>OZ024893.1:2145000-2677500 GCA_964017195.1 Siderastrea radians | reverse complement strand
TAATCGTTGCTCTTTCATTCCTTGTAAGTGGGCAGTATTTCAAAGATTATCATAAAATTCTCTGGACTCTAAGTCTGGACCAAGTCACTTCGACTCGGTGGATCCACATTGTTGAATGGCTTGCGCCGTTCGTAAAACAGATCGCCGACTGGAGCGTGAAAGAAGCGAGAACTGAAGCAATCCAACGGAAAAACCAATCATCATTACACATCCAGTTCGACGGCTTTTATCTGATTCGCGGCCATTATTCCAACAACAGCTCAGCTCAGCTCAGCTCAGCTACCGTCCACGATGCCAAGAATGGGAAAATTATCCCCTTAGCGACCTAGCCATTTAACGCTTAGGCACCTGGCCATTGAAAAAAGTAGCGTCACTTCCGGTGCCGCGAAAAATGTACTTTTCTGGTCGAGAAGTAAACGTAGCTGCTGCATTTTAAAAGAATTCGAAAAAACTTTTTTTTTCTCGAAATTTAAGCATCCTTTTTGCGAAAAAACAGAAAACCAAAAAATTATACCCAAAAGAGTGGTCAAAGAAGCACATCTTTCATTCTTATTTGTTTATTTTTCTTCGTAAACCAAAACGCATGCTTAAATTTCCTCAAGACGGCTTATGAAATGGTACGGTACAAGAAATTATGGACAAAAAGGTAAGACTTGAAGTAAAAACGCATTTTTCTGTCTCTGATCACGTGACATGGGGCGTGGTCCGATGACGTCATAAACTGAACCATACTTGCCCTCAATGAATGTTGTCCAAATTTGGTCCAATGAAAGCATACATGTGTTGAGTTACAGCAAACTCATTTTTCCCTAGCAACTGCCTTAAAAGATACTGTAATGGGCCCTTAAGGGTTCTTGAGATGCATAAGCATAAACTTTCCTGTCAGTCTTCGACAACTCTAGGTTCCCTTTGGACACCTTATCAAACACTTGCTCAGACATTAGGTTACAGGTAGCACCTGATCGAGTCTATGATGACATTAACAGGCTCGTTTTCGATCATAAGAGGTAAAGTGTTTGACTCACCATCTGAAGTGCTGAAGACATAGTATCCATCGTCTTCACTGGCGTCGCTTTCTTCCACGTTACTTTGGTCAGGCTGGTCGCCTATCCTTCGTACGCCTTGTCGTTTTCTTCCAGATTTCCCTCTACGTCTGCTATCGCCTCTTCCTTTGCCCTGTTTATCCTGTTTCGTACGACAACAGATTTCCATGGGCCCACGGTTTCCACATTTGCTGCAAGTATGCTTACGGGAAACTTTCGCCATGTGACCCGTTTTATCGCATCTCCAACATTTGCCCTGCCATGGCTGCTTGCCCTTCGCTCCTTTATCACCTTTACCTCGGTCGTCCCAGGTACGATTCACAGTGTCTTCGCTAACAAGAACCATAACATATTTATGGTGATAGGTGCCTTTCCAGTAGTCGGGAAAGGCTAAGGTTTTCTTCGCGGTAGAATTTGCTCTTCAGTTCCTTATTCGTGACATGCGAAATCACAATATCTCTCACCTGGTTATCTTCTTCTTCGCCATAGTCACAGTGTTCTGCCAAACTTTTCAAGCGCGTAACAAAGTTGTTGATCGTTTCACCCGGGTTCGGTTTGCTCGCAAGCAGTTTTTGTCTCGCTAAAGGTACATTCTTCTTGACTTTGAAGTGATTCGACAGACATGTCATCGCTTTATCGAACTCTTTAGCATCACTTTGCACTTCGACTGGATACGTCTTGAAGATTTCGCGGACTCCTGGGCCAGCGAGATGCAAGAGTAAAGCTCGCTTTTGCACTTTGTCGTCTACTCCCGAAACTGCCACGTACAGTTCGAACTCGGCTTTCCACTTGTCCCAGCGCTGTGCTAACGTGGCCGGTTCCCCAATGCAGTCGAAGGGAGAGATACAAGGTTAACCACTTAATGTAACCGCCATCCTGGTCGCCAAATGTAGCGTTTGCGAATCAAACCAGGACACGTTTTTAACAACACAACGATTTTAATCCTCCATTCAAGATGCCGTCTCTTCATCCAAAGCACATGGTCATTCCAAATAAGGAAACACCATATATGGACCTACACTACATATTCTTGGCTCTTTCATTGTTTACGCAAAGGCAATGGAAATGGTCAAAACAGTTGAGTACTTTTAAGTAAGGTTTTGCATTTAGTAACCTTAGTTATAAGCTTCTAAATATGGCTGTTTTTCCTTATCTCCATGTTTATGTCGTTCTTGAATAACAACCATTCCCAAGATAACATTGCAGTTACAAGTCGAAAAAAATTAAACTGAAAAGTTTGAAGACTTTTTGATTAGATTCGCTCCCCAGTTTTCTGGCAACTGACTCAGTGACTCTTATGGACGTATTTACAATGCTACAACCTTACCCTGCAAACTCGCAAATGTTGAAAAAATGTGTTATTTACCAGCCTAAGTTAGGCTGTTATTATTTAAACTTCACTCAGATTACAATATTTAGATAAGAAACATGAACTCTGGTAGTCACAGTAAAATGATGTCAATGCTATATTGTGCTGCTGTTCCCTTCAAATTCATTACTAGGCAACATTTCAAAGCATAACCCCAACTTCAAATGTTAAACATTGGAATTATTAGTAACTGACTCTCGTGACTTGCGTGCAAATGCACCAGGTTTGGCAAATGAAAGGGCCGACATTTGATACAGGCCTTAGGTCAGATGCTTTCTGTTTGAATGCGGTTTCATTTCAAATTGAAATGATTGCATGTACTTGGTAGCCAGACAACAAAATGAGAAATGTAAGTATAGCAAATTTGTAGTTCGTGTTTTGCCTTGAAATTCAAAGCAATTGAATTGGCCATAACTACACAAAACAACTATATTGTTTGTCTTTTGCTGAAGAGTACACTTCACATTAGGGTACACTGATTATATCTCAGAGTGCAACTTACAACTTTTGGCGTCTGATCATCATTTATTCTTTGTCCGTCGAAAAGGAATCGAAGTGAATTGAGTGGAACACCCTAAAAAGTACAGGAACACACACTTATTAGGAACGTGATAATGGATGGTAAGTACCTAAAAGGAGACTTAAAATTAATGTAAAAAAGACTATCGCAGTTATAGAAGCAACTTTTGCAGTTGCAAACAGGAGACTGAATCTCAGTGTAAGGAGACTGCTGAAACAGTAGCTTGAAAAGCAAATGTACAAGGGGAAGAAAGAGGTGGAATTTAAGTGCAAAGCAAGACATGACCAAAAGTAAAAGTTTGGAGCACCCCTGGTATCATGCTTTAAGTTTTTCTCCTTTTTTAAAACTGTCAGTGAAAGTGAAAATTGTCACTAGTCAAAACAGACAAATATGTCAATCAAGTACTTGATTGTTTTGGTATAGGGTACATCATTGCTGACATAACCCAGCAAGAATCTGTCAATTCTTTCTGTAAAGACACGTTAGGCTTTCCAAAGACTGAAGTCTGCCCATCTAGCCCTTGCAGTGGCCAAAAGCAACAATAACTTTGACAGGTCGATCATTGGCTAAACTACAGAATACCCACAACTCTACCTATATGGCATGTCTGCCTAGCGTATTGGCAACACTGACAGCAAAGAACTGGGAAGGAACATAACATAAACAGAAGTTGAAGAAGACGTCGAAGATGCTTGGAGAGCGTGTGCATTTGCACAATGATCACCAATTTTTCAGCATTTTTTTTGTGTTTGAGGTTGATAAGGGCTTTTTTGGTTTTCAAATTTAGAAAAAATGACAGCTCATTGGATACTGCAGCAAATACAAAAATTTGTATTTGAAACTTTTCTTCCTCTTTGCATTACTTTTTGGATGCAGGTTAGGTTTATTTAAAGAGGTGTGGATGCCCGTGATGTGTTCTGGGTTAGTGACGTAGATTAATCCATGATCAAGTGTATTTATATTCACCACTGCTGGATTGCCTAGTTCTCAAGTCAGGTCTTCCATTGTTCCCAAGTCTGCACTTAAGGGCATTGCAAATGGATTATTCTAAGTTGGAACAAACACTTAAGGTATCAATGAATTTTTTTTTGAGTAGTAATTACATCTGATTTCACTGTTGTTTTCACCCGTTATGACACATTCTTATGGTGCCACCCTTGTTTAAAGGGGACCTCAACCGTTTCTCAAATTGATGTTTAGTTTTGGAGATAAATTCCAATTCTTTAAGTTAGCAAGGGGAGAAAAAGTTTTAGTGTGCCATTATGAATTCTTATGACATCATCTGTTGCCCATATTGTTGAATTAAAAAAGAAAGTTGCTTCTTAACAATGTGTGGTTCCAGAACATATCCTTACCCCCCCCCCCAAAGGATTTTCCATTCTAAGGGGACTTCACAATACTCCCCCCACCCCCTGGAATTTCCATGATTATTCCACTTGGCCCTCCCTAGCCCTCGGAAATTCCATAGTAGTAAAATGATCGTAAAATGAGCGACATTGTTATTACTACAGTGTAGTCAATTTTATTATCTGTAGTACTGTATTAACGTTGGACTACAGCTGCTCCTCATGATGTAGATGACGATTTCATACTTCAAAGATGTTTGGTGGCATGTCTTTTGTATTTACATTTGCTAGTTTTATAGGAACAAAAGCACTGGGTTTTGAAAAATTTAGCGATTAGAAATTACCATACATGTAAAAAGTTATTGTTGACATACATGCCAACAAGTCGGAGTAGTTGAATAAAAAAAATTGCTAAACCTCATCAGAATGCTAATAAATGGTCACTGAAGTAAGGTAGTGCCTTTTTTCCAGCCAATTTGAGAAGATTTTCGTTCGGAAAATCTTGCAGGCGCCCTTGTAAATGCAAGTTTTGATTTCAAAGTTTTAATTTATTTATAAGCATTATCAAAACAAGGGGGCGTGGTTGGGTAGTGGTAAGCGCATTGGATTTCAGATCTGAAGGTTGGTGGTTCGAGACTCAGTCCCTGCCATCGTGTTGTTTCCTTAGACAAGAAATTATAAACTTTACCCCACATTGTCTCTCTCCACCCAGGTGTATAAAATGGGTACTGGCAACATACTGCTGGGGGTAAGTAACCCTGCGATGGACTAGCATCCCATCCAGGGGGGAATAGCAGTACTCTCAGTTGCTTCATGCTACAGAAACCGGGATAGGCTCTGGCTGTGTGGGCCTCCTTGGCTTGTGTGCGACTTTTTTTATCAAAACATCTGAAAACATATTGGAGTACTTCAAACGCTCAACACTATTTACTGACAATCCTTCACTCTTTCATAAAAACGAAGGCAATATTTACAGAATGACAAAGTATTGCTGTACATTTAATTTATATGGCGAAGGTTTAATGTTCAACAATAGTTTTACTCCAAGATAAAGACAGCGCTGTTTACAAATATTTTCATGCACAGTCTAGTCGGATTCTGTCATGCAACAAGTTTTCAAACATGTTTATCAAATTTCCCTCACATGTGTCTAATGCAGCTAAGCACGCTTTGTCTTCCTAGTACTGTAGATGGCAGCAATTTCATTCTATACCTTGGTGTTTGTCTAATTCCTCACAAATGTTTCTTTCACATCTGAAACAAATTTAACTACATTCGCACCGGTTGGCACGTTCAGTTTGTTGTTGATCACTTTTCAAGTGTGTGAATTTGTACATGATTTCCCTCTCTCGGCAGCTCCTTGCTTGCATATACAATAGCAACAAACGCTTTGCTATAATTTACGAACCTTTTACAGAAGAGAAATAACCACTTTGGTCAGAAAACATAATCAAATCATCCTAACTGATATTTGACTCTTCAAGACAACATGGAAAATGCAAAGTTCGAAGACCAACACCATACTTCAAGAAGTGTCGCCAGCATCATCCGAAGAAAGAAAGTAATGGAAAATTAAAGAATCTTAGCACTTCTCTCCATGGAAGAAATCATGGTTTGACTACCGCAACTGATAACACAAGAAAGTAGGTAAGTGTTCGTTTGATTTGAGAAGAAGAAGAAGAAGAAGAACATATTGATCCAGGATAACTGCATCAGTCAGCAAACAAATGAGTGGTGCAGTAGACAAAAGTGGCAAGTACCCTTATTAGTTCTACAAAATATCCCCCGCTGATCATCCTGCAACTACATTCCATGGCATAAATGTCTTGCACAACAGAGACGGTTTTAATTTACCATGCCAAACATACCACGAAAACCAACAAGCAAGAGTAATCCACAATCCAAAATAGCTCATGCACGCTTTGCGTGCCTATGTTTATTCTCAGCACGCGATCGGATGATTTTAGACCACAAAAATATTTAGACGGCTTTGTTTCTCCGTTCCAGACCTCGCACTATTTGACCGCGTATAAATTATTCAAAATGGTCGCCACTATATGTGACGGTGCACTGTTGGTTGCCATGTTAATAATTTTAAAAACCTCCTGAGCATCTGGGCTGAACACAGCAGGCCCAAGCGTAATGTAAAAAGTTTGTGTGGAGAAAATTCCAAAATTTTAATCAATATACACGAGTTACTTACTGGGTAAAGTGGATAAGCTATGCCTAGTGTTGCTTCCTTCTTAGCATGTTTCTTCGCAATTTGAGCGATTTTTGGTCATTCACCCTACAGCATAAAAATTTTCCTGTTGATTTGTGGATTACAATTTTCAGTTGGATCACCGTACAGACTCTTACATTATGCTTGGCCGTCCTGTGGCTGAATGAGATAACTGGCTCATACATGGGCTCCTGGCTCATATGGAGTATACAAATGAGCCAAACGAGTCTTTCTAAAAGTTGTAAGTTACGAAGCAACAGCCAGTAGGCTTCTGTTATGCTGACGACGGAACTCCATTCTTGTTGCAAATACAATGCAAAGTAGACCTTTCTTTTGTTAGCTTGTAATATTATTTCTGGGGGAGAGGGCAAAACCACAGGCGGCTCAAGCTCAAGATTAGAGAAAAGTGAGCAAAGTGAGCAAAGTGAGCAAAGTGAGCCAAGCATCTTTTCCTCCCAACTCCAGTCCCGTTCCCTACTTTTTTGACGACTAATTTCGGTGAATTTCGCGTTTTTTTTGGCGAACCGAAAGCAGTTATCACAATATTTATTTCTACCCACTCTAATTTGTAGCTGCGACGTTGTTGTTGTGTGTGTGTGTGTGTGTGTGTCTATGTGTGTGAGTGTGTGTGTGTGTGTGTGTGTGTGTGTGTGTGTGTGTGTGTGTGGAAGGTGGAAGGGGGGGGAGTACTCTCATATATAAGGTACATGGGTATGTGCAGCGGAAAACGGTATGGTTTGAGATTCTCACAATAGGGTATCCATTTTGCCACTATGATCCTGGTGTGATCCTTAGCTAAGGTTCCTTTTTTGTATTTGTTGAAATTGCAGTACGTTAAGTTAAGCCCAGCTCAACTAAAATAGGCTTAGTCTAGTACTCCATGCTTGATGCTAGACTTCCCATGTTACAGAAAAGAAATACAAACGACCTGTTCACACAATTTTTAGTTATCACTTTGCCTTTGAAGAGGATGTCCTTTTTCGGGTTTGGGCCTCAAAAAGGGTCAGTGAATTTTCGATTTTTAAGAGCCTTTGTGGCACAAACCTATTCTAAATTGACGGGAGTACCCCCTGCCCGGCAGGTTGCGCAACCCTTTAAGGACTCCCATTATTTCTGCAGGTACCCCCAGGGGTACTCCCTATAGTGAGCTATACAGGGAGGCTCCGCCCGAAAGGGATGCCTTTTTTAAGCTCGAAGTATATAAAAGGGTGGGGAAAACTGCCATTTTAGTATACGAAAGGGTCACAAAATCAGCTGCGAAGTGGAAGAAATGGTATCTAAAGCGAAGTACATCAAAGGGTGCCACATTTTGACAGAAATGACTATGCAACTGAATCAGAACGACTGAAAACCCAGGAAAAACGTGGCGATTCCACGAAATTCTATTGTTTTGGCTTATCCTTGAGGTATAAGAAAGGGATGCAATTTTGCTCTAGGCATATGAAAGGGGTACTATTTTTGGTAAAAATTAGTATATTAAAGGGTAAGGGTTTGAACCTCTGGACGGAGCCCCCCTGTACAAAACTTTATTCAGTAGGTCACCCCCCGGAGCAGGTACCGGAGCACATTGTCCTTCTTTTGTTGTGAGACATTGTGTGTTGGTTCTATTTTGGAGTTGAATTGTTGTGTTTTGTTTTACGTCATTCGTGATCCGGTACCCACAGAAGGAACCCATTATCAAAATACTGCTGAGGTTGTGTATAAGGTACACATGTGGGCTTGAAACAATTCAATGCGTTATTTTTTGCGACATCATTATCAACTGAAGATCTAGTTGTTGCTCCAAGACAAGCAACTTTTTTAAGCCAACTTGTCCCTTTACGACTACCAATCTTTTTTGGTGGGAAACAAAATCTGTTATTTAACTCTCAATAAACCTTTTAAAATCATAGCAAAAAAAAAGCCAAGTCCCATATACATGAATAGAATTTGTGACAAATTATATTTCCTTGTCAGACCCTTGTCAGAAGATGAGAAAATTTGACGAATTTTCATACGACAAATGCCTCCTGTAAAACCGGCATGCATTGGTCATATAAGTGGGTCATCAAAGAACACTTCTTAAAAGATTTGTGGAAATTAGTTTGCAGACTGTTACTGCGATTTTCTCGGGCCAAGCGAACCCACCATCCGTTTCTCCTCTGCATTTCCAGCTGCTTGTTGCAATAAAACTACTGCTGCCGAGCCACCTGCATAATTAAATTTGACTTACTTGAAAAAACAAGCCATTTATTTTTGGATGAGTTTTCGAACTACCTTATTATATTATAGGAAATGAACGCTTGTGTTAATTAAGGTATTTGAAATTAACGCGACTTAAATTAACGCGAATTGAAGGGAAGATTACTTCCCAATAAAGGAAATTAACGCGGAAGGGGGGCTTAAATTTCAAAACGAGGGAAATTACCGCGATTAACACAAAGAAACACTTTGCGGTCACAACTGAACAAATATATTTTATGACTGAATTTAAAAATCACGAACAAAACAGATCTATAGGCGTGTGCTGCAATTTCTTTACAGACAGTTTGCGTTAAATTCTGCATAAATGTAGGGAAGTAGGTGTTTTGTAGGTGTCAAGAATGTCTGGACTGGATCTGAATTTGGGATTACAATAATGGCAATTAAGGTCGCGGAAATTAGCGCTCCACTTAATTAACAACGCAGAAATTAACGCTCACAGCGTTAACTTCCTATAATCAGGTATGTGCTACCTTCCGGCTTTCCCTCTTTTGGCGCTTGCTGCCGCGCTGTCCCGAAAAGTCATTGCTGGCTCACAGGCAAGGACCTTTTTCAAAGAAATTTGTTTCCCTGTGTACACGGACAAATCATTTGCTTGTGTGCATGGGGCTGTAAGATAACTTCCACAGGCTACCAGAGCCTTAGCCGTTACAGTTGTTCCCACCTTACGCTCAATGCTGATTAAGTAATGGTCCTAGTAAGAACTAGGCAACCCAACGGCAAGGAATGCAGAAAGGTGTTAATTGTGATATTGTTGAAACAGTCCACCTTATTGGCTAAAACATGAAAATCTACTATCACTTCATCAGGTAGCGCATTTATTTCTCTCTAGTTTACTTATTGATTCCCTTTTGGTGAAAACTATTCTGAGTTTTAATGCAACAAAATTTCTATGTAGGAAATATGGAAAATTAAAAGCCTTTCTTGGCCATTGTTTTGGAGTCTCCTGATTGGATAAAATCTTGTAACACAAAAGAAATATCGCTTTAAAATAAAGTTTCAGTACATTTTATTTCAAAAACGTGTTGTCCATAGGTTGATGTATTCTCAGTAAGAAAATCTAAACAATCTCATGTGGGGAAAGCGAAATGCCACAGAACAATAGAGGATTGCCTAGTTCTTACACGCATTCTTACTTAATTTTGGTGGAAGTTGACTCATGGTAGTTTGGCGTGGTTGTGGACAAAGAATGAATATGTGTATCTGATGTAGCTAGACATCAGGGGCAGGATTCACAAAGCTCTTTAACGCCAAAGATGAATCTTAAGCATTGTTTCTTAACAACAGGCTTTGTTTCCCAAAAATACATAGGACAAATCTTATCTTAGGAGGGCTTTATGAATCCAGCCCAAGGTCAGTTGTGTACTTGACAGGGTAATGCAAGTTTGTGGCCATATTTGAAAGTCTGGGTACAAGTCTAGAGCATTAGGCTGCCTTGTGGACATGAATATAAAAGATTGCAACTAGGTGAAGTACGATCGTCCGGGTGAGTGTATTCCCGAAAAGGACTGTTCGTGATGAGTTTGACTGATGTTTTGACAACCCGAGCGTAAGTTACGGTATGGGTTAGACTCTCGATGATGACTTCCGCTCAGGTTGTTGTAAAGTGAGCCAATGCCATCACGAACAGTCCTTCTCAGGACTACACTCATCCAGACAATCATAATTCACTGACTTATGATGACTCCTGGGTTCAAACCATTTACAGAGTATAAAAAATACCGGGTACAAAGATGTTGAAACACTTCATCTACAAGTACATGTTTAATGAATCAGCTGAACTTAACACACAGTGAATATTTCACAGACAAAACTAAAACATGAAAAATTAACTGACAGGACAGAGAAAAAATGTGGCCATAAGTTATTCATAAAACATGCTTTCTCTTGATTTCTACTCAGCTCTTTATACAGTACTTAAGTGGTCCTGAAAACAAAATATAAAATGCCCTGTTTATGCACGAAGACTTCATCTTATAAAAGCAATGAACTGCACATGTATACTGAATAATCTAAGTTGTTTAAAGTCAGAACAAAACAGAACTTGGAGGTCACTTTCACTACTAAAGGAGAAAATGACAATCATGGTCAGTGTTGGATCTGGAATAAAATTCATCGGCCTCCCGTTTGCTCCTGATAAACTTCAATCACATCATCGTCATCCATCTCAAGCTGAAAGACAAAAGAACACTGATTGACAAAACTGAAGTGCATGTGTGAATGTATGACATGTTCCCTAAAATCCTTTCCAATAAATGCTTAATATTATTAATGGTCTTAAGCGCATCTCCCATGAATTAAAAAAATTAAAGAGATAAATGTATAAAAAAATAAAACAAATGTTTTTCAAAGTATTCTTGGCTCTTTCATTGTTTACGCAAGGGCAATGGAAATGGTCAAAACGGTTGAGTACTTTGAAGTAAGGTTTTGAATTTAGTAACCTTAGTTATAAGCTCCTAATTATGGTTGTTTTTCCTTATCTCCATGTGTATGTCGTTCTTGAATAACACCCATTCCCAAGATAATATTGCAGTTGCAAGTCGAAAAAATTAAACTGAAAAGTTTGAAGACTTTTTGATTAGATTCGCTCCCCAGTTTTCTGGCACCTGACTCAGTGAATCTTATGGGCGTATTTACAATGCTACACCCTTACCCTGCAAACTCGCAAATGTTGAAAAAAATGTGTTATTTAACAGCCTAAGTTAGGCTGTTGTAATCTGTCACTCAGATTACAATATTTAGATAAGAAAGGAAACATTACATGATCTCTGGTAGTCACAGTAAAATGATGTCAATGCTATATTTTGCTGCTGTTTCCTTCAAATTCATTACTAGGCAACATTTCAAAGCATAACCCCAACTTCAAATGTTAAACATTGGAATTATTACTAACTGACTCTCGTGACTAGCGTGCAAATTAGGGTTGCACCAGGTTTGGCACATGAAAGGGCCGACGTTTGATACAGGCCTTAGGTCAGATGCTTTCTGTTTGAATGCGGTTTCATTTCAAATTGAAATGATTGCATGTACTTGGTAGCCAGACAACAAAATGATTTTGTTTACTTCTCCTTCATGCAGTAAATGAGAAATGTAAGTATAGCAAATTTGCAATTCGTGTTTTGCCTTGAAATTCAAAGCAATTGAATTGGCCATAACTACACAAGACAACTATACTGTTTGTCTTTTGCTGAAGAGTACACTTCACATTAGGGTACACTGATTATATCTCAGAGTGCAACTTACATCTTTTGGCGTCTGATCATCATTTATTCTTTGTCCGTCGAAAAGGAATCGAAGTGAATTGAGTGGAACACCCTAAAAAGTACAGGAACACACACTTATTAGGAACATGATAATGGATGGTAAGTACCTAAAAGGAGACTTAAAATTAATGTAAAGAAGATCATCGCAGTTATAGAAGCAACTTTTGCAGTTGCAAACAGGAGACTGAATCTCAGTGTAAGGAGACTGCTGAAACAGTAGCTTGATAAGCAAATGTACAAGGGGAAGAAAGAGGTGGAATTTAAGTGCAAAGCAAGTCACGACCAAAAATAAAAGTTTGGAGCACCCCTGGTATCATGCTTTAAGTTTTTCTCCTTTTTTAAAACTGTCAGTGAAAGTGAAAATTGTCACTAGTCAAAACAGACAAATATGTCAATCAAGTACTTGATTGTTTCGGTATAGGGTACATCATTGCTGACATAACCCAGCAAGAATCTGTCAATTCTTTCTGTAAAGATATGTTAGGCTTTCCAAAGACTGAAGTCTGCCCATCTAGCCCTTGCAGTGGCCAAAAGCAACAATAACTTTGGCAGGTCAATCATTGGCTAAACTGCAGAATACCCACAACTCTAGCTATATGACATGTCTGCCTAAAGTATTGGCAACACTGACAGCAAAGAACTGGGAAGGAACATAACATAAACAGAAGTTGAAGAACACGTCGAAGATGCTTGGAGAGCGTGTGCATTTGCACAATGATCACCAATTTTTCAGCATTTTTTTGTGTTTGACAATGATGAGGGCTTTTTGGGTTTTCAAATTTAGAAAAAATGACAGCTCATTGGATACTGCAGCAAATACAAAAATTTGTATTCAAAACTTTTCTCCCTCTTTGCATTACTTTTTGGATGCAGGTTAGGTTTATTTAAAGAGGTGCGGATGCCCGTGATGTGTTCTGGGTTAGTGACGTAGATTAATCCATGATGAAGTGTATTTATATTCACCACTGCTGGATTGCCTAATTCTCAAGTCAGGTCTTCCATTATTCCCAAGTCTGCACTTAAGGGCATTGCAAATGCATTATTCTAAGTTGGAACAAACAATTAAGGTATCAATGGAATTTTTTTTGAGTAGTAATTACATCTGATTTCACTGTTGTTTTCACCCGTTATGACACATTCTTATGGTACCACCCCTGTTTAAAGGGGACCTCCACCGTTTTCTCAAGGGGAGAAAAAGTTTTAGTGTGCCATTTTGAATTCTTATGACATCATCTGTTGCCCATATTGTTGAATTAAAAAAGAAAGTTGCTTCTTAACAATGTGTGGTTCCAGAACATATCCTTACCCCCCCCCCCAAAGGATTTTCCATTCTAAGGCGACTTCACAATACTCCCCCCACCCCCTGGAATTTCCATGATTATTCCACTTGGCCCTCCCTAGCCCTCGGAAATTCCATAGTAGTAAAATGATCCTAAAATGAGCAACATTGTTATTACTACAGTGTAGTCAATTTTATTATCTGTAGTACTGTATTAACATTGGACTACAGCTGCTCCTCATGATGTAGATGACGATTTCATGCTTTAAAGATGTTTGGTGGCATGTCTTTTGTATTTACATTTACTAGTTTTATAGGAACAAAAGCACTGGGTTTTGAAAAATTTAGCGATTAGAAATGACCATACATGTAAAAAGTTATTGTTGACATACATGCCAACATGTCGGAGTAGTTGAATAAAAAAATTGCTAAAACTCATCAGAATGCTAATAAATGGTCACTGAAGTAAGGTAGTGCCTTTTTTCCAGCCAATTTGAGAAGATTTTTGTTCGGAAAATCTTGCAGGTGCCCTTGTAAATGCAAGTTTTGATTTCAAAGTTTCAAAATTATCAAAACAAGGGGGCGTGGTTGGGTAGTGGTCAGCGCATTGGACTTCAGATCTGAAGGTTGGTGGTTCGAGACTCAGTCCCTGCCATCGTGTTGTTTCCTTAAACAAGAAACTTTACCCCACATTGTCTCTCTCCACCCAGGTGTATAAAATGGGTACTGGCAACATACTGCTGGGGGTAAGTAACCCTGCAACAGACTAGCATCCCATCCAGGGGGGAATAGCAATACTCTTAGTTGCTTCATGCTACAGAAACCGGGATAAGCTCTGACTGTGTGGGCCTCCTTGGCTTGTTTGCGACTTTTTTTCAGCGCTCCAAGCTGCGACCGTTTCGATTGCCATGGCGAGTAGAAAAACATTTTGGCGAGTAAAATTTCAGCAAAGGTCGCCAATTTGACGACTTTCTGATCTGGTGGTAAGGAGCTGAAACGTTTTGATTGACAGACAAAATGAAGTTTGACCATGTAAGATTTTTCACTATCAGTTTCCCCATATTTTCCTCAGTTCACTTGTTTTTCTGGTTGCATGAAGTCTTGAACGGATGCGTATGCATCACAATTTGGTTTTTGGATCTTTAGAGCGGCTATTCGTGAAAACTAAAATGTACATAAGAAGATAGATCTACAAATCTATAGACTACAAGGTACAAAATTTTGTCCAGCCCTAGTCCCTAGTAGCTAGATAGTGCAAAGTTGTCTTCTATCAACTTGGAGAAAAAGTTTCCTTTGCAAGGTTATTTTCCTTGTTGATCGAGTTTCAAGTGACAAGAAAACGGGACAGTGTGATATCAAATAATTATTATATTCTACACAAAATTTGCATAAGTCTCAGCTTTGAAGGCACAAGCCGAATAAAATCACTCAGTCTATTAAAATGGACAGAACAATGAAAAACAACAAGTAATTCTGTTTAGATTTGTTTCTTCTTTTCAAAGGAAAGATATTTTCATTCATGAAAAAGAATTTTCTTTCCAGACATCGCAATTTTTCTGAAGTTGAAAAACAAGTGCTTAATTAAATTACAATACAGATGTACGAAGCACGCAACAGTTTTGTAGAAAGTTTGAATAATTTTTGCAGAACAAGTATTTACATTACAGCTCCATATATGGGGAGAGCAGTAATGATTTTCACTTAGGAATAATTCGTCCCCTTTCTGGTTTGATTTCCACTTGATTTAAAACCTCAGAGAACAGGGAGACTGCTCAAGCTACAAATTTGTTGGATACAAGTAAAGGTATCTTGTTTTTCAAGGCATTTTATATGACTGTTTACTTGTCCAAAATCCCTAGCATTTAAACGACTACTGAAAATAAACATTTTGGATCGCAGAATTCAAGAAATGCTTGTGTTATGGGTGTAGGGTAACGATTTCGGGGCCTGAACTCAAACGAGTGTTTTTCGGCTTGTATCATCTTTTATTGTAGTTTTTTCTTTTTGGATAAATTAAGTGCTCCTCTGAAAGACCACTGGTACAGAAAAAAATGTTTGGACCAGAGTTTGTTTACCTTCAAACCTACTACAAAAAGTTATTCATATTAAATACATTCAGGAATCGGGTCTCAACTACAAACACCCTATTACTTTAATTAAACTTCTCCCGTGCATCTTCCAGTATTAAAAATAGAATGTAACGAAGACTTTTGGTTACTTGGGTTACCACTTTTGCAACAAGCTTGGGGTGCAATTTCTTGCCCTGTGATGCCAGAAAGAGTCCATATTTGTAAGAAAAACATGGTGATTGAAAAAGGAATGTTTCAAAGCAAGGAATTAGCATAATTAAGTGTATATTCAATGAGGAAAAAAACGCTTTCTGGCGACCAAAATTTTGTATCTGGCGACCTTTTTACGGGTGTAAGTCGCCAAAAGGTGACCTAGCAAAAAATTCAGCTTGGAGCACTGTTTTTTATCAAAACATCTGAAAACATATCAGATTACTTCAAACGCTCAACACTATTTACTGACAATCCTTCACTCTTTCATAGAAACTAAGGCAAAATTTACAGAATGACAAAGTATTGCTGTACATTTAATTTATATGGTGAAGGTTTAATGTTCAACAATAGTTTTACTCCAAGATAAAGACAGCGCTGTTTACAAAATATTTTCATGCACAGTCTAGCCGGATTCTGTCATGCAACAAGTTTTTAAACATGTTTATCAAATTTCCCTCACATTTCCCTAATGTAGCTAAGCACGCTTTGTCTTCCTAGTACTATAGATGGCGGCAAATTCATTCTATACCTTGGTGTTTGTCTAATTCCTCACAAATGTTTCTTTCACATCTGAAACAAATTTAACTACATTCGCACCGGTTGGCGCGTTCAGTTTGTTGTTGATCACTTTTCAAGTGTGTGAACTTGTACATGATTTCCCTCTCTCGGCAGCTCCTTGCTTGCATATACAATGGCAACAAATGCTTTGCTATAATTTACGAACCTTTTACAGAAGAGAAATAACCACTTTGGTCAGAAAACATATAATCAAATCATCATAACTGATATTTGACTCTTCAAGACAACATGGAAAATGCAAAGTTCGAAGACCAACACCGTACTTCAAGAAGTGTTACCAGCATCATTCGAAGAAAGAAAGTAATGGAAAATTAAAGAATCTTAGCACTTCTCTCCATGGAAGAAATCATGGTTTGACTACCGCAACTGATAACACAAGAAAGTAGGTAAGTGTTCGTTTGATTGTGTTGAAAACCATCCAGAAAAAAATCTCTCTGAACCCCCCCCCCCTTGGAATTTTATGACCTTAACCCCCCTACCCCTCGGAATTTCTGGTAACCCTTCGTAAGGGGGGGGGGTATGGATATCTTCTGGAACCACACAATAGTGGCAACTGTATGATGTCATAAAAATTCAAAATGGCGGCACACTGGAAATTCAAAAGCAAAAAATAGGTGACATTCATATGTGTATCTAACTTTTTGGCACACTAAAACTTTCTTTCCACTTGTTACCTTAAACTATTGAAATTAAGACTTTATTTTCAACAATTAAACATCAATTTGTTGTAACAGTGGAGGTTTCCTTTAAGGTAGTAGGACTGACTTTAGGTCAAAAGTAAACATGCCTAAATACTCAAGTACATAAAAATTATTAAGTTATAGACGAATCCGAGAGACGATTTCTCCCAAGCTTGAAACAGCGAAAACGAACGCCAAAGTTGGTTGCTACGAGGGCTCAGGGCTAAAAATTAACTTCAGTGCTTGATCGCCCCTCGAACCAGTATCCCTGAATTCTTAGTGGCCCACTAAACCATTTTTACTCGAATAAATGCCTCACGGCTGTTTGAGCCCATGTTTTTTAGTAGGGTGTTCGACTGGAACGCCAAAAGAAATTTGCTCGATCTTAACTTTGTCTTGAAAGCCCACATTTGCCAATGTACTGTCGAGAAATTGTTATAATTGTTATAATAATAAAAACTCTGTTTGGTCCGTGTTGGGGATCATTCGTCTCGTTCTTGTTTGCTCTTTTCGTCACCTATAGGTTCTGACTTGGTCCTTAAACTCCCAGAGAAAAACTGGACTATCATTTTCCAAATACGGACAAAACGATCTTGTCAATATCTATAAACTTCAGTATCACGATTCTCAGTTTCTTTCGATTGCTTTTGAATTCAGGTGAAAAGTAAGTTTATTATATCAAGATTTTGCCAATATTCATGTTTGAAAACGTACTGCATTGAACTCGGGTATGTCTGGAGTAAAATTAAAATGGCGTCTGCACATCAGAGCAATCTAAAAACTCGATCACGAAAGACTTTGATTTTTGCGCTTTAGAACCAAACTTTTACTACAATTGATGAACTTAGAGTCAAGGAAAGAAAGGAAAGAAAAGAAAGCTACTCCAATGAAAGAACATTTTTATTTTATTGTTATTACTACTCTTTTCGTACTTCTCAAATCGTAGTCGCCCTTTGGGTGATCAAACCTCAACTTTTAGTGGCCCTGGACACTTTTTAATCGCCACGGGCGACCGTGTGACCACCAAGTTTTAACCCTGAGGGCTGTTTCACAATGTTTTAACATTATTCTGAAATGCGATAAGATATGTTCATGTGTTGACAGCTATGTAGTAATTATTCATATTTCAACTAGCGACGACAGGGAATAGTTGTAGAGAAATTAAAGGAAAAGGAAGCGGAATTCCTTTGTGCTACAGTTTTAAGAGTGATTGGCAATTGTTTTTCACATCCACCATACTTACTGAGCGTTATTTGTCCATGTAGTGAAACTTTTGATGTCGGAATAGACACAGAAATAACACAGCGGGAAATAAGTGAAAGATTAGTAAACTTTTTCATTGCTATGCATTTGATTGTTTACAGGCCATATCGAGTTCCGACAGTACACGAGAAATGCCGTGGATTCTCTGTATTCTTTGACCAATAATCAGCCCTTTGTTAACACAAACACTTTGAACAGTGGCTTTCCTAAGAGAATTCAAAATGAGCCGATTGCGAGAAGATTTCTGCAAAAAAATGGCAAATTTTAAGGGCCAGGCACTGAAAAGTATTTTAAAACTAAAGACATATAAATATTGTATGTGAATGAAACTTGGGCAGCTTATCGAAATGAAGACCGAGAAACTTTTTATGGGAGCCTGGAACAAACACGGCTTTCCACTCGATATTATAGCAACTTAAAATAATGGCACGTTTTTTTAATAAAGCCGATATCTAAAGAAGTAATCAGAGTTGCGCTCATAAGAGAAAAACTCCTTCTTTATTTTAAAATATATCTTGAAAGGTTAAGCCGTGAAATGCCAAACCCTTATTTGAACTCAATTCAAATGAGGTTCATCACCTGAGGTGCGGAAATTGTCAACTCGGACATCAAATTTTTGGAAGCTCAACTTAAGCTGTTCCAGCCTGACATGTTTTTATTTTGGCCATTTTTATTAAATTTGAGAAATTTCTTTGCAAAATTGTCTTCTTAAAGTCAGTCCTACTACCTCAAGGGAACGTTAAGATCTAGAATAATTTTTCCCAGTACAGATGTGTAGATGCATAACCATGTTTCCTGCAAATTTTGAGAACTGGCACTACATTTTCACAGTGTAGCTATGTTTATAGGGAACTTGAAAGGCTATGGCTACATGTACAGGTACTTAGATGTCTTGTGCATAGCGAGATGCATGGTGTAGCTAGAGTTGTGAGCTACTCTGAAGTTGCTCCCAATCCAGCAGCCCTACTTTCTGTATTAACCTCAAGAATAAAAAAAAAGACAATTCGACGCCAAAGCCCATTTCTCTTCTAAAATGTGATTGTCATGTTACCTGTCGATCACAGTAGGCTTGTTTGAGTTTTCTTAGCTGTGTGGTTTTCTTGATCTTAAAATGTACTTCTGTGTTGTCCTGTCGATTAAGAAGTATAACGTGATGAGAAAAGCCTAAGATTTCGAAAACAAGGCAGGATTGAAACCAGAGTCCACAGACCATACAGCAACACGTGCAAGAATTTCCCGCCATAACACACAACACCCGCGGAGAAAAGTCAACAAAACATACAAGCGAAATTGTTCTTTGGCGAAACAACTGACCAAAATTAATTTAGTCAAGAAAAGCGAAATACCCGGACGGTTTCAGGACACGGGATTTCGAAAGAGGAACTTCATTCAATGAAACGAACTAACGATAGTAACAAACCATTCGATCTGCTGCACTTTGGATCAAATGTCGCCAGCAAGCTTACATCGAACCACAAATGTTCACGACTTCATAAAGAAAACGACAGGAATAACTTTTATCTAACCAACAAAAATGGAATCCGAATGTTTCACTTCTATTCGAAAGTATTAAATAAAACCACGCTTTGGACAATAAGAATGCAATCGATGAAATCAAACACGAGCTCTCACCTGGCCCATCACCTTCAAGTTGATGTGTTCCGATTCGGGTTTCACCTCCTAGCAAGTAATTCAAGAAACACATCTCAGCAAAGGTATAAATAGATCATAAAACGAAAAAATACATCTATTTCAACTAGGAATTTAGTCAATTACCTTGTTTTCTTCCGACATTTTCGTTTCTCCTTTCGCGGTGGAATTGAAGGGTGGACGCGCAAGGTGCTGTGGGATTCAAACTTCCGATTTGCAAAGGCTTTTGGGTAATTTGTTGTGGTCAGCGGTTACCACCAACAGTAATGGCGGACGACGTGGAGTTTCTAGTTATTTCGGAAGAAGAAAAGAGAAAACTCGCAGACAACAGTAAAATCGTGTCGGAGTTCAAGCAGAAAAAGCTAGAGGAGGAAGCTCAGAAGAACTGGGATTTATTTTATAAGAGAAATACCACAAACTTTTTTAAAGACAGACACTGGACTACTGCAGAGTTTAAAGAGCTGTTATGTGAAAATTCCAACAATGAAGTAAGTATCCGGCAAACTGTTTATATAGGATGAATACAGGGCCACTTTTCCAGCAATATAGCCTGTGTAGCTGGTGGTGTTGTGTGCACGCGAAGGTAAAGTTTTGACAGTGGAGCCGCCACAAGTGGCGTAAGCTGTGACAATGAGCAGTGATCCCCATTCCGCTTGTGGCTTCTCTGCTTGTTGTCACAACTCTGCCACTGAACTTTGCCTTCGTGCACACAACCCCACCAGCTACGCAGGCTACTAGAACTATGGTTCCTTCTGTGAGTACCGGAGAACGAATGACGTAAAACAAAAGAAACAAAAGACAGAAAACAATTCAACTCCAAAATAGAAACAAATTACAATGTCTCACAAACAAATAAAGGACAATGTGCTTCGGTACCTGAAGAAAGACCCAGAACTATTAGTCAAGGGCTTCAGCGGCTCACCAGTCAAAGAGAACAAGTATTAACACATTGACCCCTGAACCGCCCGTAACCGCCCTTGTTTAACCATGTCCCTTGTACCACTTGTGACGTCATCAGTTTTAACGGTCCTAGACAGCTTTGATGACGAACGTGTGAAGGGAGATGAGATCTTTCAAGCCATACCCAAATGAGTGTGATTCAGTCAAACAGACCAGAGAAAGACGCAAAAAACTGTGTAACTTTGACCAGAAAATTACAATGAAAATCTTGTCCCACTACCCACTCCTACAGTACCGGGCAAATGTAAGTTGACAGTCTCGACTCGAAACTCGATCCTCGATCCTCAATGTTTTCGCGAATCAAGAATCGAGTTTCGAGGCTCGAGTTTCGAGTTTCGAGAATCGAGGATCGAGTTTCGAGTTTCGAGACACTCGAAGAATTTTTCGAGACTCTCGAAAAGGGATTTCGAGGAAACGATTTATTTCTCTCACACAGAACAATAACAACGAACAATAGCAATTTACGTGACGCGTATTAAAAATCTGAAATCTGACCTGTTTCGATTTTATCAGCCGGGAATGTATAAACACCATCGTTTGTTGTCAAATACATTTTTGATTTGCATGTATTATACGTAAATACTTGAATCTTTTGAATCAAAAATCAGTCTTGCCATTTCAAAAAAATTACGTGCTGAAGCACAAGCGGTGGCACAGATGACAACTAAAATAATCGTGTGACGCCTTGAATTTGCATAATTATCTAAAACAACTTGACGGGCAGAGGTCATGTTTGTCTTTCTATCTCCGTCTCTAAACCGCTGAGGAAGGAGAATAAACCAGCAAAACACTCTGCTTTTGAAAGCACAATTTGTGATAAAGATTCCCACGATGCGCCGAGTATTTCTCAGTAATATTATTGCGAGCGAATTTGTCAGTTTTTCAGTAAACACGCGCCGACCATCTAGCAGCATTTGCATAGTTTTCACGACATGTTTGTAAAAAGTCATATCCCCAGTTCTACAAGGCGTATAAAGATGATTAAACCAACAAAACACTCTGCTTTTGAAGGCACAATTTGTCATAAAGATTCCCACGATGCGCCGAGTATTTCTCGGTTATATCATTGCAAGCGAATTTGTCAGTTTTCAGTAAACACGCGCCGACCATCTAGCGGCATTTGCATATTTTTAGTCAACGACAAACTGCCGACAATACAATAATGTAGCTTCTCTTTCAACATTGTGTCTTTTCAGTTCGTAAACCAGTGTAACGGAACTAGCTACGAGCCAAACTGGAGACTTAATATTCTTCGACTTAGTGTAGTCCGATTGACAATGTGCGAGAGATCTACGGCAGCCATCACCGTTCGATGCACGGCCCAATGGTGATGAAATGGCGTCCCTTCACTCTTTTCTCCGATGCACTAAAAGTCGCAATGATGGTCGCGTGAAAAGTTAATGAGGCGCTAAGCTCTTTGTTTCCCGTCTCGAAACTCGAAGTTCTCGACTCGAAACTCGAAGTCCTCGACTCGAAACTCGAAGTCCTCGACTCGAAACTCGAAGTTCTCGACTCGAGACTCGATCCTCGAAGTTTTCGAGTTTCGAGGATCGAGGATCGAGTCGAGTTGTTCGAGTTTCGAGGGACTGTCAACTTACATTTGCCCGGTACTGTACTTCCTTCAAAAAAAAATCGTGGTCCTCAAACTTTTTGGAAAACCTTTTCTCACCGAAAGGAAGCCTAGTAAATGCCCAGCAAAAGAAACAAGAAAAGCCCCAGGGGCATTAGACCCCACCATGGTTTCCCCCCCCCCCCCCCGGGGGGTGTAAAATATGATACGGTCACTCAAGGTAAAAGCCCTTGCCTGTGTAGCGAAAGACACGACGAGTATTTGTTTGGCCGAGCGAAAACCAGAGGTCTGGGGCAAGTGACCACCAAAAAAGAAAACCACGGAAAAAAAATGGGCATTACTAGACCCCGTCCTGACGGCAGGGTAAAAAAAGGGGGAAAGAAAAGCAAAAGAAGCGGGGAGGAGAGAAAGCAAAAAGTAAAAGATGAGGGGGCAGCAAAACTTTCTTGAAATTTTGCTTTCTGCACATGCCCGAATTTTGAAAGCTGTAATTTGGCATCAGGAACGTAAGCTGGTCTAGTGCTCGACTTGTAAACAACATTTTGGACAGTTTCAATTCTTTTTGGCTAGACAGCAACCTAAAAACGGCTTGACTGGCATTTTTGGGCAAAGTTTCTGGGAGTCAATGGGTTAATGAAGCAGCTTAGCAGCTTTTCAGAGCCTGGCTGAGACCCTGGTCTGCACGCAATGGTGCTAATACAAAATACATGTATTTGTACCCACTAACTGTAATGTTACTAAACTTAAAACCAATTTCATTGCCACCTTTGGTCAAATCAGGACTGTGAATCATTGCAAGTGCATCATATTTGAAATCATGTTTGAAAACTGTTTTCATTGTTACTGACCATCTTTCAACATGGACAAAAAAAAAACAGTGTTGACCTTGCAATGCTTCAAGTTCATGGATAATTCAAACAATATACTGGTACTCAAATTCTGCTCCTCATCCATAACTTTCGGTAGAATTGGACTGCTTTGTTCGCAAGGAGTAACCTTGCTTAACGTTCGCTATATTGTTCATGAAATGACTTCTTTCCTTAGTTTGATGATAAATAAATCCATTGTCATCGCAAAAATTTGAGTTCGAGCACAAAGAGATCAGTAACTGATTTTCGAAAACAAAGTGAAAACTGACAGAAAAAGTGCTGGGATGACATTCTCCATGTCAAACCAAGTCTGTATGACAAAATTTGGCATCTTTTGAGCAATTTTTATCTTCCGACTAAAATCATCACTTTTGCCCTTTTTCCACCATTCCCTAATCAGTTGTGCTTACTTAGGCCTGGTTATATTGGATGTTAAAGATAGTCACTATGTATGTTTTTAACAGGGAAAACAGTTACAAATTAAACCAATTTTATTTGCACCTTTGGTGCAATTGTGATTGCGAATTATTGGAAGGGAATCATATTTGAAAGACCCAGGTCTGTGCAAAACAGTGCAAAATTATACAAAATACATGTATTTTTACCCAATAACTGTAACATCAGTTAACTTAAAACCAATTTCATTGCCACTTTTGGTCAAATAATTTTTTGTGACTACAGAGCATAGTCAGTGAATCATGTTTGAAAAATTGGGGTCTGCACATATGCCAGTGTTCCAAATAAGAGAGGGGTCTCGGATCAAAAACCCGACAAATTTATACGCTGGGTCAGGACATTTTATCAAAACATTCAAAGCTGCGTAATGAACGATGCCACTGCTTCAGATTACTTTAACCTTGAACGTGGTGTCAGACAGGGAGATCCACTTTCCCCTTATCTCTTCATACTGGCTGTTGAAACAATGGTAATTGCCATTCGAGAAAATGTTGAAATTAAAGGAATTAAATTGGGAGAGGAAGAGACCAAGCTCCTTCAATACACAGACGATACAACAGCAGTTCTCTCTGACACAAATTCTGCCCTTGCACTTTTTAATCACTAGAAGCCTTTCAACACCTATCTGGGTTAAAGGTCAATAGTTCTAAAACTGAGGGTTTATGGATCGGGTCACTAAAATAATAACCAAATTAAGCCTTTTGGCATCAAATGGCCTGAAGAGCCAATCAAAGCCTTAGGTGTTTTTTCACCTATAACCAAAACCTCCTTTATCAAAAGAATTTCAAAGAAAGACTTGAAGATATAAAGAAATTAATAAATATCTGGTCGTCAAGAGGACTTTCTATTTATGGAAAAGTAGCTTATTAAATCTCTGCTTCTTCCGAAATTTGTTTATATTACCTCCTTACTACCCACTCCAAACAATATAATAAAAGATTTAAACCAATTACGTTTTAAATTCTTAAAGAGAGGAAAGGACAAAGTGACTAGATTGTCAGCAATAAATAGTTATGAAGAATGGCGGCCTTAAAATGCCAGATTTGGATTCCTTGATTAAGGCTCTCAGGCTCGCTTGGTTAAGATGAATTTTCAGTGTAAACAAAGGAACTTGGAAGTATTACCTTGAACATCTTTTGAAAGATTACGGAGGTCTCATACTATTAAGCTGCAATTACAACATCAAAGATCTTTCAATAAAATGTCAGTTTTATTTTGAGTTAATACACTGGTGGTCAGAGTTTCGTAAGACGTTCTTGGTAGAACAAGAATGGTGCTGCATCATTTGGAACAACCAGGAAATCCGAATAAATAACAAGACAGACTTTTATAAAACGTATTCCACATCTGGAATTTAATCATGTCGGTGACCTTCACTTTAATCTAAGTAATATTGAATCTTTTAATATGATTGCAAATACCATCAATAAAACTATTTTTCTCATATGGACTGGTCTGCGCCATTCGGTGCCTTTCGACCTGAGACAAACTAACTGCCACCCTTCGATAACAGACCCCTCTTTTAACATTTCCAATGGCCTGTTTGATATAAGGAAAAGAAATCTAAGGACTATTATTCAATGTTAGTAAGTACTAAAGCCAAACTACCGAATTACTCTCAGAAACTGAAGTGCGCTTTCAATTTCACAGATGATCAATTAATACAGATCTACAGTCTACCTCACACAATTGCATTTGAACCTTATTTAAAAGCCTTTCAATACAAAGTTCTCAATGCCATTCTATTTACTAACACCAAACTACACAAGATGGGTTTTATTGAAGATGATAAGTGTTCTTTCTACAGACATGAACCAGAAACTCTACACCATCTTATGGTTCATTGTCCTTATTCGGAACAATTTTGGACCGATTTTAAATCTTATTTCTTTTCCCTAACAGGACAAGGTGTTCAGCTAAGCATGCAAGACGTTTTGTTTGGTATTATAACCTCTACATGCACCCTACTGAATTATCTGTTACTATTGGTAAACTATATTTATGGGAATGCAGGAGAAACAAAGTTCTTCCCAATATATAGGGTTTTCAAACCAAAGTTAGTATCAAATACAAAACAGAAAAATTCATTTGCACTAAAAACAACAAATTACACCAATTTCGCAGGAAATGGACAATAATTAATTTATAGCTGAATGTGTAGCGAAATATGTTGTGTGTGTTTTCCTATCAGTTATGTAATCAGTTAACTTTTTACACCCTTTTCATATTGTAAAATTATTGTCATAGTTTAATATTGTTTTAAGGTTTGTTAATTAATTGTATGATTCCGTACTTTGTTTGCTGTATAATTTATCGTAAACATTGTTAAACTTGTAGAATCAATAAAAAATAAAAATAAAAATAAAAACCTGACAAAGCTGGTGACATGACCCAACAAAATAAATGGTCAACTTGAGAAGATTTGAAGAGATCCACATCTATTGACCCCTCAAAATTCCTTATTGACCCTCTGCCTTTATAAGTAATCTGGAACACTGTGTGCACTACAGTTGCAAATACAATTACACTAATTTCTACCCAAAAATACTAAAATTGCAGTCAGGATTTGACGTTACATTCATGAACTTTCTGGCACTGACTAGTGAATTGTAAATCAACGTTTGCAATGGAACTTGGAAAAAGACATTGTGATCAGTTTGAAAGTTGGCAAAAAAAAAGAAGAATTCTATTCTACCCACTCAGACTTCACTATTGATAAACTTGAAACCGATTTTGTTGCCACTCTTCGTGAAAATCATGACTGTGACTGTCATTGCAATCAAGTGAATAATCAAGTGCATCATGCTTGAAAAACCCAGGTCCCAGTTGTTCTAAGACTGGATAGCCTTTAGTTATCCACTGGATAAATCACTATGCAGCTGATAAAATCTTTTGGTTGGAGTACATTTTATCCTCTGGCAATTAAGCCAGTGGATAAAATTAACTTAGCCTTTGAACAACTAGTGCCAGGTCTGGGCACAACAGTGCCAAAAAAAATACATTTGCAATAATTTCTACCCACCAACTGTAACATTTATTTAGCAAACTTAAAAACTGATTTTCTTGCTGCTCTTGGTCAAATCATGACTGCAAATCATATAGCCCTTGAATCATGTTTGAAAAATCTGGGTTCCAATTAGACAAAATGACATCAGCTCTTAGAACAGGTGTCTATATTATCTCTATGACTCTTTGCTTGTTTCAATCAAGACAGGTCATCAGAGAGTTTTGCTTGAGGCTGGATGTGGCGTAGGGAATCTATTCTATCCACTACTCGAGGAAATCCCAAACCTCTTTGTTCATGCCTGTGATTTCTCACCAAGGGCAGTTCAATTTGTTAAGGCAAGTTGATTATTTGTATAACTTTTGTATGGGAGGCATATAAACTGCTGCTGAAATGTTTATACATTAAGAATGCATCTTTTGTAGTCTAGATAAAGGTTGATATTCCCCAAGTAAATCTCAAGCACCCAATTATTTTTTTTTCTTGATGTAGGCAGCAGGAACAGATCCAGGGTGGGGGGATGGGGGGGGGGGGGTAGCAGCCCCCCTCCTTGGGGTTGTTTAAGTTTGAAATTATAAAAGAGAACAGAACTATTACTAAGGTGATTTTGTCTTTGATTGTTGCGATATCATTCTGTTAGCCGTTCGGTCAGCCGTCCCTCCCCCCCTTCAAAAATCCTGGATCTGTCACTGAGGCAGTCATTACCCGTAGTTATGATAGTTATCAGCTGGTTCAGTGTACTGACCATTTGACTAGTGGTCAAATGGTCAGATTTATACTTTGCGTTGTGAAATTAGCAAGACAGCTGATAGGGCGTGTGGGAAAACAGGGTGTTCGCTTATTTTGTTGATGCTTAATTTTAACATGTAAATTATATGGACCTGTTTTCATCTACCTACATGTGTATATTTTAAGAAATAAGGCTTTGGTTATTACCGTTGGGACCAGAGGTTTCTCTCGCATACTTTTATGGAACAGTTGTATGACATGATCAGCCGAAGGCCCATCATCCAATCATCGGAGCCCAGAAAAACTTAAGTTCGCTTGTGTTTGATCGCATGGGAAAAGCCTCTGGCACACAGAGTATTGGTTATTAGTAACAAGACCAAGTCTTCAATATCAGAACTGACTGAATCTGTTTATAACAATAATTATTGTCTGAGGGTTTACTGTCAGATGTTGTGGATATGATTAGTTATAAATTACAGTTCATTTTTACAATGCATCCTATATACTTAAAAACCAAACAAACAAACCAAAAATAAAACTACAGAAGTGAAGTCACTGGTATTGGTGAAATTTGTCATTGTATACACAAGGAAAAGAAAAAGAGCAAAAGAAAATTGCTATTTTTCCTCCTTGTTCTTCCTGGTTTTTCTTGGGCATCAGGTTGGTGTGGAAGCCATTGCCATATTTTGACATTTTGGATGGTTAAAAGTCTTTTACTGTTACAGCAATATTTTAACTGTTACCTGTTACCATGGCGTAAAATTTCCATGTTTGCAGTCATGCAGACTCCCTCATCCTTCTTATTTCATTTTTCTATAAATTTCAGGAACATGCTGGCTTCACTGAAGAAAGAATAAATGCTTTCCAGTGTGACTTAACCGTAGACACATTGCTCTCACGTGTACCAGAATGTAGTGTGGACATTGCAACTTTGGTGTTTGTGCTTTCTGCTGTTCATCCTGATAAAATGTTTGCTGTTCTACAAAATATTATACAGGTGAGAAAGTGTGATGTCCATTATGCTGTCCATTTCATTTATTTACTATAATTATTATCTTCCAAATATAACAAAAGAAATAAATTATTAATAGTAGAGTAATGGTTACCTGGAAAAACCTGGAGGCTATAGCATTGCCTGTGAAGTGTTAAAATTAATTAAAATAGATTGGTGGATGAAAATGGCAAGATAGCATAAAATTGGAAATAGGACCTATACAGGACCTATACACCCCATACAACACCATATGTGTTGTATGCACCTGGTGCATACAACACATCCACACTCACAAATGGGCAGAGGCACAGGCTCGACTTTAAACAAAGTAGCTGTCATATCATTAGCAGAGGTTACTGGATAAAAAGGCAATAACAAGATTACCAAAACAGAAAAAAACTAACAGCTAAAAGAAAACAGAAAACTACTATAATGTCCCTAACTGTAAGGGCTGATTTAGACAATATAACCTCGTCATATGTGAGTTGTTGACAAACAGCCTACAACACTAGTTGTTTCGTGTTAATCAAAGCTGCAACTTGTTCATGATTGTCATGCATGAGATATGATGGTGAAACATGTCTTAAAACCTTAATGACAATTGCAGCCAGAGACAATGATAAGTGATGTGAGTTGTTCGTGAGTTTTTCAATGATCTGAGCACTGGGTGTTACAAAAGTCGCATGCAACAGTTGTAAGCAAATGTCACACCATCTAAATTGGCCCTAATATGGGCAATTGGGCTTGGTCCCAAACAAGGTTTCCATTGACTGTGACAGGCAGATAGGAGGACATAGTTGAGAAGATCCTGTGAACAAATCTGCCTAATGCCTGGCCTCTGAAGAATCCATTGCCCAAATCTGTTCATCTAAGAGGGAATTAACCATGTATCCCCATATTGTAACATGCAGTTTCTCTTTTCTATCAGGCACTCAAACCAGGAGGCTTGTTGTTTTTCCGTGATTATGGCCTGTATGATCATGCGATGCTGAGATTTAATCCTGCAAATAAACTTGCAGATAATTTTTATGTCCGGCAAGATGGTACAAGAGCTTATTACTTTTCAAAAGGTAGGTTTGAGTATTCAATATGAAACCTAATTTTTCCTTTCGTATCTTTTCTTTCAACGTCCATAAATTATGTAAAAAATAAAACCATTGACAAAGTTCCTGGTTACAGTCCATATTACTGGTTATTCGGGATTTAAACAAAAAAGAAAGCAAGATCCTAGGCTGGTCAGAAATAATTATAACTTCAGATTTGTATCATTTGGTTTGATTTAAGGGGGGAAATGCACATACAGCATTTGAGTGCAGGTAAACTGTTTGCAAATAAATTGTAGCTTAGGAGAATTCTTAGGTCTTGCAGCACTTTAAATAAGCCAGTGAACGAGTAAAAAATGGGAATTTTTACAAAATAAAACCTAAGGAGTAACAATGTCCAGCCTGTCATATCACTCAGCCTTCTACTGAATGATTTGTTCACTGCACAACATTTTTCTTTTGCAATGTCTTTGCTTAAACAGTGTTTTCCTTAGGACACAGTTAGTAGGGCTAGGACAATCAATCAATCAATCAATCAATCAATCAATAAGTCAGTCAGTCAGTCAGTTAGTCAAAATTAACAGTGGCACGTCCACTAGGTGGTTCTTCATCCACTGTAACCAGATCTAACTGGAACTTGAAAATGTTGGTTTTTGAGGAGAGCCGAAATAGGAGAACCCAGAGAAAAACCTCTTGGGAGAAGGATGAGAACCAACAACAAATTCAACCCACATCTGACACCGAGCCCGGGAATTGAACTTGTGCCACACTGGTGGGTGGCGAGTGCTCTCACCACTCTGCCATCACTGCTCCTTTTTGCCTTCATTTTGGTGCATTGCTGTACTTCAAAATTAAATAAATAGTGTTGTTGGCAGCTACAATGCTTGTCGACACCCAAATAATAGCTTTATTGAAAACTGCTGTAAAATGCTTTGCCCTACACATGTATATTAATTTGTTTTATCTGCCTAATGATAAGTTCTGTTTGTTTGTTTTTGCACTTGAATGTACAGATCTTGTGGAGTCATTATTCCATCAAGCTGGATTTCAAACCTTGGACATTGATTATGCGTACCGGAGAACTGTTAATAAAAAGGAAGGAATTGATGTTCCAAGGATATTTGTACAAGCCAAATTTGCTAAACCGGACTAGGTATCCCAAATGTGGGAAACACCAGAAATGGTGGAAATATCAGGAAAATACCAGGAAAGGTGGGAAATACCAGGAAAGGTGGGAAATACCAGGAAAGATGGTTGCATGGGAGAGGTGGTCGCTTGTGACAGGTCTCAAAACATGGTGAGGTTGGCAGAACTGACCTGAAACAGTCAGAAATAATCAAGTTCAGTCTGTTCTTGTGATGAGACCTTCCAAGGGTAAAGCAACATGCGTTGCTAGCCCCAAAACTGGCAGTACTGGATGTTCTAAGAAGCAAAGGTGACAATAAAAAGCAAACTGAAATTCAGTGACACTACAATAAATGCCAGGAAAGACGGCAACTCTCAGGAATTTTGCTGTTGTGGACATAATGATTATAAACATCAGAAACTTAAACTGTCCCAATGCTTGTAGGACCTAGAAGACAGAGAAGTTAAACAAGCTTTATTGGAAGAGTTAGCTTAGCATCTTTTGAAAAATCCATCAAGAAATAAATTTTTGGTACATAAATGAAAGTGACAGTTACATTTGCTGTTATTCAAAAATCAGTGTGACATCTTAGAAGGATGTGACGTTACTTCACATACATGACAACCCCGCGTGGAAAGCCTCTGTGATGGGCACCTTCGTCGCTTGAAAGATGAGTTCCCTGCTGGTCTGAGTTTTTCTCATCCTCGGAGACCCAGGGGCAGATAGTCGGGGCGAGAGGCAGGTAAAACGGGCGAAATAGGTGCGAGCTGGAGCCTGATGCGAGTGAAAGTTTACAAGACGGGCGGGAACAGCCCCTCGGAGGATATCTTTAACGGACTAGTTCAAGAGCCCATTTGCGTTCTTGCTTCTGATTGAGCACAATTTTTGTTGCATTGTATTTTTTGTGCCCAACAGGCGATCAGCTTATTTCACTGTTCCTTTCGTGACGTCTTATACAGAGTGTAAGTTTGTTAAATCTTGTACCTAGTTGTCGCTCGTGCGTACTGAAATTAACTTTTTGTCTCGCTCGTTCGATAGACCTACCCCCGAAGAAAGGTTTTAATAGTAATGTGCGAACCCACAAAGCCGAGAAATCAAGAAATTTGGAGGGGGTAATCAAGGAAAAAGGAAACAGCAAGTACGAAAATCAGATTGAGGTATTGTGAAAAGTTCACACCTTAGGTGTGAAGTTTTAGAAGCGTGCAGTTTGAAGCAAGTTAGGATTTACGTGCGATCCACAACATGTCTTTGCGTTTGCTTCAAACTGCACGCTTCTAAAAGTTCACACCTTAGGTGTGAACCTTTCACAATACCTCAATCTGATTTTCGTACTTGTTGTTTTCTTTTTCCTTGATTACCCTTGCCAAATGTCTCGATTTCTCAGCTTTGTGGGTTCGCATAATTACTCTTAAAGACTTTCTTCGATGGTAGGCCTATCGAACGAGCGAGACAAAAAGTTGGTTTCAGTACGCACGAGTGACAACTAGGTACAAGATTTAACAAACTTACACTCTGTATAAGACGTCACGAAAGGAACGTGAAATAAACTGATCGCTGATTGGGCACAAAAAAATACAATGCCACAGAATTTGTGCTCAATCTGACAGAAGCAAGAACGCAAATGGGCTCTTGAACTAGTCCGTTAAAGGTATCCTCCAAGGGGCTGTTCCTGCCCATCTTGTAAACTTTCGCTCGCACCAGGCTTCAGCCCGCACCTATTTCGCCCGTTTTGTCTGCCTCTCCGGCGCCCCGACTATCTGCCCCTGGGTCTCCGAGGATGAGTTTTTCTTAACCCCTTCTTCTGTAAACGTCAAGCTATTTCAAAATTGTGGAATGCAGAGAATAAAAAATAAAAATGAATTGAAGCTGATCATTAAATTCTGTCTGTTGCATCTAAACGTAAATAAATGATGCAAAATTATCAACATACGTAATTATCAAAGGTGGAATGGTTGGCCACCAAGTTATCAAAGGTTTTTTTTTTCCTTTAAGTACGTTAGGCGCACTTTTCCGGCCAATCAAAGGTTTTTGAGTGTTAGGCGAACTTTTCCGGCCAATCACGCCATCTTTGGTATTCGCTCCTCATGTTTTTGCAGCATGGATAGATTGTAATGAGTTCTTTCAAAACCAATTTCTGAAAGAAATGTTAATATTTGTTTTCATCCAAAAATCTAATATGAAGTGTGAGAAAAATGTTTGGAAAAGCAGGATGAGGACTCTCAACACTCGTATAAAAGTGAAGGAAGTGATTGGCGGGAATTTATTTTTAAAAGGAGCCTCTAATACTACCCTGCAATCGCAGGTTACTTGGTCGTCCTCTGTTCCGGCAGGCAAATGATTCGTTGATCTTCGTTGATTTTAGAATTCGATTTAAGGGTCTGTACTGCAAGTTCTTTGTTTTTGTATCTAAAGTAACCACGTGTGGGATGAGGTAAATTTGTTGCCAGTCCAGGACCTTGTTGTTGTACAAAGTCACACTTCTTTTGTGCCGTGGGGCGAGCTTGTAATGGTTAAATCATTTCCCAGTAAAGTTTCTTGGTAGATAGGTTTTGCATGTTTTCGATTCCTCCTCTAGTTCAACTGAATAAAGATCGTTGCTTGTCGAATTACGATGAAAAGTTGTGGTGCGGCAGTGTCTGAATTGAGCATAGTTTTCCAGGAATCGAGATTTGCAGTACATAATCCTAATAGTAACATGAAGTCACTTAGGCCAGTTGTCTGATGCCTACATCCTCAACATCCTGCCGAGGCTTAATGATTCCCCTATTGAGCAATTTCTGGTTAAAGACTGTGTTGTTCCAACAAGTAATCAATTGTTGTTCCACAGTACCTAATTTAACCCTCTAATGCCCCAATATTAACTTCCTTATTCTCCTGACTATTCTCCATATATTCCTTATGTTGTTGGTAAGGAGAATTTGATTAAAAATCAAGACATTTTATCTTTGGTGATCATTTCCTTTATTCTCATGATCTGTATGTTTGATCAAGTAGTAATACTGTAAGGAGAAACTAGATTCTTGTCACTCTTGGGGCTTAAAGGCTTAAGACTTCTTCTTTGCTAAATGTCTGCTTTTCAGCTTATCTAGACGAGAACGTAAAATATTCAGGATGGCACTTGGGAAGATCTTTAGGAAGATTTGATGGGTGAGACCTACTAAGCAGGAAGAATCTCCCTCCGTTTTACTTTAGGAAATAGCAAGAACCGCTTTCCAGTGACTGCAGCATTCGTCCAAAATGTTTTTAGACAGATTATCCGTTGGGGTTCGATTACAGACTACATGAGGCATACGCATGAATCGCCTTTTCCTATTTATATTCAAGACTACTAGACGGGAATGGGTGTGCAACTCAAACTATGAGCCTGAGTTTTTATTGCCGTCCGAATAACGTTACGCGGTTCAATATAGTGACCAAAGAATACATACAAACAATTCTAAGCAAAGTCACTCAGGCTAATCTAGCCGTGTGTGCCGCCTGATACGAAAACCCAAAATACCCGGAGTTTTTATAAGTGCTAATTTCGCATTTGATGTTCTCTATAGATGTAAAACTTTTTTAGCCACAAACCTGCTTTGTAATCAATACTAATCCAATTTTCGCCGTTAGCCGTTACTTAATGGCGAAAATCGGAACAGTAATATAGAAGAATAACTTATTTCTACAAATCGATTTAAAAATTTTAGTCCTATATATATAGACATTTTAAAGAACGAAATTTTGCATTAAATGAACACCCCAAAAAACCCAGTGGGAAAAAATTGGGAACGTATTCCCCAACCAAATGCAGTCGCACAAACCTTTGGTTTGTTTGATGAGTTGTCTTTTAAAGCAAGCAAGAGAAGCCCGGTGTAAATTCGGGATTGCAAATGTTTTGATACTTTGGTTTTCCCAAATAACATGGGATTTCTCCATTACCAGTTAACGATTTGCAAGTTTGTTCTCAGTTGGCGGTCTATTCCCGACCCCCGGGCACGCAGAAAGAGACAATTCCCCACCCCCGGGACTCCTCATCGACCTCAGATACGTTGTTTTGTGTACAAAACATAGATTACGATATTGATTTCCGTACAATGGCAAATCCAGACGTTTTGACAAGAACTTAAACGCTTTTGTAGAGTTTCTTGAACAAAGGACAGTACATGTATAATGTAATGAAGACATGAACACTATAGCTGAAAAAGAAAACTGAAGAAAAAACTCCGCCAAAACAGTCTATCAACTTGTGTAAACGGCTGCTCCGAACTCTATCAGGCAACAGTCTTTGTCGCAAGAATGTTCGTGTAAATTCTGCCGTGTTGGAAAAAGCTTGCCGCAAGTCTTTGAGATCTGGCTTACGGTATTTTGCGAAACGAAACGAAACGAAACGATTTGGTATTTTGCGAAATGGTACTTTGCGAAACGGTATTTTGCGAAATGGTATTTTGTGAAATGGTACTTTGCGAAACGGTACTTTGCGAAATGGTACTTTGCGAAATGGCCTTCCCATTCCTTCACTTTACTTCACTTTATGTTTCAGTGATAACAGTAGGGTGACATTCGTACACAACTCCTATCCACGTGTAATAACCAATTCACAGTTTGGCTCGAACAAGCAAGTCTTTTAGCTATAGGGATTTGCCCCTTTCATATGAGACCATAGGGGGATCGTTAAATATCTTGTTAAGCAAAGGTTGTCGCTGAATTAAATGCCAGTTTTGCATAAGTATATGCTTTAAATTGGGCACTGATGGACGCAAGATTCGCGTGTTTTGTTTACGCCTTTGTTGAAGGGTAAGTTTTCTGTCCTCAAATTTAATCTCAGCGAGGGTTGTTGAAGTCAGAGTTTCGGGGTACCCTCTTTCCTTAAGATGTCTTTTAAAGTTTAAAAATTGCAGTTTTGAACGTAGTTTCTGAGGAGTTTGTCCGGAGATCGGAGAAGCCTAAGTGCTTTTTCACCCCTGGTGGGTGGCAGCTAGTAAGAGAAATGTGTGTACTGAAATGTTTCAGGAGGTTTGAAATGCGTTTTTATGTCCAATATAGACTCGTTTGCGAATCTTTCGCCTCTGTAAATGCTTGTGTCGAGGAACGCAGTATCTGTGTCAGATACTTCAGCCGTAAACTTGATGGTGGGGTGGTGGCTATTTGCTTGTTCAATGGATTGCGTGATTTCGTCTTTGTTTAAATTCCAGATCGAGAAGATCTCATCAATATACCTCTTCCAGACGAGTGGTTTTAGAACGCTACGGTGTAGAATTTAAGATTCTAAAGTCCCCATAAAAATGTTGGCAAAAGCGACTGCCATCTTAGTACCCATGGCTGTTCCATGTGTTTGGAGGTAGTTTTTTCCGTTAAACTGGAATGAGGTTTCTTGAAGGATGAGTTTTTGCGCTCTTTTGAGATATTCTGTGGGGATGGGGTTTCTTCTTGATAGAAAGCGTCATATGCTTTACACACTGTTTCTATCCCCTCCTCCTGAGGTACATTTGTGTATAAGCTCCTTACGTCCATTGAAACAAGGGCAGCGTTTTCTGGTACTCTCGTTTTTTCAAAGAAATTGATGACGTCGGTCGTGTCCTTTAGATATGACTCTTGCTTTAGTGCTACCGGTTGTAGCAGTTTGTCTATAAACCGTGACAGTCTCTCTGTCGGACCATCGCAACCAGATATTATAGGTCTTCCAACCGGTGCCTTATGAAACTCGTTGGCGAAAGCATCTCAAAATATGTTTTTAGCACCACATATGGGTAGATTAACTTGGGAAATTTATTGTTGTGGCTCAAACAGTCCTCCTTATTTTATGTGAAAATAGTTCAAAACTGCGGCCGGAAAACAGCATCATCTCCTCACAACAACACTGTTTCGGTGTCTTTTCGTGAGAGAATATAACTAGTCCCGCTTTTTTAATACGCTTCACGAATCCAACCACAATTTTTGTCGGAGTTCTCAAGTTTCTTGAGTTTTTGTTGTTGTGGTTTAAATTTTCCGTGCAGGAATTTTTTTCAGTGAATTTAATCTCTTGGTAAAAAGTTTACCAAATTTCATCTGGGGTACTCGCTGTGCATGTTTTTTTTTTTTTTGCCAATTTTTTTTATTTTCCTATTGTACTCATTCCACTTGTCGAATAAACGAAGTAAACTTTAGACTACGAGTAGTCCCTCATTTTTCTCAGGGATAGCTTGCGAGCTATTCGCGCGAGCAGCCGCGATTTGCGAGTCGGCGAGTGAAGCGAGCCGGCAAGAAGAATGGAAGAGGAAAAGTTCGCCCATTCTTCTCACCGGCTCGCTTCACTCGCCGACTTGCAAACCGCGGCTACGACGCCAAGATACTTGCACGAATAACACACTAAGTGAGCCTGCTCGCAAGCTACCTTAGGGATAGTAGAGCGAGCGAAATGGGCGACGTGCGAAAAATGAGGGACTACTTGTACTACTACTTGAAAAATAACATTTGACTGGGGAGTGCAAAAAGTTCTCGAGGGCTTAGTTTTTGAGGTCTTAGGTCTTAGTTCTTAGGTCCTAGTTTTCGAGACACCCGTCTTAGGTCTTACGTTAGGTCTTAGGTTTAATTTCGGGGTAGTCAATCGGACTCAATCGAACTGAATTTCGATGGAACTCAATCGAGCTTATTCCATGGACATGTAGTCCCAAGCGGTGCCATTTCTCAAAGTACCGTTTCGCAAAATACCATTTCGCAAAGTACTCTTTCGCAAAGTACCATTTCGCAAAATACCATTTTGTTTCGTTTCGTTTCGTTTCGCAAAGTACCGTAAGCCTAGAGATCTGCCGTCGGACCAGGAAAGAAATGATCTTGAGAGGACCTTCAGGTAAAAATAGTGATAGTGAGAAGAATTCCCCGACCGAGAACCAGTTCGTTGTGTTCATATGGGTCACACTCAAATGAACATACCTGATTTGATTGACGGATTTATCACTTGGCAATCAACACTACCATGCCGCGCCAATCAGGAAACTCCGTTCGTGGACTAACGGGTTTTTCAAAATCATGGGGTTTGCGGGCAAGCGTTTCCTTTCTTCCCTTCCCCTCCCCCTTCTCGTACTTTTTTGCGCTCACCCCAATTTTCGCGCGTTCAAGAAGCGAAAAATGCTTCAAACCTGTGGAAAGCCCTACGGAAACGCTTGCTACGCAGGCTAGAGATTACTCTTCTCTAACCAGTCTGCTACAAATTCTAGAAATTCTCCCTGGAAATAGCTAGGCAGTCTTCTTCACGCGGTCCGGCGTCAACCGAGAAGTGACGTACTTCACAAGAACAACAAGAAGTTATTTTCGATTTGCCCCGCCCCCCTCCCCCCGGGACAGGACAGCTTCAAACAATTCCCCACCCCCGGGACCGAATTGCTGGACTTGTCCCCAGGGTTGCCCGGAGGGGGTGGTAACAGGTAAAATTGATCCATGCATAAGCCCCATTTGTTAAAACTTTGCTGAGTTGGAAGTGGTCCCAAACAAAGTATAGCATGGATAACCCAAGCCAGTTTCAAGGTATGGTTTATTTCAATGTTCGTGCTGTCTATTGAATGAAGATTGAGACCATTTAGAATTATGGCATATGTTAAATTATTTCACAGAAGTTAGGTTCCAAATCAGTTTCTACGCGATCATCAAAACCTGCCTTTTAGTTTGGATTTGTTTGTGTTCAGTAGATTTCGCTACTGCTGTTTCACAACTGTCTAGTTAATGAAAAAGACTTGTTCTGTCGATAGAAAGTGCCTATCTTTTTCTCTGTGCTTTAGATTACCAGCTCCATGCAAGTTTATGGTACTGATTTTCAAGATTAATTTCCTGTGATTTTGACCTACCGAACCCGAGAATCGATTTCCTCGTTTTTTCCGAAAATGAAGCGCTTCTGGGGAAAACGAACCACATCAGGTTTCTAGCTTTACTAATACCTAATTATATGCAAAATACGAAAGAAATAGATTTTTCAACTACTGCCGCTAAATTGAAATTTTGCTTTATTTTTACTGAAAATTGCTCCTAAGTCTTAGGCCCGCGCAGATGCTTCGATTAAGTGTGTCCGCGAGATGCTTGAAAGAAACTGTGTCCCTAAGTTAGGTGGTTAAGTCGTCTGCAAAAGAAGTTATTAATAGCAGTAAAGCAGTTATTGGTGTTTTAGTTGGTTTCATTCAGCGCCTGTTTTCTGGTCGCGATGGTTTGTTCACCAGTAGTAGTTTACTTGCTCCCGTTGGAATGCTTTGCTGTCCGCACCACCAACTTTAACAGCATTTGGAGAAGTGCCAGTGAATGACCCTGCCTGGTTTTAAAGTATGATTTAGATCAAGGTATCTCTTAGTGAAGCGTAATAAGTGAAGTTATGAAGTTATAAGTTATAAGTGAAGTTGTAAGCTCTACTTTTGAGGAAATCTCTCTTTATAACACATGGTGAAAATTGCTTTTTGATTTTAGTAGTAAAATGCAATATTCGCTAAGAGCAAAACGTCCCTTTCGTCAAACGGGTTTAAATTTACCAAATAAGTAGTAAAGTGGGCTCACTTAGAGAATTTTCCCACGTTAATTTGCATACACACCCCCTGTTCTGAGTTGTGATTGGTGGGCTCAGGCAGCCGGAAGTCACATGACCGGAACCGGAAGTGACGTCACCGGAACCGGAAGTCACGTGATTTGGAAGGAGAAGCCGCTGACCAGTTGGAAAAATGGATCGTGGGCTCAGGATAGGGGCAAAACCGCGGAGAAAACGCGGGCTCAAAGTCCAAAGTCCAACTGGAGCAGCGGGGGTAGTCCTTGGAGTGAAAACAACACAAAATTAATAAATACTTTTTATTGTCATACTTTTTTTCACAATAAGTGAGAGAAAAAATTAGTATGAGGGTTCCATGATAAGTATTCCTTTGAGTTCCTCTTTGATATGAGTGTTCCTGCTTTTTGATGAGTGTTGTGATTCTCACTGGTATCCATAAGGGTAGGTTAAAAAGGTTTGCGGATCCACGACTCTTTTGTCGTACACCAATTGGTACCATTTGTGTTGGGGATGTGTGTACAAGTCATAGGTTTTTGGATTGCGCACGATCTGATGGGTTTTGGTGACTTGAATCTGTCGGGGTTTCAGGAGGGGTGTCTGGATTTCGTTGAGGACGTTCTGCCGCATGATGTCATAGTTGAGTTGGGTTTTCCCCTCGCTGTTGAGACGGAACCCTCTGACCTTGCATTCGACGTGTCCTTTATTGGTCTTATAGCCGTAGTTCTTGGGACCCCCGCTCACAAATTCTTCGATGTACTCGTCCTTGCTCAACTCAGAGGTGAAGTCACCGAGGTAACGGCCTAATTCTGGATTGGTTTGGCCTTCGTTTTGGATGAAGATAACAGAGTCTGTGTCGTAATACAGGACCCGTTCTCCCAAGGATTCCAGGGCTTCATACAGTTTAAGGCGGGCGTGACAGGTGGTGAACGCGGCCACAAAGATGTTCAGGTTGGGTGAGACGGGGATGTCCTCTTGTTGATGTTCATAATGAACTTCCACCATGTCATTATTGATGACGGAGACGTGACGCACATCTAACGTATCGGTATCTAAGAAATGATGGAAAGCTTGAGGATCATCAAAGGTTTGGATTTGGGTCTTGTTAAGGCGTTGTCCAAACTTGCCCCACATGGAGTTCAACATCAGCTTGGCTAGGGTACGCAACCCCGGATTTTTCTCGATCTTGTTGTAGTCCAACTGGATGCCTTCATGCTTGAGGTAATCATTGATGTAACTTTGTTTTTCTTCTTCTGTCATGTCGTCCTTAGGCCACCCACTGGCTTCTTGTTTAATTTTAAGCCAGGTATTAACGTAATCTTCGAAGAGCCCCTCACAGGTTTCTTCAAAATGCCAGACTTCGTGGATGTACTGGACTTGGTACCCGAGCTCGACGGCTTTGACTAATTCGGGGCTGCACCAGGTACTGGTGAGGGTGCGTTCCTCGTCGGTGTGAGGGCAATGATAGGATCTGTCTAGAAGGGGTTTGGCCATTTCTTCTTCCGCACAACGGGCACAGAGGGGAAAGAGTAGTTTGCCGTCATGGCGGTAAGGCAGCACGGGATGGTACAATTCACGGGGGGGCAGGACTTGACATTGGATCAAACCAAAGTACTGGTGGATGTCGGTGTGACCCGGTTGGGTAATAAAGGTGGGATGTCCTTTGGGGTAGATAGACGTCTTGTTAACCCAGGGGTACAAGGAGGTGACATCGATGTAATGGATCTTTTGGCCGGGGGTGATATGATGGTACAGTTTGACGGCATTGGTACGACCCCCACAGAAAGCCTCTCGAGGTTTTAGAGGTTCTATGACGTCGAGTCCCTGGACGAAGGAGTCGATCTCTGGTTGGGTTTGTTGGAGGTGGTCCCATTCACATCCCCACATTTCAATGACCTTGTACCCTTGGTCTCTTAATTGTTGGGTCTTTTGCTGGGTGGTCTCGTAGACATCTTGCATAGTCCGATCACAGTGACTGGCATGTTTTTCATAGCGATTGGGGTAACAGGTTGGGCATCCGTGCCAGAAACACCCTTGAAATTCGTAGACAGTGTGGGTGTCGGGGCAATAACCATCCACATGGATCTGGGTCCCGGGGATCTTATACTCGCCGGCATTTCGGACATGTTGTACGTACTGGCGATGAGGGTCCGGATTGGCGCCGACCAGTAGATCGTCGGGGTTGAGATCTTGGAGGGCGCGTTGGCGTAGTTGGTGATCGCACCAGGTTAACCAGTGGAGGGCTGGGAGGGACTGATTGATCTTGTTTTTCCAACTACCACGGACGGGTTCACTGGCAATACTGTTGGGGATCATCCGGTTCCTACGTAAATCTCTATTACAAGCCGAGGCAATGGTGATGTGTTCGAAGGGATTGAATCCTGTCAAGTCTTCAAACAGGCGTTTGAAAGTCAGGCATCCTTGTTTCAACAGACGTACATCCGATTCACAATAGGCGATCAACTCTTGTTTAAAATGAAACACTACGCCCTTGTCGCGTTGTTCTTGATGCCAGGTTTCGAAGGCTTGCCTGTCTTGGGGTGACATGGTTTCGGGCATGTAGTGATCGCGTGATGGGAGGATGCCCACGTAGTTTTGATGATAATCATCGGGTTGGTTGAACTTGTGGGGGAAGTACCCTTTTTTCAATTCCGTTAATCCAAAGGTTTTGGGAAACGCGGAGAGGGGCATCTGAAAGAAACTCATGGAATCGATGAAGCGGATGCGATCGTGCTTGACCTCTAGCAGTTTACATCCGTTGCGGATTTGTTGGACGATCCGGTTGTCATCATAGTATTGATGAAGGACAAAATAGCCATCATAACCTTGGAAGTTATGAGCGAGGACATTGACTTGTCTTGTGTCATGGAGGGTTAGGGTATCCAACCATTCCAGGAAATCTGGGATACAGAAGGGACCTGAGAACCGCTGGGGTGGATCGTCGTCTTCGGTTTCGGCCACGACGAGATTGGCAATGTGTTTTTCATGGGGCTGCATGGCTTCAATATCAAAGAAGACGTGCAAGGGTGGCAGGTCCTCCTCCTCCTCCTCCTCGTCCTCGGATGCATGGGGTTCCGCGGTTGCGGCTGCCCCTCGTTTGGCGCGAGGGCCCTTTTGACGGGTCCTCTTTCTTTTCTTCTTGTCTTGAGGGGCTCTTTGAACGAAACAACGGTGGTCGTCGGCGTTCACGTACTCATGACAAGAAGGGCAATCCACGTGCTTACAGCGGTGACGTTGAATGCGGGACAAGCCCACATTTTGTTGATAACAGTCACGGCATCGGTGTCGTTGAGAGCACAGGGAGGACAGCGAGTCCGTGGCGGGTTTGCCAGCATGGGTCTTGCCATCATGCAATTCCAAACAGGTCTTGCCAAAAAAGTCCCTATGACAGGACTGGCAACGTTGAGTGGCTTTGAGGTGTCGAGGGTAAGCATACAGGAAATCGGGGCACTCTTTCTGTCGACAGGCTCCACACAACTTGGTCTTGGTGCATCGATGCAGTCCCTCGGTGTTGTAGGGTTTCCAGCAATCAGCACAGACATAACTAGACCCGAAAAACCCCGGCAAACGAGTGATCACGTCGTAATGGTCTTGGTTGTGCAACAGGATCAGTTGTTTGTCTCGTAGGGGTCCAAACGTCGTGATGTGGAACGATCGCTGCGCATTGACCAGGAGGATCTGGTAACCTCTGAGGGACGGGGCTTGACTGAATTGGGTCAAGGCGTCATAGCCACAAGGACCTGGAGGGACACGAGCTTCGTCATGGAGCCGCAACGCGAGTTCCCTTTGCAGCGACCCCTTCCCCTGGCGAATGCTGTGCCATTTGGGGTGATGGTCCACTCTGGCCTTGGCTGTGACGAGGGCTCTGGCACAACAGAGTTGGTCGTTGTTGGTAATCCGGATGATGGAATGGGAATTTTTTCTCAACAGGTCCATCGTGGGATGACCTGGTTTTCCGCGCCGTGGTCTGCCGGTTCCCTGAGGCGCATGATGGACTTGCGTAATGGAGACTTGAAAGGAATCGTCCATTTCAAATTGTTCGTTGCTGTTCGAGGCTTGGGCTAAACGTTGGAACAGGGCTGCCACACGGTCCCCGCCTTCACGCCATTCACCCGCTCGTAATCCCCACCCCTGAAAATTATTGTGGAGCCTGTTGGAGGCGATGGTGAAGTAAAGGCGATCTTGATCGTGGAGGTCGGGGGTGGTGGTTAACACTTGATCGACGGCTCGACGTAATCCGTCTTGGAGAGCTTGGGTAATGTTTTGACCTGGAATCAAGTTGCCCCTTTGACGTAACTGGGTCTTGAAATGACGTTCCTGTACCCCCAGGCGATCACTCCTCCGATCGACAACGGATTGGAGTTCAAAGTCAAACGTTCCTGCTCCACGTTGTGGCGTTCCGATCGAGGTATCCAACCCTCCTGCGCCACTTTGTTGAAGGAGACGCGTTTGAAAGGCATGTTGTCGTTCCAAATGATCGAGGAGGTCATTGCACAAGTCATCTTCCTCACTGTCTGTCATCTCTGCCAGACCACTTGGGCCTGGCTTGTCTGGCGGAGAGGCCATGATCAGATGACTCAGCTGGAGCTCAGTTTTCGGGTTTTATAGAGAAAAAAAGGGTCACGTGAAGAAGAGCATGAACTAATCACAAGCAGGGAGGGGTGGGACGGGGTGGGGGGGACCCCCCTCCCCCCTCCCTAGTTTGGACCCATGAGACTTTGCAGGGAACGAATAAGTCCCTATAAAAGAAAGCGAATCTCGAGCGGAGCCATCTCAAGATGGAGGGTGTTCATGAAAAGCTATTGAAAGACTTTGAGAAGTTCGAGGCGGATTTAGAAGTGGAGCAGGCGTTGAAGAAAGTGAAGCAGGAGTGGGTGTTGGAGGACGAAAGCCTTGGCGAATTTGCTGAACGTTTGAAGGAACTCGAGCCCGAAAAAGTAGAGGCCCAGAGACGCCGAGCAGAACAGGCGGTGCCTTTTCAGCAACGGTGCTACCCGCAACTAACATGTGAGTGGTTTGTCGAGGGGCTCGATTATTGCTGCAATTACTGGCGGTACGAATTTAAACGGCCCCTCACACCTCCGCCAGCACCGCCACCATCACCCCATGTCCAGAGAAAGAGAAGGCCTCCGCCGCAGCAACCGACGACGTACGACCTCCCGACCAAACAATGACAGTGACGACCTTAATGACTCAGACGACGACAAGGACTATGACCCCTACGACGATGACAGTGACGACAGCCCTGACGAACTCGCCACCACGACGGATGCCGCCAACGACGACAGTGACTACAGTGACGACGACGACAGCCCTGACGAACTCGCACAGCTCCGGGCGAAAGAAGCCCGACGACGGGCGCAGCGACGGGTCACCAACGCTAGGTACCGGGCCAGGCATCCCGAGCGAGTCGCCGCCCAGAGACGACGGTATCGGGCCAAGCATCCCGAGCGAATAGCCGCCCAGAAACGACGGTATCGGGCCAACTATCCCGAGCGAGAAGCCGCCCGGAAACAACGCTATCGGGCCAGGCATCCCGAGCGAGTCGCCGCCCGGAATCAACGCTATCGGGCCACCCATCCCGAGCAAATAGCCGCCCAGAACCAATGCTATCGGGAGAGGTACCGGGAGAGGTGCCGGGCGTACGCGAAACAGTACTATAAGGACCATGCAGAACGCCTCCGGGAGCACAAAAGGCAATTTTACCGATCGGAAGCAGGTCAACGGTGGCAGAAACAATACCAAGCGAGAAAGCGTGAGAGGGCGGCCCTCTTACGTCGACAAAGAGGGCCCATGGTCGAAAAGAGAACGGAGGAGAAACGCCAAGCGTTGGGCCCCCTGACATTAACCGTGACCCTGGAAGATTTTATGCAGGACTTTATTGATTCCCTCTCACCCCGCCCTGAGGATTGTATGGACCAACCTGAGACCATAACGGACAGGGATTCAGGGGTGCTTGATCCCCCGGATTATTCTGTATGCGACGAATCGTCCCTTTCTTCTTGTGACATGTGGGACGATGGGAAGGGATTTTTGAACAATCTACTCGATGACTTACCGTCAGCATCGGACGACTCTTTGTATGAGGTATTACGTGATGTGGGCCCATGGAGCCCCCAGGAGTTTGACTTTGATTTGGAGGACTTATTGTCACCCGACGAGGGGGAGCAGGTCATGGACGATGTCGAGGATTTTGATGTAGAGGCCTTGCTGCCCCCTGAAGACCTCGTTCATGACATGTCGCCCGATGAGGGCATTGATTTAATGTATGATTTAGTGTGTTAACCCTCGTCTCCGTATTTTGGCAGAAAAAAAAAATCGTTTCCGTCATTTGGCAGAACATCTCTTAGTATTTGGCAGAACATCTCTTAGTATTTGGCAGAACATCTCTTAGTATTTGGCAGAACATTCAATCGTGACATTGTGGTAGAACGTTTTGGAATCAAGGAGACAGTGATTGACATTTTCATTTTTATTTGTTATCAACGTGGACCCTTGTGTTTACAAGGGGTTCTCCAAAAAACAATGCGTGTGTCATTAAAAGGTTTACAATTTTAAACGTTTCTTGGCTTGCATGATTTTTTTGACCACCCGTTCCGTCTTGGTTTTCTTGCCGGGTAAACGATCAATGGCTTGGATCATCTTGGTATCGGCTTTCCATTTGTCTGGCAAATTCTTGGCATGACTGTAATCAATGTCGTGTTGTTTCGCAATTTGGTCCAAGCGATTGATCCCGGGATCCCCACGTTTCAGACGTTTGGCCAAATGGGTGCCAGGGCCCATGTACTGATAGCCAGGCCAATGAAATTCTTTGCCGGTTTTGGCAATCCATTTTTGGACATCCAAGGCCCCTCCACGTTGACGGCGTTTCCGTTGGGTGCCCCTTCTCCTCCTCTTGGTGCGGGGGGCCATCTTTTTACTCACTGTCGTAATCCAATCGACGTCGTAACTTTTTGCCACGAGCCCAATCTTCCCACCCGGGTAAGGGTTTCAATCGTTCCACTTCTCGGGCGGGTGCTTTGCCTTTGCCTTTGCCTTTACCACTCTCGGCTAACTTTTTTTCCAAGGCCTTGCGCTCTTCTCGAATGGCTTCTAAACGCGACCGGCTATCCCCTCGACTGGTGGAAGGGCTCCCTTTCTTGACAATTTTACTGGGGGTGGCTGCTCCTTTGCCTTTCTTGGTAGCTGGGGTAATGGATGGTTTGGCCGTCGACGGGCTGCCTTTTATCATGCGCTTCAACCATTGTTCCACGGGTCCGGTCACCAAATCCCCGACCTCTTCCTCTTCTTCTTCGCCTGGTGGGCCACCCGGTGCACCCACTCCCACGCCTCCAGGAAATTGACGAATGCGTTTGGTTAACTTGGTTAATTCTTGACTCAACGGTTTGGTTTGAGCATTGACCAGGGCCGGGGGCAATTGGGGGTTGGCTAACAACACATGTTTTTTAGCGGCGAGCGTCGCGGCTTTGTTCAACAAGGCATTTTCGGTGAGTTCTCCTTTGTAATATTGAATGAGTTGTTCCAAGTCCTTGTGGGGAATCATGTAGACCTCGTCCATGGGGGTTGGCTACACTCGGAGCAAAGTTCCCCGTCTTCTATCTGACGACAGCTCTCACAAAGACGGGACTTTAAGATATGTTGGTACTCTCGATACAACAGGCGATATTTATGCTTCCAATAAGAACACTCGTCTTTCCACTGGTCGGTGGCCCGATTGGCCTCTTGTAACAGACGCATCCACGTGGCAAGCGTTAACGAAGACATTGACATAACACGTGATGGAGTCCTTGAAATAACCCGCGTCCTTTTTGTTGGACTAACCACTGACGACGTTTTTTGACGGAATGTCGACGACGTCCCAAATCGCGTAGCACCTTTTTATAGGGTTGAAGTTTAGCCAGCATGGGGGGTGTGACGGGAATCTTGTTTTTTAAGAAGTTCAAGACCAATTCACTCACAGCATTGATTTGATCGGCATTGGCATGTTGTAACAACTCTTGACGTTTGGAACCATTGGCTTCTTGTAACATGGACCGTAAAAACGGGAATTGACGTCGAAGACGTTGCATCTTTTACCGAGGACGGCGACGATACCGTTGATTGGCTTTTTGGATCGTGCGTTTTATACGTTTATCCGTTTCCAAGGCCACGGCTTTCCCTAATCCCGTCAGGGCGGGGACCAACAAGTTCAAAAAACCGCCTCGTTGACGACGTCGTCGTCGTCGTCTTCTCCTCAAGGATACCATGAGTGCGACAAGACACGTTGAAGGGCTTTGTTTTGTTTGATGAGGTCTTGCGTCTCTTTATAGCCTTGACGGGTATTGCGTTTCAAATCTTGCCACCAACCCCCACCTCGTTGTCGTCGTCGGTAATGTTGTACATTATCGGTAATGCCTTTCAAGGCTTGACCACCCAATTTGCCTAAAGCGAGTCCAAACCCAGGCGCTGGACCTGATAGAAACATACTCATGCCATGGGCAATTTTATCCACCAAACGGGGTTTGCGACGCATTAAAGCCCCTCCTCTTTGTTTCCTTTTTCTGCGTCGTCGTCGTCGTTGGACGGCCATGGTTCTAAGAGTGTGGGACTGGGAGGGAGCGGCTTTTTATGGATCCAATAGTCTTTGGGTCTCAAGGGACGAGGACATCCGTCCACATAGCAGTGGGCTTCCACGGGTTGGTAGACAAAATGACCATGGTACTCTTGGACGCATCGTTTGGGTAAGGGAGGAGTGAAATCCACAATGGTATCATCCAAGGTTTGCATCTTGATTAAAAATCCTTCCAGGTCCTCCAAGGGAACACCCCGCCCATAGGTTTTCAATTCGGTCAAGGCTTTGGCATAGGTGGTAAACGCAAACCGACTCATGGTCACTTTAAATCGGTATTGTTTAAAATCGGCCCATCCTTTGACCACCGTGCCCACGGCCGCCAAACAGGCTACCAACGTGCTGTTGTCCAACAGGGGACCAGCAATCATGCCGGCGGCCATCAGGAGTAACGCCAGGCCATTAAACAAGGCATTGATACACTTGTAATGATTCAACATTTTGCGATAACACCACCATTGTTGATGGTAAAAGGCATACAACGAATCCATACGTTGTAACAATTCGGGTGGCAAGGGGACGCCAGGACGTCGGGATCCATTCAATAACGACACGACGGTTTTCATCCTCACGGCGAAACCCGGGACGAAGAGGTTTGTACACTAGGACGTCCTCCCTGTTTATAACTGGTCACAATGGTCACATTCGCAATTTCCCGTCCTTGGGCCAATTGTTCTTGATCTTGTAACAGCATGCGTAAACGTCGTTGTAAATCGGCTTGACGCAAGGTACGTGGTGGTGGACTATCGCTCCAAGATCCTCGAAAGCTAGCTGGATTGGAGGCAGGTGTCAAAGGCGAAGGGGGTGTGAGGCGTCGTCGTCGTCCGCGTCGTCCACCACCCCCACCACGACGACCACCACCACCATCGCCACCGCCACCACCACCACCACCACCACCGGCACCACCGGCACCACCACCAGCACCTCCAGCACCACCACCACCAGCGCCACGTCCATTACCGCCACGTCCACCGCGTCCACCACCACCACCATCACCACCACCACCACCATCACCACCACCATCACCTCCGGCACCCGCTGCTGTCCGACCACTTGGCGCTGTTCGCCAACCAGGTGGACTTCTCGGGGACTCCGGGGTGGTCTGGGGGCTATGGAATGAGGGTGAATGGGATGCTCGACTTCCTACCCCGGCTGGGGAAGAGGTCTGTACAGGGGGTGCACCATCCACATCGGGCCAGCCCGCGATGGTGCTGGGAGAGGGAAGATTTGACAAAAACTCATGGAGGGCATCGGGGCCCATTTCCTCCATGGCGACGTCGAGAAGGCCTTGGTCTCCCGTCAAATACAAATCTTGGAAGGCCCTTGGGGACATGAGTTTGCTGGTGGTCGCCCCGACCCCAGCGGGAGCCACGGTATCGTAGGCTTGCGGAGGTTGACGGTCATCGGCCATGCTCACTCTCTCTTTTTCCTGTTCCAAAAAGGATGTTGTCCCTTTATAGGTGCTTTTGATAGGTGCGCGTCCATCCTTCGTCTTTTAACAGGTGACTCAACAACCGTTGTTGATCGGAGGAGGCCGGGTGTAAATCTAACATCAAATAGCCATAAGGGCGCGTGGTGGCCTGATGAAAGGTCTCCAATGCAACGTGTCTTTCCAAGTGGTAGGAAACGATTGCAGCATGACATTGCGTACCCCTAATTGATCCCGGGGATTCTTGAACGCCACAATGTAATGCGCATTGCGGGAAATACTTTTGGCATAGCGCCCCACGGGAAACATGTCTTGACACAAGTAGAGCACCGTCACCCCTTGATGATGCGAATGTTTGGTGAATAAATCCAACACGCGTTTATCGTGACTCCCTTCATCCATTAAATCATCCAAGACGAGGACCCCCTGTCCTTGAGGAAACCATTGCACCAACGCCTCATGATCGGGAATCCCTTCGTGAAACACCACCCCACGATCTTGCATGCCTCGAAATCGATCTTGCCACGCCCCATAACAATAATGCATTTGGGTCGGGGGCCTTTCAAACAACTCGGGATTGTCTACCAAGAGTTTTTCCGTAAACACGGTTTTGCCACATCCCGATGGCCCCACCACCAAGATAGAGGAGGGGGTATGAAAACGAAACGGTTTCCCCGTTTGCATGATGATAATACCCATTTTAAAAAAAAAAGGCACCTTTTTATTGGAATCGGTGGGACTCGAACCCACGCACCATCCCCCTACACCTGTTTTTTCGGGGGATCCAAAGGCTCTACCGACTGAGCTACGACTCCGACACACTTGTTTTCCAACGAATTTTTATTTAACCATTCCGTTGATGATACGGATGACAACAAAGTTGATACCATCTGGCTTCTTGGCCTACAAGCAATTGTTGAAGACGTTGACCGGCTTGATGGTCATTGCTTACATAATCATGATCCGAAAACTCATTTAAAAAGTCTTGCAAGGTCCGTCCACGGGCTTTGGCTTTCAAGTACAACAACGCGTAATCGCCACAACTCTTGCTTGAAATGGCTTGGAGGGACTTGCCATTGGTCACCACATACTTCCAATGTTGAACAATCCAATCTTGTAACGGGGTGGCTTGCACGTACGTGTCCATGGGCAAAGCATAACTGTCGAGGACTTCACACACCTTTCCCTCGGTCCACACCCCTAACCAATGTTGCCCCGGTTGATCGTGCGGGTCGGTGTTGACAATGTACCCTTGGCGTTGGGTCTTGACAGGACGCTTGGGTAAACGATCACAGGCCACCGTCCCGTAAAACATCGGTTTCAAGTGGGGGTCGTCGCGGGCTAAATAATCCAACTGCACATTATTCAAGGCCACGTGTTCCATTTCTTCAGTGTTGGTAAATGTTGTACAACACGGCTCCGTTCTGGTCAATCTCCAGCAAGTTCTCAAATTCTCCATACACGAGCACGGTTATATTGGTAGCGGGGGCGGCGCCAAATTCCAAGACGAGTTGTAAATCCCCGGTTTGCTTGGGGTTGAGGGTTTGACTGTCGGCACATCCATTGGCCACATTGTCAAACATGAACAAGGTACAATTTTTAGCTTGGCCCCAATCTCCTAGTTCCACCATATTGCCTTTCTTTTTACACCAAGCACCACTGGCTTGCAGAAAACGGAAGTACCCCAGATTATCTCGGGTGCCATTGTTCCGTACCAAGTGTAGGGTTTCATAAGGGTATTCTTCTCCTTTGACAATCTGTTTGATGGAGGTCAAACCAAATTTCTGGAAACAGAAGGGATCTTCGGGTCACATCTCCATTGAAGGCGCAGCTGTCCAACAACCCTACAATCAATCGGTCCGGTATTCTGTTTTGAAACAGGTTGGGGATATCAAAACGGGTCAGGTTGCCTTGCATGCTGAAGGTGCGGATTTCACTGCGGACGGTCGGGTAGGAGGCGATTTCTCCTTCATTGTGTCTTTTGGCAGACAAACTCTGGTAGATGGCGTCATTCAAACGCAGTTGACAGAGATGAAACCGTAGTTTCACATCGCCTTCCATCAATCGGCCAGCCAGGCCCACGCCATTCAAAAACAGGTTCGGGCCATTGAAATGAAATTTCATCTTGATTTCGATGCCTGGCACCAACAGTTTGCCGGTGTGAAACACTTCCAGGTGGGGGGTAAACACCAGACTGTGGGTAAGACCTCCAGCATACTTTTCCACTTCAGCGACCATGGCGGCCAAAGCTCCTTTGTGATTGGCAGGGAGATCCCGGTAGTCATTATGCGGTGCTGCACTGTTGGTATTGTTAGCCGTCCATTGGGGTGGGAAATCCACTTGATTGTACCAGCCTTGGGGTCCTAACACGGTCTTGCCATCTTCTCGGTCATAATTCAGCAAGGTTTCCAGGTAGGCTTTGTAATGGTAGGTGTCGGATTGAGGACTGATCAACGTACCATTCAAATGCAAGTCAATTTGTTTGATGATGGAATGGGCCAAATTGTTGACCGGCCACAATTTCTGATTGGCCACCAAGTTCCCGTTATCATCCTTTTTCAAGCTCAATTCCATGGTAAAGTAACTGCGTCCCAAATCCACAAAATCGTCTAATCCCGGAATGATGAATTCCATCGGATTGATACCCGTGGTGGTGGGTTGAACGGTGACCATGCGATAGGCATTGATGCTAATGTCGGTGGGTGGCACCTTGAAAAGCCGTAACGCGGGGTTGACGGTCCCATCGGAACGAGGGTGAGCCGGGGCGGTTTGCGTACTCACGTCAGGCATGTTTAACGTCGTCGAGTACTGGTACCCCGTCGTCGTCGTGAGGGGTTTTTATACCGTCGTCGTCGTGCTAAGCGTTGTCTCAAATCAAACCCGGGCAGTCTCATCCCCTCGGGACTCAACCAGCCGCCACGTTGTCGTCGCATGAGTTTCCAAAACGGATACAGGCCTCCCCATTGAGACAAGCCCCGATCACTACGAATCCGTCGAGGTCGTGAAGGCACGGGGTCCATGTTTAGACTCCCAAAATATCACGCGCACGTTTGGTTTGCTTGGGAAATAAGGCACTGGCAACCCGCACGGCTTGTTTCACGTTCTTATGGCTCAAGGCTTTCTTGGCTTGTTTGGTAATTTCTTTTTTAAGGACGTCTTCGGCTTTGCGTTTGATCCCGCGTGTCAAACCCGTTTCCAAGCCTCTCTTGATATTACTAGGCAATTTTAAAGGATTTCGCGTGCTTTTAAGGCCTTGGAACCCCCCACGCAAGAGATCCGTCACCAACCCTGTGCCTTGTTGATCATACCACTCGTCGGTCCGAAATCGTGTCAAACTTCCCCCACGCATCGTGCTCTTCACGTGTTACCAAGGATCACGTTTGGTTGGTGTCACAGCACTCGTCTCTTTTTATACCGTCATTCATCGTCTTCTTTTTCGAAACGCGGCTTCCAACCCTTTTTTGGCCCCGTAACTCGCCGCACCCCCCGCGGCACCCAACGCCACGGCTTTCCCTCCCGCGATCAAGGCTGGAATCAGCGCAGCCAGGGGCAAGAGACCCCCTCGTTGCCTTCTTCGTCTCCTTCGACGCACTCTTGTCTTCGGCATGGGTAGCAGGGATGGCGCAGTGGTGAGAGCACTCGCCTTCCACCAATGTGGCCCGGGTTCGATTCCCGGTCCCGGTGTCATATGTGGGTTGAGTTTGTTGTTGGTTCTCGTCCTTGCTCCGAGGGTTTTTCTCCGGGTTCTCCGGTTTTCCTCCTTCCGTAAAAACCAACATTTCCAAATTCCAATTCCACCTGCTTGTAAAGCGCATTTGATTATATTCATATAGAAAATGCGCTATATAAGTTCTAAATTATTATTATTATTATTATTATTATTATGTTTGCTTGTTTTCACAACTCTTGTTTTCTTTTTATACTCACATGAGGTTGCACGTAAACGATTCCCCCGCATAGCGTTTTCGTTTCCCACTTTTGATCTCTGCCATGCGTTTCAAATGCGCTTTTTTGGCATTCTTTTTAGCCAACTTTTCTATCCCTTTGGTGATGGACCATGCAGTTTTAGGAATTCCCGCAATCACTGCGTTGATCCCTTCCCCCGCTTGGGGACGCTGTTTTCGTCGTCGTCGTCGTCGTTTCGGAGGCATGATTGACTTGGGGTCCCTTCTCGTCTCTCTTTTTTATGCCTTTTTGAAGTGCAACGTGACAATGGTATGGCCGTCGCCAAACTTGACCAAGTCGCCTCCCCTACCAATCGTTTCGGCCACTTGAACGTGAACGATTTCCACCACCTCGTTACGAAGAGCCATGTATTGAATGTGCAACGGTTCAAAGTACAGGGTGCCACGTCCTTGTCGCTTGTACTGGATTTCACGCAACAAATCGGTCACGCGATTGCCTACCACCGTGCTGCCGGCGATGTCCAAGTACACGTGCAATGATCGCGTGGGTTCCCCCACCACCGCCCGAAACGCCACATTCAAATTGGTGAAACGCCACCCACAACTCATACTCAATTCCATGTAGTCTTCCACTCGACTGGTGGTCCAAAACACCGGGTTCCCATCCTTATCGGTGATATCCTTCCAATCACTGTTCTTGGTCATGTCGGGGATTTGATCCCCCAGGAATTCTTGCTGTAAGTTCGGTCCCAAAATCCATCCGCTGGCGATTTTACGTAACCATCCCATCTTGGCAGCTAACTTGGTATGAATGGCAAACGAGGGCGTGCGAACGGATCCATCATGAGAGACATTCGTGTTGTCAATGAGCAGATCCTCCCCTTCCCAACGAAACTTGACGTACGTGTGTTTGCCTTGATCGTCCAAAAACGTACCCCCTTGGATCACCGATTCCCGTCGTTTCTGTTCCACATGAGTAATGGCTGCTTTCATAAAACTCACCCCGTCCACCACCCAATCCCAGTCGTTAATATCGTCAATTTTGGTCACGGCCGCTCCATATTTGTTATAGGTACCTCCGCTTTGACTGGGGGCTTTTAGGTGCCATTTGATGCCTAAGACGTGTTGTCCTTTCATCACCAACTCGTACAAATTGACGCGGGTATCCGGTAAGGAAATGGCACTCAAGCCCACTTGCCATCCACCCCCCGTGAGCTGTAACGGTTGAGGTAAACGAATCTTGAAGGAATTGGCTTGGTTGTTGGGAAATTCCCGTCGGTTGGCATGACTCGGTAATGTCACGTAGAACGACATTTTTGTCTTCTTCACACCAACACGTCCCTTTTAAAGTGCAGGGTGAGGAGGGTACGCCCTTCGCCAAATTGGACGAGATCCCCATTGGTTTCGGCCATCTGGGTTTCCACGATTTCCACCACTTCGTTGCGTACTGGGACATATTGAATATGGCGAGGTTCAAAGTGGGTGGTGTTTTGGGGCTGGTACTTGATTTCTCGTAAGAGATCGGTGATGCGACCTCCTACCATGCTGCTGGTCCCGACATTGCAATACACGTGCAAAGGACGCGTCGGAGCAAATTCCGTCGACGGCCGAAAGGTCGCGTTCAAATTCACAAACCGCCAAGGGCACGATAGACTCAACTTCACATAATCCCCCTCCACTTTCCAAAAAAGGGGTTTGTTGTTGGTATCGCGGACATCCGTCGGGGTGGGAATGGTGGACATGCCTTGAAATTCTGGCAAGAGATTCGGACCCAATCGATACTGGCCAGGAGACACTTGTTCGATCCATCCCATTTTCAGGGCCAAGGTTCTGCCCCATGACACGTGCGCTACTTGAGCTTTGTAATCCACGGGCTTGGTATTCAACAACAAATCCCCGTCGGAGGTCCATTCAAAGGTCGGGGCCAATTTGAGGCCATCGTTCTCTGTCCATTTGTTTTTAGGGGCGGTTTGTTTGGCACGGCTTTGCTCGTAACGGTACACCAGTTGATGAAAAAAGTGCGATCCCGTCGACGAGGTCAGCTCCTTTTTCATATCTCGACCGTAGACAGTGAGTTCGCGACGTTGATGCCACCAGTGATCGTTGCCTTGATCGTCTTGGGAATACACCCGTTCGTGCCATCGTACGTACAACAGAGGATGGGATTCGCCCACGCCTCCTTCTTCCGCGACCACGGGAATGGTGGGTAAGGATAAACGCACCATGCCTACCATCCATCCGCGTCCCACAAATCGAATGGGTTTCGGCAACCGGTTTCGGAACTGATGGGCTTTGTTGCCAGGAAACTGCTTGGTACTCGCATGACTCATCAACGTCACGTAAAACGACGAATTGGGCACCCACGTCATTTTTTTAGTCGCATCGTCGTCTTTTGGATGGCTTGGGTGACTTTGTCTTCTTGGGTGGCTGGAGAGACGTCACGGCACCACGAGCAATCCAACTATTGTACTTGTCGGGCCACCCTTTCCACTTGACCAACCATCGATCTTTTTGTCGCTTAAGTACCTTTTCGATGCGAAACACGTCGGACACCTGGACTTTTTGTAAATCCTCTTCATAAAACGTGCCTTGGACGGGGGTGTCATCCCATTCGTGAATCTTATAGGTGGGCACGGGGCCCGGGATCACACGATGCACCACAAACACTTCTTCGGTCCAACCGGGGAGATAGCCTTTTTCAAAGGTGCGATGAATCTTGTTGAGACGCACCCGATCGCCTACGTTGAATTTGGCTTTGGGGCGTTTTGCTTTCACATGTTGACCGTACAATCGTTTCCACACCGCTTCTTCGTTGTCCCACGTCACGTCTTGAGGGGCCATGCCAATACTTCGATGACGCGTGGCACTGTACCCTTGCACCAACTCGGGTAACACGTCGTCAAAGCGTAAGGTGTTGGCTGCGGTAAAATAGCGGTACAACCGTTCTTTCAAGGTGCGGTTAAATCGTTCCACCACACTGGCTTTCGCATCTCCTTCGGTGGAAAAATGATGAATGTCTTGCTCGTCGAGCCATCGTTGAAACGTCCGGTTGTAAAATTCTTTCCCTCGATCCGTTTGCAATCGGTTGGGGTGTCGTCGTCCTTGTTTCAAAATCTTCTCGAAGGCTTTCACGAGGGCCACGCCGGTTTTGTGGTTTTGTCTTTCAAGGGTTGCACCCACGCGTATTTGGACAAGACATCCACGACCGTCAACAAGTAGCGTAGGCCCCGATTATATTTGGCCAACGGTTGCACTTCCACTAAATCCGCCACCCATTGATCGTCCAACCCTCCCACGATCACGGGGACGGTGGGAAAACGACGACGCCGCGGTTTATGTAACGTGTAGGCCAAATCCCGTTCCAAGACCCGTTGGGCTTGTTTCAACGGGAGACGATGGGCTTTGGCAAACCGTTGCACGCCTCCTAAACTGCCCGGGGCACGAGGATCGTGGTAACGGCTCAACCATGCTTGGGAGACCTTTTTCTTTCGAGGGGCCATACGTTCTGGCATTCATCCCATAAGGTCGGTATGGAAGGGATGGTGTGGGGATGCGCCTTTTGAATGATTCGATACCATCGCCAGGCGTTCGGATGCGCTTTTAACCATAAGACAAACACCACCCATCGATACAGGTTACGGCCCACGTGGGTTTCTTCAAAGACGTGGAGAGGATGCGTGTCCTCGGGACATGGGGGAATAGGGATCTTGGACCCGGGTTGGTGATCATATAACACTTGGCACAGGGATTGATGACATTGCCATTGCCCCAGAGACAACAGAGACTCCCACGCATAACACACAGCAGACTCCATGGTCCTATTGATAAAAAATTTTATTCGTTCTCTCCTTTAAAAGAGACCGTCATACACGACACTCTCTAGACCTTTCTGCCAGTTGTCCACACTGTCACTGTACTTGGGGGGTGGCGGCGCTGGGGCTACCATCATTTCTTGACGGTTCTTGAGCTCTTGAATTTCTCGCAACAATTGTGTCTCGTAGTCTGTCAGGGGCCGATCCTCTTTCCTTCGAGGGGGTGGGCCAGGGATGTCCACGCCACGCTTGGGATATCCTTGAGCATCGCGGCTGGGTACGTGCTACGGCTTGTTGGTCGGCTTTTTTGGGGGGATGGTCATGAAACCAACTCCAGTACTTGGGACCCAAGGGTTGATCGGCCCACCGGAAGAAGCCACACGTTTTCTTGGGACAATTCAGAAACAAACGATCGGGGTTCTGGGTAGAATGGCTCTGTTGCAGCGTGGCGGGTTCCCGGCAAAAGCATTGCAAACAAGTCCACATGTCCATCACTTCTGCATGAGGCTGACTATACACGGCTTTCATATACTCCACGGCTTGATCTTGCCCACAAAACAGCAAACAGGGTTGGATGGGACATTTCACATACTTCCATCCCTTTTGAGATTCTCGGGCCTCCAAACGCACGTTATGGCAAGGGCATACCAGGATGTCCCCCGAACTGGGAGGGTCTTGGGCATACGGTACGATGTACTCAGGCGGGGATGTCGATGGCTCCACCATGTTATTCAATTCTTTCATCATGTCTTCCACCGCCGCTCGGGTGTCTTCCACCACCTCGCGCACCACCGGATCACAGGCCCCATTCTCTTTCTTTTTCTTCTTCCCCGCAGGAGGGTCGCTTTGCTTTCTCTTCCGATCGACTGACATCGTGCTCACGGTTTTCACCCGCCCCTGCCTTTTTTATACCCTCGACCCTTGGCTGTCATTGGTCAGCTTCTCCTACCCATATAAGGACTTCTCCTGTTCTCATTGGTCAGCTTGTTATGACCCTATAAGGACTTCTCATCTTCCCATTGGTCAGCTTTTTCCTATCCAAATAAGGACCTCTTGTCTTCCCATTGGTCAGGTGTCCCTATTTAAGGACATCCCTTGGTCTCTCGATCGTCATTCTCAGAGCAATGCCCCCTGACATCGACATGATCGGAGAACACGATGTGGATGCCTTGGAACTGCAGATTGGTCATGGCCATGTGGTGTACACCGGGGGCGCCAAAGGCACGGATGAACTCGTCGAACGACTGGGTAAACAGTTTGGGATGCAAGTCGAAGTCCTCGTCCCCCCGAACCATCCTCGAGCCACTTTCATCACCCCGTCCACCGTGGAAGTTTTGATGCTGGCCAACCCCCATCTTCACCAGGCGGCGGAGAAACTAGGGAAACGGATGCCTAGTCATTTTTACACCCTGCAATTGCTGCAACGCAATTATCAATTGGCCAAGAAAGCCCATACGATCTATGCCTTTGGCATCTTGGAACAGGATCAGAAACGCGTGAAAGGGGGCACCGGTTGGACCGTGCAATTGGCTATGGATCAAGGCAAACCCGTCTATCTCTTTGACATCCCCAGTCAATCATGGTACCGCTCGGACCATTACTACCAAGTCAACGAGAATGCCGCCACCCTGGTCACAGGCAGTCAATTTGTCCCTTGGGGTCCTAAAAAGCCCACCCTTCATCAAAGCAGTGCTATCGTGGGATCCCGGGATGTGGACGAAAAAACCCGAGCCGAAATTGAAGCCTTGTTCAACCGCACCTTCTGTCTCCCCGAGAACATTGATCAATTACGCCTGGAACTGGAAGACTTTCATTTGTAATGTTTTAGTTTTTACTTTTGGAATTGTACATAGTCCTTTTTTAGTTTTTCAATTTTTAGTTTTTTCCAATTGTAAATAGGAGCGCCCCACCCTGCGTGGCAAAGAACACAGACCACTCTTTGTAAAAAACATCAACTCTTTTTTTAATTAAAAATTTGAAAAAACTGACATCACTGGTTTTGCACGTTCATCATAAATAATTTGTCTTGACGCACAGTAGCCTTGACTCACAATAAACTCAACAGGAATTAAAAAATGTTCAACTGTTCAAGCAACGGTCCACGGCAGCAAACACCTCCTTCTCCATCTGTTCCATCCGTTTCAACTCCTCTCGCTGCTTCAAGACTTCTTTAAAGAAATAAGCGACGGTCCCCCACTCGTCCTCCTTCTGAATGCGTGGCAAGTGGTCCGCCAAAAAAGAGTCCAGTTCACGAAACTGTGCCAGCGTGATCGGCCAGTACCTTTCATCCATGGTGAAGCTCAATCGATTATATATCCACGGGATAATTTTGTTCACCAGCTTTTTCTTCAGCACACGATAGGTGAGACTCTCCAGAGGCAGACCATTTTGCAGCTCAACAAAACACAGCATGAACAACCGAATGAATGCCGCCACGCGCGGCCGGCTCAAACCACGCCACGCTTCTTGTCGCATTTCGTACATACGAATCGTATGGCGTTGCACCGGCGTTCGCTCAGGGCCAACACGTCTCCTCAACACCTCCTCTCCGGCAACATTGATGACACTGCACAGGGAGCCCAAGGGCCTTCTCGTTTCGGACATTTTTGGCTCAACTGACATAAGTCACACAGACCAGACTCAAAGCTAGGAATGGCGTCCTGGGGCCTCCCTTGGCTTATATACCTCGATCCGCGCAATGCCTGATGGGCTATCTAAGGAGGGGGGGAGGGGGGTACCCCCACCCCGTCCCCTCCCCAAGCATCATGGGGTCTCCCTCTCATTGGTTCCTTACCCTCCCGGGGGACCTTTTGTTTCTCTATAAAAACCACTGTCCCATTTCATGTTTTCACACTCATCGATGATCCAGGCCTCAGTCCAGAAGCCCAACAAGTAGTTGATCCTTTGGTCTGATGGCTCAATTCAAGCCATTGATGTTGCTTGCTTGCTTGCTTGCTTGCTTGGATCTCCTCCTCCAATTCCTCGTCGTCTCTTCTGGCTCTGAATCGGACATCTCTAAACCAAGTAATGGTAATAACTCTTGGCGTCGGCATCCACCAGGATGATCTTGGCAACCGGCCAGGGATGGGGGCTTTACTGAAAGCCGTCATGGAGGTCCCAAGCGAGACGTCTCTGGAGTTGAGTTCCTTGTTGAATGCTCTTGTATTTCGGGGGTTGGTCTAGGAACTCATTAATAGGAACACTCATCAAAAGGAAACTTATCAGAAAGGAACACTCATATTATCAAAAGGAACTCATTAATAGGAACACTCATCAAAAGGAAACTTATCAAAAAGGAACACTCATATTATCAAAAGGAACTCATTAATAGGAACACTCATCAAAAGGAAACTTATCAAAAAGGAACACTCATATTATCAAAAGGAACTAAAAAGGAATACTCATCATGGAATAGGAACTCATATTATCAAAAGGAACTCATCAAAAGGAACACTCGTATTAAAAGGAACACTCCTATTAAATGGAACTAATAGGAATAGGACGCCTCCATTTACTCCTCCTCCGTTGGCTGAAAGTTGTGTGTGTGTTCTTTCTCTTGAGCCATCAAACTAGACACCCCACTGAACTTGGTTAACGCGTTGAAACTGCATGCTCCAAAGGGTACGTTGACCTCATGCTGGAGCTTGTAGTTTAACTGGGTTTTGCCTTCACTGTTGAGTCTGAAGCCTCTCACCTTACCCTCCACGTGTCCTTGATTAGTGGTATACCCATAATTCTTTGGGCCTCCTGCAGATTCAAGTCACCAAAACCCATCAGATCGTGCGCAATCCAAAAACCTATGACTTGTACACACATCCCCAACACAAATGGTACCAATTGGTGTACGACAAAAGAGTCGTGGATCCGCAAACCTTTTTAACCTACCCTTATGGATACCAGTGAGAATCACAACACTCATCAAAAAGCAGGAACACTCATATCAAAGAGGAACTCAAAGGAATACTTATCATGGAACCCTCATACTAATTTTTTCTCTCACTTATTGTGAAAAAAAGTATGACAATAAAAAGTATTTATTAATTTTGTGTTGTTTTCACTCCAAGGACTACCCCCGCTGCTCCAATTGGACTTTGGACTTTGAGCCCGCGTTTTCTCCGCGGTTTTGCCCCTATCCTGAGCCCACGATCCATTTTTCCAACTGGTCAGCGGTTTCTCCTTCCAAATCACGTGACTTCCGGTTCCGGTGACGTCACTTCCGGTTCCGGTCATGTGACTTCCGGTTCCGGTCATGTGACTTCCGGCTGCCTGAGCCCACCAATCACAACTCAGAAGAGGGGGTGTGTATGCAAATTAACGTGGGAAAATTCTCTAAGTGAGCCCACTTTACTACTCAAATACCACTATGGCTGCAAAGTTTCTGTTTTCCATATGAGAAAGAGATTCTTTTTGATAGAAAGTATTCTCAACATTTCAGTGCATCTTTCTTTAAAAGTAAACTCGGATTAATTCTAAAGTGGTGATTTTGCCGTTTTAATTTCAGCGATTTTGCAGTTAACGACGCTCATATTTATTTTCTTAAATTATTTTTCACAATCACAGCGCTTTTGGCAAAAATAAACTACCCAACATCTTTTATCTAACTACAGGTTAGTTATTTGCAAAAGATGAAGGAAATCGAATTTTTACACCTGTGCCACAAAATTGGAACATTGCTCGATTTTTCGTGACGCCGTTCTTAATTTTTTTCACATTTGCTGAGGCTGTCACTATACTCTATGATCCAGTTCCTCAGCAGTATTTTATTCAAACTACCGAAACCTTTAGCATTTAGCTTAAAAGGATGAAGAAACGCTAGCTTCTTATTATATACTTTCCAGAAGTACTCTGCCCTTCCCTCCACAGGTTGCCCAGGATGCCTAGCTAAGTATAACCCATTAATAAACTCAAAATTTTTCTCGAGATCAATCAACCGAAAAATCATAGGCACGGCAATTTCTAGGAATGATCTGTGCTTGTGGAAAACGGCAGACAGGTTGGTATATGCATCCACAAATCTTCGAGGAACATAGAAGACATCCGCGTGCCCGTTGATGCAATGTACCTCACCATTTTGGTTCTCTTTCAAAATATCTATCGCCTTTTTCATGTTCGTGTTCAATTCCTTCCACGTTTTGACTTCATCCAGAGCTTTTTGGCACGCTCCTCGTCCCACTAGGGTGTTCCACCAATACCATACTCCAGGGGGATGTGGGGCGACAGGAAAATCCACAAACTCTCCTTTCGGTCCCTCCCACAGTTGATCTCGTTTCAAGCCAACTAAATTCCAGTAGTTCAGCATTGCGTCATCGGCAATTAGCAAATACCCTGAGTATCCCGGATGTTTTTGCATAGCACGTGACATGCATATGTAGCCGAAGTATCCTTCGTGAATGGGAAGAACCTCTACTGTGTGTTTCCCCGTTGCGCTTTCCGGTCCACAAAACATTATCGTGGAAAATGCATTCTTGTAAAGTGCAATAAGGTCCGGAATACTGGAGTAATGAGCAAAGTTGAACACTACGACTAGTACAATGTTCTCAAATTCATTCCGTAGACAGATGTGGCTTGTGTCATTGTGGATTGGAGAGCTGGCATTGGTTATTACATTCTCTTTCGGTGTTGTCTTCCACATGGCAGGAGAAAAGACAGTCAAGCCTAACAGGATAACAATAGTAATAATAAGAAAATTAATTTTGCATTTCACGCGTTCCCTAGTGCTAAACATTTAACAAGGGTCTAAAGGAAATTTCTCAGTCCCCATTCTCGGCTGCACATACGTGGCAGGCGATTCACGCTTGTGCCCTAAAGCGCCGGTTTATGCGCTTGCTACGCGGCAGGTCCATTTTTTTAATAAACGATAATGAAGAAAACAGCAAAGAAAAAACGACGAGCGAGTTGGTCTTCCTTTCGGACAGTCAAAGCCGTCCTTCTTCGGGGGATTTAATGAAAATACGGATAGTCGTTACAATATGTAGTAAAACGGTTACGGTAGATATATGATACAATTGTTTGGAATTTAAATTTTTAAACAAGCGAATGGGGACGAAATGAAAGAACCAAGAATAGCGGGTAATATAATGGGATAATAAACATAGAAAATTGTAAAAACATAAAAAATAAAACAAAAAGAGTAATAGTCATCTTCTCTTTTTATACCATGTGGTTGCATGGTTTTGGCCTTATCTATAAAAGATGATTCACGAGCTCTACGTATGGATTCTCTTTTAGAATTAATGAGTTTGAGTGTATGGAGTAAGTTCGATGTCCGTGAGTTTGTGTCCCTTCTGATTAAAGTGCCGCGGTACTGCATTGGTGGTCTTGTTTTGTATGGCTCTACGGTGCTCTCCAAATCTGACCCGTTGCGCGCGTTTTGTCTGTCCGATGTATTCTGCTAGAGCCTTTGGAGTGTTTAACTGGTAGCGATTAACTAGAAATTGGAATGTTTATAATTTTTTATATATTTTTACTTTTTATTTACTTTAAAATGCCTGAAGTGATTTTTTGCGACGCCCTCCCTTCTCCTACATTGGCAAATAGTACTGCCAGGCTATAAATGCACAATGAGCGTCATTTTTGTGTCTTGAGCATTTCCCCTCATGGGGATACGCCGAGCAACAGGTTATATACCCTGGTGGAAATCCTATAAGGATACTACAGGATTTTCAGGATCCTGTAAGATTACCCAGGATCCTTAACGGCAGTAATCCTTATCATGTTTGATAGGATCCTACTAAGAATCCTGTAAAATATTTTAGGGCAGATTTAAACGGTACGTTTTTTACCTACGACTGTCGTATGTGACGTTTGTGGCACGTGCTGCTCGTGTCAAGCAAAGATCGTAAACAACTCTTCACTCCACAGGCGACCCAAGCTCAACATGAGAGAATACGATCGACTTGAGAAAGATGACCTTTGCTACCAGGCGTGTTCTGGCTTATAGCCTTTGTATGGGAAATTGACTTTGGTTCTCAAAATGCTATAATAAAGTTATGAATGTGGAGATAAACTTCTCTTACCTCGATATGAAATGAAATTGAAATGAAATGAGTCTGTTATGAATGACGAACTGAAACTCCATCTTCAAGAATGCATGCAAGTATTGGTGAAAGTAATAATGAATATTGAACGTATAAGTCGACTTTTAAGTATCTGGGCGTTTCTGTTAATAAAAATCTACACCAGGGGCCCCAAATTGTAACATATTCCAAGTACCTACAATACACATGAATACACATAACAATGAGATATGGAAGGGTGAAAATGGGTGCTGTCCACGAGTGTGGACAGTAACATATTCCAAGTACCTACAATACACATGAATACACATAACAATGAGATATGGAAGGGTGAAAATGGGTTGCAAAATCCAACCGTTCGACTCTGGGTAATGGACACAGAGATGGGAAAGAAGAAAACCTAGCCAAAAATGAGTTTATTCTCCCATTCTCCAAAACTACCGCGAAAAAGGAAAACAAAAAATAAATGAACAAAATTTATTGTCACTTCGATCATTACAAAGTTAAGAAACAAGTTACCAAACATTCTATAGAACAAATACAATCTATAATTGACTATCAAAACAAAAAACTGTTCTAGCGGATGTACAGATCATTTTGATAAGTATATGTTCGCAAACAACAAATATATAACAAAAGGCGCAACAAATGTCTTAAATTCTGAAAGCCCAGAGGTCCCATGGCAGTTTAAACGAGTCTGAGAAACCATGTGGAGAAGGCGTAAGAAGCGCGCCTTGTTCCCCTTTGCAAGAAAGCTTAAGAGAAGCGAAAGCCGAGTGAAATAGAATTGGCCACCAGTATCGTCTAGGGTGAACATCGGGGACAACAATAGTGCATCGCAAATGATTAGCCCGCAGATGATTAAAAACTTGCCCAATCAAAAGTATAGGAGGAAAAATATACGGGTTACTTAAGATGGAACTACGATCCGGGTGGTCAAAATTTTGCGCAAAGAAATCCACGCCAGAGGAACAGGGGGTAGGATACGGTGTAAAATGAGGCAAGGAAACCCCATTGAGATCACTTTGAGAGTTTGAGTCCAAAGCCGTAAGATCGACAGAATGACCATGTAAACCGCCAAAAGAAGGGTGTGATTGAAGGCGCTGCCACAAATGAAAAGCTAACTTACTGTCAGCAGGAGAAAAACGACGTGAAGGCTGATCAGCAGGATTAACACTCGAGGGGATATGGATAACTGAAAGGTGCACATTAAGGTCTAGGACCACTTCCGCTAACCGCTTTAGCGCGTCAGAAAAAAGGCTCGATCGGGCAGCTTGAGACTGCCAGGCCTGAACAAGGGATAGGTTGTCCACATAAGCATCAACCCTAGCGTCACGAAGATCATCACGAAAAGAAAGAAGAGTGTTGGTAAGGGCCTTGGTTTCTTTAGTGGCAATATCTAACACTGCTGTAGAAGGCGTCCAATAGTCGGAAACACTGACATGACTTTTTCGGGGAAAAAGTCCTCCCCAAGCAAAAGAGGACGCGTCCGAATAAACAACGAACTGGAGGTGTCGCTCGTCGCGCCACTTTCCAATTCTAGCGACAACTGAAGGATCTGCCCAATGCTGCACTTCAGCTCTGAGCGGAGGCGAGATGCGAATAGGCTTAGAGGATTTTGAACCCTTGCTAATAGCGAGGTTCATCTCATTGGTATAAAGGCGAGAATCCTGTACTGCAAGGCGAAAAGAAATACATTTACCCGCGAGACGCTGAAGGGTGACAGTCGAAACGCATCTCCCACAGAGAATTGAGTTTACCAAAGCAAGAAAACTGGTTTGCTTATCGGGAGGTAAGTAAAAAGCTTCTAGGTCAGAATCAGAGATAAAACCGAGGTATTTTATTCTTTTTTGCGGGGTGAAAACACACTTTTTTAGTCCAAGGGTGTACCCAAGAGAAGTGAGGGTATATGCAGCAAGGAAAACCGCAGCCTTGGAAGCTTCAAGACGTGTTTCGTCAGAAGGGGTAGCTAAAGTACTCGCCGAAGGGTAGGAGGTTTTGGATTGCAACTCACCATTGTGCCTATCGTCAATATACAAAGAACATGGTACTCCTATTGAACGCAAAAAATGCGATACTAGGAGACCTGTAGAATGATAAACATAGGCAGAAATTTTCCAACCAAAAGGAATGGTGTTGGAAACAAAATACCATCCTCTCCACCTAATGCCAAAGAAAGTACGACTAGACACATCCAAAAGAATATGATCATAGCCAGATTTATCGTCCAGCGTTGTCTGGTAACATCCTTTTGTGAGGTATCTGGGTAATTGCGATAAGTTGTCCAAACGAAAAGGGCGGTCAACCATCCAAAGGTTCAGAAAGTGGTTATCGTGACAAAGGCGAGGTTTTGTCGGTTCAACAGTCAAAGGCATGACGAGATGTGGAGGGTCCACCTCACCAACCCTCCCTAAGACTGATATAGCGCCACTACACACCCTTTCAAGCAACGTGTTGACAATAAAATCAACAAAATTATTACAAGATTTGTTATTATCAAATTCAATGCGGGGGGGAATAACAGAGTCATAAGCGCGTCCCTTAAAATGTCCTTTGAACGGCCGAAAAAACTTGAAGAGAGAGACTTTATTCTTAATCCAGTCAAGGACTTCATCCGCGCGGTCATAGGTACTGAGACTCACAATTTTCTCCCAGACTTCGCTGTGAAGGTGAAGCTGACCAGCAATGAAAACATCAGGGTTGCGGAAACGGAGGGTCGTAATGTCAGGGACAATCTTCCCGGAACAGATACTTTGAACAAAGCCAAAATCGAAACAAGGGGCTGTCATTTCCACCTCAGACTCTAGTGGCCACATATCCATGGTTACCCACTCATTGACTCTAGACTTGAAGACAGCAACACAGGGAGTGGGATCAAATGTACTGTGCTCGGCACGAGGCGTGAGCGGTTTTGCTTGATTCTACAGGGCAAAACAGAAAAATGCTGGAATTAAAAAACCCAAGTAGAAAGAAAAAGGCGAAAATGTAAAGTAAAAAACAAAATAGTGGCCACCAGAGGAGGAGGAATGACAGCTTGACCCAGATAAACCGGGAGGAGAGTTGTACCCCTGTTTCAAGCGACAATCCAACTCAACTGGTAACAAAAGGAAAGGGAAACGAAAAAAGCCGCAAACAAGAAAAACAAAAGAAGGGAGAACAAACGCTAACAAAAACTAAACAACAACAAAAAACACTTTATTATAACTCGATTCAGCATGAGTTGACAACATTTAATGGAAATTATGGCTTATTTTGAGGATGAGCAGATTTTGCATTTTGAAAGGCAATGCAATTTCTTAACAAATGCTGACTAGAACCACAAAAATAGCACAAGCTTGAGCGGACACGATGGGCGGGGTAAGGTGCCTGACTGCGTCTGGTCTCATTGAAGCCCCCACTACGACGAGAAGTGCCTGGGTTACCAAACTGACTGGTGTTAAATCGCCTCCATACTTGAGGGGGGGAAGACTTATAATCAGGCTGCATATGCTTCAAAAGTTTGTTTGTCTTCTCAAGGACTTTACTCTTGACTGGATCGCCAACCAGAGCAACCAACAAGTCTCTCAAAGACTTCTGTGGTAAATTCTTAGCATGTTTCTGGATCTCATCGAGGACACACTCATACTCTCTTGCTTTGTCATGATTATAGACCTTTGCAACTTTAACAAGGGCCTCTAGGTCAAGTATGGCGTCTTCAGGATCAAAGCGTGTCTTCTCAATTGTCCTGTGGAGGGTCTTAAGGGCTAGGGCCACTGGATTTGACTGGTCGTTACCCTCCAACTTTTTGAGCCTCTCTTCAAAAGCTTTTAAATTTAAGGGCTCTTGATACTAAAACAAAAAAGGAAACCAGGTAAGAAAAGGATAAGCACACAAATCTGCCCACAAAATAATAAAACACTCTGCCTACTAGGTAAATAACATCTCCCGAACGCACTAAACGAGGGGGCTGGCACAAAGCCGTCAAAAACTGTTGACATATTTCCAAAACACTAACACAAGCGGAAACGATATCCGAAAATTGGCGGCCTCGCGCGCCAAAAGAAATTACAAACAAAAGCTAGAAAGAGAAACCGAACAAAAAATAAGTGAAAACGTGATTTGCATAAGGTGAGAAAAAATTCACAAACAAACTGCCGTGTTTGCTGTACGGGAAATGAATAAACAAATAACAACGTGCAAAGCACGTTATGGCCCGTTGGCCCTATTAAGAGGGAAAATAAAACTTGATAAACTGCACAAACAACCAGCAGCTTTTCCAGCGTGTGGCAAAATGAGATGTTTTAAAAAAGCAAACGAGCAAACCATGTTTTACTGAGAGCAAAAAACCTTTAGCCACACTTGTAGAATATAACATACACTACCGCGTTAGAGGCGTTTTACAAAAACACCAAAAACATATTTGAACAACATAAGTTCAAGATTTTCACTCGCGCTCGAGCGGCAAAAATTGTCCGATCAGTCGTGCCTAACCGGTAAATTGCATTCAATTGCATTCAAGTGACATGTCGAAATTCCGACCAGCATTTGTTTGCAACAGGATTTTCATTCACTCGTAAAGCTCTCAGTCGCTCTCGAGAGCATCACTCGCACTCGAGTGGCATCACTCACAAAACACCGGAGTGGTTAAATAACGCTCGACTAGCAAACTGCATTTCTCATGGTCGAGTAACAAGCTTTTCTTCAGTCGCTCTCGACTGGCATCACTCACACTCGAGTGGCATCACTCACAAAACACCGGAGTGGTTAAATAACCCTCGACTAGCAAACTGCATTTCACATGGTCGAGTAACAAGCTTTCCTTCAGTCGCTCTCGACTGGCATCGCTCGCACTCGAGTGGCATCACTCGCATTTAAATAACACGCCGCACTCGAGTGGCATACATCTCAAAAACAGACGTAAGAGCAAAAATAAGCTAAAACCAGTAAATGAAACGGGAAGAAAGGAAAACGGTTGTTTTACCTCAAGTGGAGGATCAGGGACTGCATGAGGTTCAGCAACTTCAGCAATTTCAGCAACTTCTGGTTCGGCCACGTGTGCAGGACCCGGAGCAGGAACGGCAACCGCCGGTTGAGGACCTTGAGGAACAGGCAATTCTGCTTGGGCGTTTGCTAAAATATCTTGAGCTCTAACTTGCAAAGGCCGTTGGATTTGCGGCGGTTGGGCCATGACGCGGTGCCAACAGAGTAATGACTTCGTTCCTACTTCAAGTGATGTCGTAGGAGAAATGTGCACAATAGAAGAAAACATGATAATATATACAGCGTAGAGAATTGTGGGATATATATTGTTATGTTAATATTCATTTATTATTTCCGGTACTTGAAATAGCAAATTGTATCTCTCAAGCCTAGGCCGAGTTCATACGTCACATTTCCTGCGAGCAGAAGGTTTTCGGCGCTTTCTAATTTATTTCATTAACTCATTATCCGTATATATAATATCACTTATTTTTCATATTCTGCAAGCCGAATTTCTTCTTTTACCTTCACCGATCGGAATATAGACAGTATGTTTTTTTGTCTTTAAGGCGAACGGGCAGCCCCCCGGTAGGGTGAGACAGTATGTTTTTATGTTTAAGAGGGTGAGACAGTATGTATGTGACGTCAACACTAGCATACAGTGGGCAAAAGTTTTCTCATTATCTTGTTTAGTTTTACACCATAATTGTGGTACAGCAACATCGTCTTTCGCCTTTCTGAAACTCAGTTGTTTGGACAACCATGGTTTGAACTGCGCCCAAGCCAGAGGGCGGAAAAGTCCGAGATAGCACATTCGAATGCTGAAAACGGACCCTTGGAATGACGTTTAAAAGATACTGCCAGTAGTGTCTTTCTTCTCCTAATTTGTTTAGCCCGTAAAGAACTCGAGTTGGTCGAAGTGCAAACTTGAGAGGCGAGCGGCGAGGCCGCGAGTTGCATAGTTTATACATTTCTGCTTGCGTGAAGGATCTGAGGAAAATATAGGACGACTGCTCGCAGTATAACTTTTGAGAAGCACCAAAGTCAAAGAACGTGAAGATGACTTTAGCATGTTTGTGCAATGAGGCAGACCTACTGTTGTATCGATAAGGCGCCCAAAGTTTCCGCGTCAACGAACGAAGGTATATAAAGATTAAACTTTTACCTTGAAAAGTTTTAAATTCACCCTTGATAAGTTCGAGACGTTAAGGAAAGTTTGGGGGGAAATGGCTGAATTTTTACTGGAGCTGAATAACCAGTGTGGACTAACTTGGACAAGCATCGTTTGCTTTAAATTCGCCTCTCAATAATGTGTCAGTCAATTCCAAGCGTGGTCAACCGGCCAGACGTACTATTCAATCAACCAAACAACATCAATCCATCATTTGCCCTAGTCATCACTCTTAGCTCTACCACAGTGCTTGTAAGCGAGAAAAATGCCTCTAATATAGTGCCTGTAAGATAGAGAAAATGTAAGGAAAATACTTGAACTGTTGTTCCCTATTTTCTCAGATTGTTTCAAGGCCTTTTAAATGGACAGGTTGATCTGTTTGGATTGTTTGGTTGTTTACCATTCACAGGGGGAAACCCGTTGGTCTACGGTTTGTGCAAATGGTAAGTAAAATCTCCCGATTCGGATTGGAAATTCCGTTCGAGATTAGCATGTACCATTCGTGCAATTCGCTCTAATTTACAGTGAGTCTGGAAGTAGTTTGACTATTGGCGAAGGACCTGGAACTGTTAGAAAAAAGTAAATGGAAAAGTTTGGATATCCCGTTTGGGAGTTTTGGACTACCTCTCAAGATATTCTGTTTATTTGGAAATTGTCCAGTTGGGCAAACCAAAATAGCCTTATCATTTACAGTCCAACTGAAATGTCCGGACAGCTAAGATTTCTGAAAGTCAACAGCAGCTAAATTTCTAATTTGGTGACCAACCGAACTATATTAGCGTGTCAAAGTTGCGATCTAGCCACTATTGCGTCAAAGTGACATGAATCGAACATGACCGCGTTTTCGACTTTATGCCGCCAACCATCTCTCAAATCAGGTGTATGAGTTGTTGCTGGTGTGGTTACAGGGCTGATTCACGGCAAATTTTTCGAGTTTTCTGGGACTTATGCGGCTGACGAATAAAGAATAAACTGGACTTAGCCGAGAGCCACGTAGGCTCTTTATTATTGATTCGAAATGGAGGAATCTGGATCTAGACAGTTCGGTGGAGGCGTTACGAATAGTATAATTATGTTGCTCAGATATAAGGGGAATTGTTAAAATTTGCCAAGTGTGTAATAAGTTACCTTTTGTAAACACAAATACCAGTATCACAGCAACGCTCAACAACTGCCTTCTATCGCACGCTGGAAATACGGCAGGGTGGATCGGTTTCTTTCTTTTCTTTCTTTTCGTTTGTTTAATCTTGCGACAAAGCTATCAATTGTCTGCTGGCATAGACCACATCGGTCATCATGCAAAGCGGGGAATCGAGGCTTTGCTTGCTTGTTGGATGAGCGTACGAAGCATGTCAGCACGTGCTTTGTCTCTAGCTTTATTTGTGTGTGTGTGTGTGTGTGTGTTTTATTTGTCTCTTTTTTTTTTTTTACACTTAGAGTTAACACTCGGAGCTTTGAATCTAGGAAGCGTTCCAAGTTTGTTTTGGATGTTCTTTCAAAAGTACATTTGATCACCGTACACTTGTAGAACAAAGGGCGGACGCGTGCCACGATATAAAAAAGCAGTTAAAATAATCTTTCTCTCTCTCTCTTTCGTTTTCCGCTCTCGCATTTTTAAAAAACTTATTTGTTGGGGTCATATTGTGTCATGAAATTATGGGGTGTTTCAGCTCAATAACAAGAGAATTTCAAAGTTCTAGCTTATGTCAGTTCTTTATGAACACTTGTAAAATTAAGTGAAACATTTTTCTTAAGGCTTTTTGGTAACTAATCATTTAAGTTCATTTACTACGATACTCATTACATCCTTAAAAAGTGTTTTTCAGCTGCAGGATTACAACAATAAGAGATCTCTTAACGAACCGTTTGTTTAAGAAGCACGTTCGCTCTCTCTTTTAAGGTGGCTTACTACAGTTTTCAGAAGAGAAAGATAACCTTTTTAAAACTTTAGTTTAAAGCCAACGGGAGTTTTCTTTTGGATCATTTGTTGCTACAACTGTTAAAATAAATGATATTAACCCTTATTACCCTGGAAAAGAAATATGAGAAGCTTAGAAAACATCAAATATAACAGACCGAGTGCCAGGAGGGGACTGGAATCTAGACTTTCTTACGGCTTTTTTTTCCAAATTCTAGCAGTACGACCCTACCTCAATTTTTCAGGATTTGCAAAGTGGCTATAAATAAACAACTATGCAAAAGAAAATGAAAATCTGTAAGGCAGAACTTTTGCTATTATGAAAATGTCGAATTTTCACTTTTTTGAGAATTTCTAAATATCTCTCTTACAGACTTTGCTAATATTTTGTCTTCAGGTGAAACTTACAACTATGAATTGATTTTGCATTTTTTACTTTGGGTTATACGGTCAGTTTTCGAGTAGATTGGGGTCAAAAAGTCGATTTGCGATTTTTTTGCCAACTCCTTCGTGAGCAAAACTGAGCATGCGTGCAACTTAAGCGAGCGCTGAAATAACGCAATTTGGCGCGTGCGATAAACATAAGAATTTTTACAACAACTTCTCGGGGTTTTTGTCAAGGTTTTACAGACATTTTATACCGGTAGCGCTCACTAACTGCTTCAAGACTTCCTCTACTCATGATAAAGAATGTTAATAGTACACCACGGGCGATTTCTACAAGCCAGTCCGGGCCATAGACAGTGTTGTCTATATGATTTCTAGCAATATGATTCGTCTAGACAAAACCAAAACAAATTCATTTGGCCGAGAGGGACTGGGACTGTTTTTAACCGATGACGTCATGAAAATGATGTAATCCGGTTGATGCTGTAAACGGAAAATTACGGCGCTGGTAAACGTACAAGGTATCTGGTGGATGTTTTCAAGTGTGTGAGGCGGGGGAGGGGTTACTCTGTGAGATGCTGGGTGGGGGTGTGCCACCAGGACTCTGAAACCCTTACCTTTTAATATTAGAGGGACACATCCATACGGCTTATAGATGGGAATACGACTCCTGGGCTTTGAAGTGTTGGCATTCGCGAGTCTCAATCAACATAATTTTACTTCGAATATGCCGTCAGTTTTGTATAATTGACGTCTGGCAGAGTTTAATTCGCGTTGTAGTCCTGCATTTACTTAGCCGTTGTAAAAATTTCGACAGCAACAAACACCGCAGACATTTTACACAAGACGGACTCGTCAGTTTGAGAAAAGTCAGAACGACTCTTGGACGAACAAACCATTTCAGCTTATGCGCCGATCAATTCGAAAGTTCAACATCCCCCCCCCGGGCAACCCCCCGAGCATTTGAACTTTTGAAGATTGGCTTGTTCAAATTCCCTCCCCTCGGGGCAAAAAAGCCGTTCAAATGCCCCACCAACTAGTACTGAAATAACTCTCCTCAAAGACAAATTTCGTCTTCAACCAAACACTGTTCACGCTTTTCAGAGTGAGATATGCCGTAATGACACCTTCAAACTTCTTTTGAAATAGTTATTAACTAACAAAGGCGAAATTCTATCTTGGAAATCCGTCATACCCTGCAAAAACCGAAAAAACTCTCGGGCGTATTACGTCAGAACAAGAGATAAATCCGGTTCAAATTCCCCACCCTTTCAACGCAACGTTCAAATTCCTCCCTCCCTGGGCACGATGCACAGTCAAATACCCGGGGTATGCCCGGGGGGGGGATGTTGAAGTTTCGAATTGATCGGCGCATTACTTGGCGGATTCATCCACATGTAATTTGTTTCTGTCTGTTTTCCTTTTTTTAATTTCCAAACGGAATTATTAGCTTTCGTAATTCCAATTAGCCTGACGGAGTCAGTCCCAATACGAGACAAACATAGCTTTCGTACTTCTAACCAGCCTGACGGAGCCTGCCCCAATACGAGACAAACATTTTTAGTTTTCTAGTGGCATCACAATTAAAGATCAAAGGAAAATAATAAGAAACCCAAGCTGATAAGCAAGCGGTTTTTGTATAAGGTTAATAAAATTTATTTACTCTTGAAGGGGTGTCTGTAAAACCAGGAACACTCCCGGAACACCTGGAATACCCCGGAACACCCCGGAACAACCCTGGAACACCCCGGAACACCCCTGAACAGCCCGGAACAACCCCGGAACACCCCTGGAACATCCCATAATACCCTGGAACACCCTCGAAACAGACAGGAATACCCCCAGAACACCAAAATAGTGGTCAGCGGTCAGACGCTCACGAATTGACTAAGCCGAAGACCTCCGAAGATTCCCAATTCTTCAGAAGACTTTTGCGGATCACCCTGAGATTTCCGAGCGTTTCAAGTGCTTCGGAATATTTTCGAAGCTTTTGAGAACAGCGAAAGAACCAATATTTAATGGAAAAAATATATTATACCAGGGCTCCTGATTATACACGTGTCCTTCATATCAACAAGCTTACGATTTTTAGTGAAAAACAAAAAAGGGGACAGTTGAATTATTAATTCTGCATTGATATTTCTCGTGCGAAGTTTGCATTATCACGCTCAGGTTTGACCTGAAAGACACAAAGCCTAATAATAGAGTGTCACGCAATGTTCTGAGGTCATTATTCCAAGGTCACACGATCGTCATCGTGTTATTACCACAGGCGCATGGAAAATGTTTGCCCGCCGGTTCGGTTACGCTAATATATACACCTAATTAAAAAGAAAAACATTTCATATAAAAATTAAAAAAGAGAGAAATAGGAATAGATTAGGCATGCAAACTACATTCAAGGATTCCCTCTGACGCAGAGCAATTTTAATTGAGCGTTTAAAAAAGCGTTCACGAGCGTTCACATTTTTAGCTTTTGAAAACGCTCAAAATGTGAGCTTTTAGATGGCCAATTCACCTTTTATCAACTCAGTTTATAGTAATTTGAAGTATCATACCGCGTTGCAGAGTGCTTCGGGAATATTAAAATCCGAGAACGTAGTTTCCATGTCTAATAAATTCCCATCTCACAGCTTTCTCTTTTCATATCTAAATTACAACGTTTTTGCAATTGGGCCTGGACATATTTTTGGTTAACAAAAGAGCGTAGCTCGGAAGATAAACAAGTAGGAGAAATGTGCGCCAGCAAAAAAGTACTCACTATAAGTTTGTAGAGGTATCCGAAGGCTTATAATGTGGGATGTCACAATGTAATCCGGGAGCAAAAGGAGTTTACACTCTTATAGCAAGAAAAGGAACAAGTATTTTATTTACTGTCAGTAAATTTAGACTTTAAGACTTTAAGAGAAAAAATTCAATAAACAAAGAGGAAACTATCAACGATGAGAGTACATACCACATTTTATTGAACTTCGCAAAGTTCAAGAAAATGTGGATACATAATGTTTTACATTTTTTTCGTGGTATTGAAAGTGAAACGCACTTTGCGTGCAAAATCAGTCACGCAATGCCCAAGAGTAAGTTGTTGCGACCGTGGCGTGTTATATGGTGAATTAAATTATTATTTGGGATGCCAAACCCCAGAATTTCACTTATATCCATGACGTCACATCTGTTTGTCGAGAGTTATAAAGCAAATCTCGCATGAGTTACAACAAATTCAATAATTGAATTGAAATATTCAAAATCAAACACACCAAATGAATGTTATTTTTGTCATTAAATTCGATGCTAGATAACAAGCTTCGGAAATCTTCGGGTGATCCGCAAAAGTCTTCGAAAATCTTCGTTCATCTTCGGAGATCCTCGGGTCAGTCTATACGTGAGCAGCCTGACCGCTGACCACTATTTTTGGTGTTCAAGAGTGTTCCTGGCTGTATTGAGGGTATTCCGGGGCATTATGGGATGTTCCGGGGTTTTCCGGTGGTGTTCTGGGGTGTTCCGAGGGTGTTCCGGGGGTGTTCCGGGGTGTTCCGGGTGTGTTCCAGGTGTGTTCCGGGGTGTTCCGGGTGTGTTCCGGGGTGTTCCGAGGTGTTCCGGGTGTGTTCCGGGGTGTTCCGGGGTGTTCCGGGTTTTACAGACACCCCTCTTGAAGAAGTTAGCTGGATATAAATATTCCGGTCCTGTTCGAAAGCAAAGCAAGAGAATAACCACTAATAGACGAGAACCGTGAGAACATTATAAACGTGTCTTTGCGTGTTTGGTATAAACTAAATTTGGTATATCAATTTTCAACCCGCTTACGCAAATTAGGCCGTGTTTACAAAGCTTTGCTTATCACTAAAAACACACAGAATAAACGACAGAAAGCTTTTCCAGCCAATAATATTATTCAAATAAACAATATATCTACTTTGGGCAGCAAAAAACTTTCGATTTTCTTGCGTGCTTGCACACAGGAATATAATTTTTGCAGACACTTCAGGTCTGTTCAGTGGTGACCGGTTAATCAACGTCTTGAATTTTACCTCTCCATCAAAAATACAGATATCTGGCAACCGAACGGATTTCAAAACTGAAATCCAAAAACATATTCCGTACAAAGAAAGCGAAAAAATACATCAAGTTCACGTCATCACGTGTTTCAGCCGCTTGAACTGTTCACGTGTTAAGATCATTTTCCAAAAATGTAACAGCACTAACAAAATAATTCCGCCTGACACAATGCGTCACACTACAAACAAAAATAATCCGTGACGATCAAAAGAGGAGCAGCTTTGTGAACAAAATTACAAAAATTATAGAAATCTGGATCAAAAGTTCAGTTAAACAATTTTTAAAAAGCAAATCAACATTTAAAAACAACATTTACCGTACTGTAGCGTTTATCCAGGTCTTGTAAAATCTATTTGAAGTCCGTGGCCCAGTGGTTTACATTTTAGACTGTGAAACTTTACAGACTTTAGGACAGGGTCTATTGCAAATCGAAAGAATCTCAACGCGAAACGGCTTTTCGTTGCTTTAAAGGACTGCATGTCTTCTTTTGAGAGGTTGATTATTCCTCAGCCTGATTTCTTCCTATTTTGAGCTCCTAAATAGAAGTATCTTAATTTTAAGAGAAGGAAAATACATCTTGAAAATCTAGGACACCGGATCCCATGAGGTAAGCCAAAAATCGGCCTTTCCCCAACCTCGTCCCCAGGGTCTTCTCGGTTTTGAAAGAGCCTGGTAACGAGGTTGGGCGTTTCCCCTACTCCTTAAAACTCACAAATAAATGTGTAAAAGAGAGTTCCTGATTAGTTTATGTGTCTCCTAAACAATTGAGAGCACTAGAGGGCAGAAAAATGAGTGGTAGGGGAGGTAGGAGATAAATTGCCCTCCACGCGGGAATGCGGGGACCACGGCTGGTTTTGGCCGTGTGGTCTACCTCGAAAACAAGATATAAATAATTCATCAATTCGATCCAATTCCAATGGCCATAGACTTTTGTCACGGGGCGGCCACGTTGAGACCCAGGAGAATAAAAAGCTTTGTTTTTGCGAAGCTAGACGTGCAAAATGTTTTGTTTTTATGCTAAAGAATAGCCGCGTGAAAAAGGTCTATTACAGACCGTCGACACCATCCACCACCCGTTCACTGCGCAAGTAGGCCCTAATCGATTGTGCTACCATAATTTTTGGCATAATTTGGAAAAAAGAGCATAATTTTTTGCACTTTTTATAAAAGTAGCACTGCTAGCATAATCGGTACATTTTTTTTGAAGGGAACATTACCAGAGTCATGACTTGCTTGGTCTCTTTTAAAGATTGGTTATGTTCTGTCTAAGACTGGTTATGTTCTGTCCGTGTCTATTTTATTCGTCTGGGGGAAGGGGGAGAAGGTTACCGCATTACTGCGTCGTTTGTCGTCTAGAGGACTGGACACACCGGAACCAAAGATTGCGTCGGTTCCGATTCCCGCTTTCACGGCCAACAAAATGGCGTCGAGCAACTTACAGATACGAGGAGAAAAACAGCCGTCCGATAGGCCAGAACCCGCTCAAATTGCTAGAGATTGGAGCCTGAAGCAAACCAAAAGCAAATACAACACCAGGGAGATATCTGACGTGAGAACAGTCCCATTACATGATCCCATCAATCAGGTTTCCAGGTCCAGCATCTAAGTGTTGGAGGCAACACCATATTTTGCACTGCTTGCAAAGAAGTTGTTTCATCAAAGGAAAGCATTTTGTCATCCCATTGTGCTTCCAATAAACACGCCAGTGGGAAAGAAAAGATCAAGAAGTCGAAGTTGAGAGAACAAACCATTAGAGAAGCACTTAGTCGAGAGAAGAGTCACCAAGACAGCACGCTACTTCAGAGAGAGTTTTTAGCTTACTTTCAGTCTCGTTCAGTGACCAGCAGGATAGTGCACTGTCAGTTTACCTACAAGCGAGTGTGATGCTGCAATATAACAAGCGCTAAGCTATATCAGAACATATTAAATGTGATACTAACATTGTACATTTTGACACATTAAGTCACCGCTTCTAGTCTGGAATGAAGTGCCGTAGCTAGTTGTGTTTTATCAGAGCAAATGTGCATCTCAAGATAAAGAAGATATCATGCTTTATTAACAATAAATATATAATTTTGGACTTGTTTTGTGTTTTTTTAAGCATACTTTAAGAAGAAGTAGCATAATTTTCAAAAACGAGCATAGTTTTTAGCATAATTTGGAAAAAATCGGACACTGCTAGTAGCATAATATGCTATTTTTACTAGCACAATCGATAAGGGCCTATGCGCAAGCAAAATTCACGAGTTAAAAATGTCATCGGTTCTGCACGCACTGCGTGCCTATGTTTTTTTCTTGCTGCCTCATGCCTGGCGGCCATATAGTAATAGGGGAACAGCGTAAAAATTAGCAATAAATTACGCGAAACATATCATTTATTTATTTTCACATCACAAATAACTTTCGACATTTGGTCTAATTTTCGAAATCTACTGATATATGCATTTCATTTTCATACTCCGCTAGGGTTACGCGAACTCGATGAAGCACATCGGTTGCAAACTCTATCTCTTGGGCCGTCGATTTAATCGTCGCAGGGACGTATGCTCCTCCGCCGGCCTGCTCATTTCTTCGGAAATTTTGCTTCGATTTGGGGCAAATAGTTATGGTGGTTTCTCCACATAAATCCTAAGAAAGAGAGGACAATAAAAACTTCATTAACACAATACATTTACGAGTAGGGTCCCTGATTCTAACGAACCGCCAGCGTTTCAACTGCTGCAGTTTAGAAAATCGTTTACGAACTACAAACAGACCGTCACAGGAAGGTCAAACAGCAACCTCTGTCAGAATTGCTAAGCGCAATTAACTGCTGGAGATCTATCTGTTGGATGCTAGTAACGCCGTAAGACAATGGAGGTGCAATGTTTTAAGGTCATTCCCCCGAAATAATATTTAACATACGATTTTTGTCAAACTTTCGCAAGTTGTTAACTATCGTGCAATGTTTTGAAATGTAAAATAAAAAGAATAGGTCCCCATGTCCGTTTACGACATAGATCGACATATCATCGACATATCATCGTCTCATTGTAATAATTTTTTTTTCGGACATGTGTTTTTTTTAACTCTTTGAACAAAAAGAGGATGAACGGTAGGTCAAAAATATGTGGAAAAAAGATAGGTCACCATACTTGTTTAAGAGTAAACGACTTTTCTTTTCTCTGGTGAGCTTAGCCTCATAGGAAACCTATTACTCCCTGGACGTGTGCGAGCTGTGAGCGCGCGCTAATGACGCAACAAATCGTGCGCAGTATGCGCAATGCAATACAGGGCAATGAACGTAACCCGCTTAGAATTTTATTTCTATTTCAACGACAACCATGTATACGTAAGAAGCGGTAGCTTCTATGTGATGAAGGAAAACTGCAACAGTCTCAGAATTACTTGGATCCTTTAGACACTTACGACATCTGTGATAAAGAAAGTTACATGTCTTGCAGATAACCGCAAGCAAACATCATATAACGTATTTGTTAATTAGAAACTCACATATCCTCTGAGAACTGAAACATCACTTTTTTTAGCGGCTTTTAGGAATCTTGCAATCAAACTGAGCCCAAAAGCCTAATAAATTGTCCCAAAGCTGGCACAAAGATTTAAACGGCTAGAAGACCGCCAAACCCTCCAAACATTATCACAACTTGAGAGTACTCTCTCTCTCTCTCTCTCCCTCTCTCTCTCTCTCTCTCGCTCTCTCTCTCTCTCTCTCGATTAATATTTACCGGCCAAATTTAGCTGTGTCGCAAATTAATTAGCTGTGTCCTTTGTATCTAGATCAAAGGGACAAAGCTGTTACGATTGTACTTGGGAAAGCTCTATTTCCATAAGCCGAAAAGCAAAAACGGCGAACTTAGGAATAGAAAGTCGATAAGCAGCAGAAGACATAACTCTTCATTAATAGGAAATAGGCCGCGATATATAAATTAAAGGCCGTGCATAGGAACTAACCCAGGGTGCATATGACTTCTGTTTCGATGGATCTGAAGCAAATTTACCAAAGATTACCGCTATATTTTTTTTTTTTGAAAGGAAAAAAATTTGACCTACCTTAATTTTCCATTTTCGTGGCAGCTGGTAACTTCTCGCATGCTTCAAACTAGACGTGCATGGTCAGTCAACTTCAACAGACGGTATTCAACCGACGCCATTCATACTCCTGAATATCAGACTTACTGAGCAGCCGTTTGCCACATAGTCGACAGACTGTCTTCAAAACAGAAATATTACGATCCATTAGCTGAAACAAATAGCAAAAATGACCTTTTAGAATAGAAAATCGATAGGCAGCAGAAGTCATAACGCCATGGCGGCGAAGCACATCACTACAAGTTAAAATTATAGCGGCCGTGCACTTGGGCAAAACCAACATGCACTCGACTTCTCTTGTGATAACTTCGAAGCAAATTTATCAAAGTCTTACGTGATATTTTTCTTTTTTACTGGAAAAATATTACTTACCTCAAATATTTATTTTCGTGGTAGCAGGTACGTCTTCAAATGCCCCAAACAAGGCATGGACGCTCGCCTTCAACAACCGATTTCTTCGCTAAATTTCATCTGACGCCATTCACGCTGCTTTCAAGAGGCCTTCCAAGGGGGGGTAGCCTTGTCGCTTTGTCGCGTCTTTCTCAGGAACGATGTCGCTGAACGAACGGTTGTAAATGTCGCTGTCGTTTTTATAGCACGTGCAAATATCGCTGTCGCTTTATAAATTCTCTAAAATAACGGAATTGCTGGTTATGTCATAGTCACTGCCCTCCTTTGCCATTTAAGGTGATTCCATTCAATTGCATTGCGCATCCTTTCTGCGCATCATTTTTGCGTGATTAGCGCGCGCACGAGCGCGCGTGCGTTCGGAACTTGATAGGTTTTTTATGGAAGCTGAGCTGTTCAGAGAAATAAATGGTCGTTTTCTCCCAAACGAACTCGGTGACCCCACTTTTTTATTCCATTTATTTAAGGAAAATACGACTTTACATGATATATTTAAATTTGAAGAATTTTTCATTATTCAATTTTCAAATATTCCGGTTGATTCACTGTTACAGTCAGATTTTAGGCGTTTCACTGGAACCGTGCAGACGCTCGATTTGCCTATTATATCAAATTAGTTTCATTGTTACGGCAATTTTAAGACGTTTTACTGTAACATAGTACTACTATCGTAAGAATAATGCTTATATTTCATTGCTAGTTATAACTTTGTTGAAGTAATGGGTGTCTCTAGTACATGGATAGGCTTTTTTAATATTGCTGTCTAAAGATAGCAAAGTACCTATATACTACAGCCCCGTAGCGTGAAATCAGACACGGTGACCCCCTGTTTTTATTTTATTTTTTTAATGTACTAGGTGTAATTAGTAACTGTACAAAGTTTCAACAAATTCTCATTACAACTTCTTTTTCGATGGAATCACCTTAAATGAGTTTTGTTTGGGGTTTTTGGCACATCTTGGCAGATCGTCAAGAAGAGCATTGAAACATGCATTTAGTGTCTTCAATATCACTTGATCGTGAAGAGGAACTGTTAAATTATTGGTCACCAGTTCCTTCTGTTTACCCCCTGCATTTAAATGACACAAATCAAGATTACAGGTACTAGCTAGTAAAGGTCAGTAAAAAGTCTGCCTCACCGTGAGGCCTGAAGTCACTTGGCATGTAGATCGCCAATATTCTTAAATGTCTTCTTCAACAGGCGCCGATGCGATCTGGAAGAGTGCTTGGCGAGAAAAACACTTGAACTTAAAGTGAAATCATTATGTAAATCATTCTGAAATCATTCTATAAATCACTTTACGGTGACTTTGGCACCCCAAAATAAGATCATTATTTTATAATAAAAACGAAGGCGCCTCCATATCTTAAACCTTTGGAGTAAGAAATACTCAAGATCTTTGGCTTTTATGACCCCAAAGGAAATCAGTTTGCAAATCCGATCTTTTGGGATGACGAATACTCTTCTAACATTTGGAAACTCTAAAAAAGGAGACTCTGTAGAGTGTAGAGACAGTGAGTTTGAAAGCAAGAATTCGCCAAGAGATAAACGCCCGCCGGAGGCGGGAGTATCTAGGGGTCCGGGGGCATGCTCCCCCGGGAAATTTTTGAAATTTTGTATTTCGAAAATGCGATTTTCATCATTCTGAGGGGCAAGTCAAAGTGGTTTAATTGCTCTAAATTCAAGTCAATTTTTTCCGTCGAAAAGAACAACTGTGCTAATAACGTAGATACTGGCGGAGATCCTGAAAATCGGTCAATTTATTGCTGTGAGTGACTTAGGTTATTGACAGACCGTAAATGAAGCTTGACATTTTTAACAGATAAACCAAAACAAAAATCTGATCGTCTGCTCTCAGTCTGGATACAACACATCAAAGATCATCGATTACGGGACCGTCGAAACCATGCAAGCGGTTAAGGTGGTTACCAGTCCTAATTTTGACTGGCTGCACTGAAGTGCCAATCAAATATGGGCTCTGATTATTATCTTTCATTGGTAAAGTACACAATTTCCTGACGTCGTTGTCTATCTGTAGTGCTTATTGTGTCGTTGTCGTATTTTTCTTGTTCAGTTGAGTCGCTTGTCGGTGTTTAACAAGTCCCATGTTGCCAGTTTTCAGGGCCGTGTCGCTTGTCGGTTTTACCCCTTGGAAGGTCTCTTTGAAGCTCTGTTGATCCACTTTCACGGGAATGGGGACCCAAGGGGCAAAACAATCGGACTTGTATAGGTTTTTGGGAATGGTACCCGGACGCCATATTTGATGACGTAATCATATAGACAAAACTGGCTATGGCCAGGACTGCAAGCCAGATCTCAGACGTGTTTTCAGCTTTTTCTCGATGATGGCGTAAAGTATTGCACGCCCGAAAAAAAAATGGCGTCAGAGAGAATTTCTCAGCGCGCGCAATTGTGTCCCAGCAAATCAAAACTGTAGTAAGCCACCTTAACCGAAACTCGCACGAACAAATAGTTGCATCACCTTTATTAAAATCTTATTCTGGCTGTCGCAAGTTCACACCTTTTGAGCTTCTTGTGATTAGATCAACTTGTTTCTTCAGCCTAAAACTAAAATGTTTTTCAATACAAATTTAGTTTAAGTTATTAGCTTTTGATCGAGCGTTTTTACTTTCTCTCTCGGAATTCAGACCTTAAGAAATTTTCAGTTTTGCAAAACTGTTCACAATGAATAGACCCTAGTTTCATTTAGTATTCTTTTATTCATTGAACCCTGAACAGCTGATAGTAAGGCTGTCCACGAGACGCTACAAATTGTTAAAAAAGATGCTCAATATTACTCAGAAAGTTGCTCAAAAAATTAATTTATTAAGGCGTAGGCTGGTATAGCAAATTCTTGTTTCTCGTGGAATATAGCCGCAAAACGTTTAATATGTGCAAAATCTGCGGCAGTGAAATAATTCAAATGATTTGTTAGCCTGTATTTTACTTTTTTGCAGTTTTCGTGTATTTGTTAAGTGTTAAAAGCTGATTTAACGTGACCTATTTGTCCCTCAGCAGATATGTCTATTTTTAGGAAAGTGTCAATTTTGCATAACCTATATTGAACCTTAAAAATTAATAAAAGTGAATTGCCCGCAAAGATTTTTCGATAATGTTTAAATACAATCCTTTGCTTCTTTTAGGAAATGCAGATCAACCATAGAGTTTGTCTACTACATAGAAAAAAATTCCTTTGAAACTTGGTAAAATTGGCACTTTTTCAAATCTGCATGTTAGTATTTTTATGATGATGAAGGTCAATTTAGTAAAGAAATATCATTTGATTTGTGATTGGCTAACGTTTGTTTTGACAAGAGACATGCAAAGTTGGTAAATTTTAGAAAATTTTTTTGAGCCAAAACTGCTCCCAGGGGGGTCAAATTTGAATTGCCTGTCACGTGACCACACTATTAAATGTCGATTTGATTACTTGCTCATGACTAGCTTTCAGGAGGCAAAGTTTGAGACAGGGTTGTTTCTAACCATTTCCAAAAATCTTTGACTTATTACGGTCGGATTACAGTCAAAATGCTCAGCGCATTCCGCTCATTATTTAGGAATGATTTTCATTAATCGGGAACGGATTGCACTATTGGAATCAAAATTCTATTTTTAAATTGAAGATTGAAAAGTTCCAACAGTAGACTCATTCGAAGTGACGAATGTTGATTGGATTGTTACTTACATAAGCCAAAAGTTTACACGCGAAATACGAAACCGTTGGCAACTGTTGGTTTCAGTCGGTTTGACATTACAGGGAATTTTTCTCAATTTTCAGGAACATTTGTTGTGCATTTACAGCACACTTGTTTTTAAGAAATTATTCTTTAAAGTTTTACAACAACAGACTGCTTTTTTACATGGAAAAGTGCCTGCAATTAACACAAATCAGGCCAGACAAGTCAAGGCGCCAACAGTCTGCTACTCTTGCACGTGAACATTGGCCAGATGTCAATAATAAACCAATCAGCATTCCTTATCTGGAACAAGGCTACCGTTGGAACATTACAACCCCTGATTACAATATTCAATTTGAAAGTGGAATCTTGATTCCAATAATACAATCCGTCCCTGATTATTGAAAGTCATTCCCAAATAATAAGCGGAATCCGCTGAGTATTTCGACCGTAAACTGTGATGAAAAACGAGATTTCTTTAGGGAAATGTTGGTTGTTTACCATTTACAGGCGGAAACCGATGGGTACACGTGGCTTGTGCAAATGGTAAGCAAAATCTTCCTAATGGAATGGGAAATTCCGTTCGAAATTAGCATGTACCATTTGTGCAATTCACTCTAATTACAGAGAGTATGATACTAGTTTGACTACCGGCGCAGGATCTGGAAGTGCTAGAGCAAAAGTAAATGGAACACAATTTTCCGTTTGGATATTCTGGTTTGGAATGTGGAAATAAAAAATAAATAAACAAATAAATAATAAATAAATAAATGTCCTTTTTTTACCCTCAGCAAGTGATTAAAACAAGGTGCTAGTGGGGCCGAGCATTTAAACCTTAGAAACAAATATTTCAAACTGAACATAGAAATTTAATGATCCCAACTGACAGGAGGCAGTTGACTATTTACAGGTGTCGCCGAGGATCTAGGATCTGTTCCCTAGAACTTGCTACGACTTATCAATTCAGCTGAGGAATCCGAACAAATAAAGAAGAGGCAAAATGATCTTGTCAAGCAAAACAGCATTTGAAGCAAAGTGACTCTCCCTGAAATTTCTAATTCGGTGCCCAACTATATTAGCGTGTCAAAGTGGCGATCTTGCCACTTTTAATATTTCCAGTACAAGTTGCGTCAAAGTGATATGAATCGAACATGGCCGCTTTTTTTCGACTTTATGCAAACCAACTTTCAAATAGGTGTATGAGTTGTTGCTGGTGTGGTTACAGGGTTGATTCAAGGCGAATTTTTCCATTTTTCTGGGCTGTGACCGAAGCGGCTGACGAATAAAGCCGAATCTTAGCCCTCGCTAAGAAGGTCTTAGGTGATGTTTCGCCAAAGAAATATCTAGGTTTCACTGCAATTAAATCCGAATATCTCAGGCGATTTAGACCTCACCGAACAGATAGATATTTCCCGAAAAGAACCGTTGGCCGGATGCCCCTAACAGTTTGGTGGAGGCACTACGAGTAGTATAATTATCTTGCTCAGATGTAAGGGGAATTGAAAAATTGGATGATTTATTGTCATAAATGTGATCATTAAGAAAAAGACAAGTATGTAATTCGTAACATTTGCCAAGTATGTAATAACTTACCTTGTATAAACACAAACACCAGTATCACAGCAACGCTCAACAGCAGCCTTCTATCGCACGCAGGGAAAATAGTAGTACGCATCGCTCTCTTTCTGTTCTTTCTTTCCGTTTGCTTTAATCTTGCGAGTTTTCAGGGCCGTGTCGCTTGTCGGTTTTACCCCTTGGAAGGTCTCTTTGAAGCTCTGTTGATCCACTTTCACGGGAATGGGGACCCAAGGGGCAAAACAATCGGACTTGTATAGGTTTTTGGGAATGGTACCCGGACGCCATATTTGATGACGTAATCATATAGACAAAACTGGCTATGGCCAGGACTGCAAGCCAGATCTCAGACGTGTTTTCAGCTTTTTCTCGATGATGGCGTAAAGTATTGCACGCCCGAAAAAAAAATGGCGTCAGAGAGAATTTCTCAGCGCGCGCAATTGTGTCCCAGCAAATCAAAACTGTAGTAAGCCACCTTAACCGAAACTCGCACGAACAAATAGTTGCATCACCTTTATTAAAATCTTATTCTGGCTGTCGCAAGTTCACACCTTTTGAGCTTCTTGTGATTAGATCAACTTGTTTCTTCAGCCTAAAACTAAAATGTTTTTCAATACAAATTTAGTTTAAGTTATTAGCTTTTGATCGAGCGTTTTTACTTTCTCTCTCGGAATTCAGACCTTAAGAAATTTTCAGTTTTGCAAAACTGTTCACAATGAATAGACCCTAGTTTCATTTAGTATTCTTTTATTCATTGAACCCTGAACAGCTGATAGTAAGGCTGTCCACGAGACGCTACAAATTGTTAAAAAAGATGCTCAATATTACTCAGAAAGTTGCTCAAAAAATTAATTTATTAAGGCGTAGGCTGGTATAGCAAATTCTTGTTTCTCGTGGAATATAGCCGCAAAACGTTTAATATGTGCAAAATCTGCGGCAGTGAAATAATTCAAATGATTTGTTAGCCTGTATTTTACTTTTTTGCAGTTTTCGTGTATTTGTTAAGTGTTAAAAGCTGATTTAACGTGACCTATTTGTCCCTCAGCAGATATGTCTATTTTTAGGAAAGTGTCAATTTTGCATAACCTATATTGAACCTTAAAAATTAATAAAAGTGAATTGCCCGCAAAGATTTTTCGATAATGTTTAAATACAATCCTTTGCTTCTTTTAGGAAATGCAGATCAACCATAGAGTTTGTCTACTACATAGAAAAAAATTCCTTTGAAACTTGGTAAAATTGGCACTTTTTCAAATCTGCATGTTAGTATTTTTATGATGATGAAGGTCAATTTAGTAAAGAAATATCATTTGATTTGTGATTGGCTAACGTTTGTTTTGACAAGAGACATGCAAAGTTGGTAAATTTTAGAAAATTTTTTTGAGCCAAAACTGCTCCCAGGGGGGTCAAATTTGAATTGCCTGTCACGTGACCACACTATTAAATGTCGATTTGATTACTTGCTCATGACTAGCTTTCAGGAGGCAAAGTTTGAGACAGGGTTGTTTCTAACCATTTCCAAAAATCTTTGACTTATTACGGTCGGATTACAGTCAAAATGCTCAGCGCATTCCGCTCATTATTTAGGAATGATTTTCATTAATCGGGAACGGATTGCACTATTGGAATCAAAATTCTATTTTTAAATTGAAGATTGAAAAGTTCCAACAGTAGACTCATTCGAAGTGACGAATGTTGATTGGATTGTTACTTACATAAGCCAAAAGTTTACACGCGAAATACGAAACCGTTGGCAACTGTTGGTTTCAGTCGGTTTGACATTACAGGGAATTTTTCTCAATTTTCAGGAACATTTGTTGTGCATTTACAGCACACTTGTTTTTAAGAAATTATTCTTTAAAGTTTTACAACAACAGACTGCTTTTTTACATGGAAAAGTGCCTGCAATTAACACAAATCAGGCCAGACAAGTCAAGGCGCCAACAGTCTGCTACTCTTGCACGTGAACATTGGCCAGATGTCAATAATAAACCAATCAGCATTCCTTATCTGGAACAAGGCTACCGTTGGAACATTACAACCCCTGATTACAATATTCAATTTGAAAGTGGAATCTTGATTCCAATAATACAATCCGTCCCTGATTATTGAAAGTCATTCCCAAATAATAAGCGGAATCCGCTGAGTATTTCGACCGTAAACTGTGATGAAAAACGAGATTTCTTTAGGGAAATGTTGGTTGTTTACCATTTACAGGCGGAAACCGATGGGTACACGTGGCTTGTGCAAATGGTAAGCAAAATCTTCCTAATGGAATGGGAAATTCCGTTCGAAATTAGCATGTACCATTTGTGCAATTCACTCTAATTACAGAGAGTATGATACTAGTTTGACTACCGGCGCAGGATCTGGAAGTGCTAGAGCAAAAGTAAATGGAACACAATTTTCCGTTTGGATATTCTGGTTTGGAATGTGGAAATAAAAAATAAATAAACAAATAAATAATAAATAAATAAATGTCCTTTTTTTACCCTCAGCAAGTGATTAAAACAAGGTGCTAGTGGGGCCGAGCATTTAAACCTTAGAAACAAATATTTCAAACTGAACATAGAAATTTAATGATCCCAACTGACAGGAGGCAGTTGACTATTTACAGGTGTCGCCGAGGATCTAGGATCTGTTCCCTAGAACTTGCTACGACTTATCAATTCAGCTGAGGAATCCGAACAAATAAAGAAGAGGCAAAATGATCTTGTCAAGCAAAACAGCATTTGAAGCAAAGTGACTCTCCCTGAAATTTCTAATTCGGTGCCCAACTATATTAGCGTGTCAAAGTGGCGATCTTGCCACTTTTAATATTTCCAGTACAAGTTGCGTCAAAGTGATATGAATCGAACATGGCCGCTTTTTTTCGACTTTATGCAAACCAACTTTCAAATAGGTGTATGAGTTGTTGCTGGTGTGGTTACAGGGTTGATTCAAGGCGAATTTTTCCATTTTTCTGGGCTGTGACCGAAGCGGCTGACGAATAAAGCCGAATCTTAGCCCTCGCTAAGAAGGTCTTAGGTGATGTTTCGCCAAAGAAATATCTAGGTTTCACTGCAATTAAATCCGAATATCTCAGGCGATTTAGACCTCACCGAACAGATAGATATTTCCCGAAAAGAACCGTTGGCCGGATGCCCCTAACAGTTTGGTGGAGGCACTACGAGTAGTATAATTATCTTGCTCAGATGTAAGGGGAATTGAAAAATTGGATGATTTATTGTCATAAATGTGATCATTAAGAAAAAGACAAGTATGTAATTCGTAACATTTGCCAAGTATGTAATAACTTACCTTGTATAAACACAAACACCAGTATCACAGCAACGCTCAACAGCAGCCTTCTATCGCACGCAGGGAAAATAGTAGTACGCATCGCTCTCTTTCTGTTCTTTCTTTCCGTTTGCTTTAATCTTGCGACAAAGCTATCAATTGTCTGCTTGCACAGACGACATCGGTCATCATACAAAGTGGGGAATCGAGGAAAACAATACAATACAGTGCAATACTTTAAGGATTAAGGATGTAAGAGGTACAGACGGTATTGCGGTATTGGCTTTTTTTTTTCATACAGTATTGCAGTTATGTGTCTTATCAGTGTTTTATTATATACGTACGGAGATTTACCCACTGAAGCTGGTCTAAGTAGCGGAAAGCCAGTCAAATGGCGCGTATCACTTTTACATCTACATTTTATTACGTCGGTAAAATCCATATGGATATCACACCAACTGAACCAAATGTTAAAATAATTAAAAGTAAATACAAAATTAAAATAGCCGGAAAAAAAACACAAATCTAATAGATCTAATAATGGTTAGTTAATAACTACGTAATTATTTAGCTCAGACTTAAAAGTAGCTAATGAGTTAATATCTCAGCAATTTCAGCCACGGGCACCCAACGAGAAATTTTTAGCAAAATACCTGAAATATCATTTTTAGCTTCCTTAGATTGTTTCAGAGCTTTTTAAAGGCATATTTGTGAAAGCTAATATAGATTGAGCTGTTCGGCGTTCTTAGCTGAAAATTTAGGCCGCAGAAAATTTTAGGAAACAGAATCCTATCTGCCGAATTTCCGAGCTGCTGATGGCTCGCCGAAAATGCTAGCTGACCTTAGTTTGCACTAATAATAATAATAATAATAATAATAATAATAATAATAATAATAATAATAAATAATAATAATAATTTCTTGTCACGAAAGTCCATGGTAATGTTTGGCCAAAGAAATTTCTAGTTTTCGCTGCAACTGAATCCGAATATCGCAGGCGATTTTAGGCCTTCCGAACAGATATTCCCCGAAACGAACCGTTGGGTGCCCCTGTTCAGCGGGCATGCTATTCCAACGTGTAATAGTCCTTGGAAAAAAAAGAATAAAAATAAGTGTCCTTAGTTGCCTTATCTTCCCTATATCTATAACAAGAAAGCCCAATGGGCATTTTCACCGGCCATTCTGACCCTCCTCGCCCCTAGGTTTCACAAATGTTAGCGCGATCCTCTATTTCTACGAGCCGACGTGACGGAAAATGTGATTGTGTGACACAATCTTTTGACTATAGCGTTACTGGATGACGTAATGTTTAAACTCTGATGACTCAGCTTATCTTTCTTATCGCATTTATTTCTGCTGAAAAACGCAAATTCACTCAAACGTTGAATGTCGGTATAAATTCGTCCACGACTGAGAATGCTTACACAGGGACGACGAAGTATTTACTGTTGTGCCTAGACTGTAAATACAAACCGTGAACATAGCAGCAGAATCCAAATATCGCGTTTGATAAACACGAGCTCGAGTAGATCGTCAGAGTATGGGGCACGTTAAGGCATATCTCATGACGTGATGTTTAAATCCGGTTTGCTTACCCGGGAATCCCCTTACAAAAGTAAACAATTTGACTCGGAATTCGTAACGTAAACGAATTACCTCGAACCCAACCAAGGCAACAGCGAACACCACACGCAAACCACACGCATCGCTCGATAATATTCAGTTATTTTCTATTTTAAAGACTCGTAACAGCTACCTTATTAATTGATCTCCTTATTAATGACCAATTCCTTTGTCTTTATGCAATTCAAATCAACTTCTCCCCTCAAATAAACACTCATCTCTCTCCCTTCTCAAGAACTATGATGTATCGTGGTGCAATCCACTAATTGCATCATCATACTAGTGCCAATTTCTTCTCTTCCTAAGCCACCGTTCCTCACCGCGCTAATAAGCTGCAAACACAGCTGTCGTTCCTCTCCTCTGCGAAATACAGGTTACCCAATGAGAAAACTTACAATCCACTGCGGAAACCGTCCCCCCATAAAACGCTAAGGGAAACTGCCTCTCACGCAGCACAATATTACACCGCTGCTATACAAAACGCAACTTTCAAAGCAAATCACATTCACAGAAGCGTGATATGCTCCTCACATTCACAACTCCTTCCACTCCCACATTTTTAGATCCCTCGAAATGTCAATCCCCATAACAAAACTCCTGCGCTAAAAAACATTTCACCATAACCACTAACTAGATCAGACAACACAGCCAATTTCGCATTCAATCTTATTAGCAGCTTCACTCAGTTGCGCTTGCGTTATACAAGACAAATACTGAAACCCCATACTTAACAACCCTTCGCCGTTAATATCTTAAATACTGTAAATTAAAAGACAAGAACACACGAAGGTAACGTTCAGCAGACTAATATGCGAATGCGTCTTATATAAGACAGTACCGCTCTTGAGGACCCGTACCACAAGCTTTACAGCACTTTGTTGGTATGTTAAGCCAACTGACCATCAAGAAAACACCGTGTCCATTTTCTAAACCGGCGGTCGCCCTATGGAGACGGCCGGTTAATTATGGCTCCCTCGAGTTCTGAGTTCAGTATGGGGGCGGAGATAAGTGTTTACATCAATATCAATTTGCGCACGACTCTTCTTGTATAAGAGTGTTAACCGAGTCATGGATCTTCTTAACTCTAAGCTAAGCCATCTAGGTCGTAGAGCATTTCAGTGACACTGGCTGTAGGGTGGTAATTGTTGGCACAAAAACGCGCTGCCTTTCTCTGAGCCATCTCTAGGGAGGCAACATCCTTCTTAAAATGGGGATCCCAAGTGGCACAAGCATATTCCATCTTAGGACGAACTATGGTCGTGTATGCATCCACCTTCACATCTATTGGACAGTTCCAGAGGTTCCTTCTTATCATACCCAAAACCTTACTCGCTTTCCCGGAAATTGATGTGACGTTCATTGACCACTTCAAATCATTGTTCAGCATAACTCCCAGATAGGAAATCGATTCAACCTACTCTAATTCGACCCCACAGAAAACATATTTCTTCTGAGGTGGTGCCTTCTTGGTGGAAATGCAAATGGTCTTACATTTAGAAGGGTTAAATACCATATGCCATTTACACAAATGTAAAGAAAACGATACGTCCAATCAGGTGCCGCGTATCATGTTTTTTGACGTGTGAGCCATAACAAGGTGATTCTCATTCAGGCTTTCGCTCGTCAAGTCTCTTGCAAGTGTTGAAATTAACTTTCTTTTAAGCTTAAAAACATGAGCTGGCAAAGATTTGTTGCCCACGATACTTCGGTTGAGGATTATGTGGAAAGTCTCGAAAGCAAAAACACAAAAGAGGAGACGAAGCGAGATGTGAAATTGTAGAGTGCGTGACATGTTATGTTAAGTGTGTGACTGCGAGTTCTGATACCGCAATGTATGCTGGGATGTCTTGCGAGCTGAACCATGTGCTCGAAGGTTGTTATGAAAAGTTTGGAACTTGTGCTTTAGAATAAAGCGGTTCTGGTTGGATTGGAGCTTGTAACATTGGCGACCCTGCTAGGACTGGATTAGCGGAGCCTTTCATCGACGAAAAGCCGTCAGGAGTTGCGGAAGACAAGTGGTTTTGGCACGTTTTCGGGAACGTTTGGTTGATTTGTCGAGTGTACGTGTTGGTTGTGTTCGATAGTGGACTTTGCACCGAACACTACGGAAGGTATATTTGGATTGTGGACAGGCAATTATACTGGTGGTGAGTGCGAAAGATTTATTTGTTGAAGTATGGCGGATGTTGAAAATCTGCAGATCGAAATTCAGGCCGCGTTTTGTAATTTAAGCGAGGAAAAGCTTAAAGATGTTTGTAGCAAACTTAACATTACTTTGTCCCCTGAGAGCAAGGGCAGGTTGGTCTTAATTCAAACTCTAAACAAATATCTTGAAACGGAAGAATTAGATTACGAGAAGCTGAAAGAGCTATTGTCGTCCTTGAGTATGGAGGGAAAAGTAATGGCACCGCAGATGAAAACAGAACCGCTGAAGACCTCTGAAAAGGATGACGTCACCATCAAACCAGAGCAAAAACCTGCAGTATCAATTTCCAAATTTAAAAGGGACTTCAAGATCTCGGGACAAATTGGTGACTTGTCGCAGAAGGATCGTCTGAGTTTTTCCTCGCTAGTGCATCAGATTGAAAACGGTTTAAAGAATGATTACACAGAGGATGAAATCAAAGAAGCGGTGATAAAAGCCATAAACCCGGCCTTAAGCTTGAGAAGTTATTTGGAGGGGAAGGCTGACTTAACTCTGGCCAAACTGAGGAGAATAATGCGTTCTCACTACCAGGAGAAAACAGTAACAGAGCTGTACCACCAGTTAAGCTCAACTGTTCAGCAGCCAAAAGAAAAGCCGCAAGAGTTCTTGATCCGTCTCCTCGATTTGAAACAGAAGGTCTTGTTTGCATCTCAAGAGTCTGATTCCGAACTGAAATATGATCCCACGTTGGTACATGGCATGTTTGTACATAGTTTTTCCCTTGGTTTGCAAAATGAGAATATCAAGATGGAATTGAAGCCTCACCTAGAAAAGAAAACTGTGAGCGATGAGGAACTATTTGAGAAATTAAATGTGTGTGTCAGTAACGAAATGGAACGGTCACAGAAATTTGGTTCACAACTGACCCCCAAGGTGAATGCCGTTCAAGAAGCAGGGGACAGGCAGACAGAAAAGAACAGCAAGGTGGAGCAAACCCTTATTAAAGAAATTAGGGAGCTTAAGGCAGAAGTTGCTGCAGTTAAAGAGAAAGTTCGGGCCCCACCTCCATCCCAAGCCCAACCTTCCCCTACACAACAGCCTATGAGACAACCGCCACAATGTAGGAGCTGCCAACAAAATGAGAATGGATGGTTTTGCAACCATTGCTTCAAGTGTGGGATTAGTGGCCATTACGCACGTGAGTGCACTGTACAGTTCAGCCGATGCCCTCCCACTGAACTTCAGGAAAACGGACAGAGGTCACGTCCATGGGACAGGGTGTGACCGGGCAGGAAACTCAGTCCCATTGCGTACAATGTGGAAAACAAGGAAATGACAGTGCACCGCTTAATCGCTGCGGAGCATGTAAGACTAGTAGGTATTGCTCCAAGGAATGTCAAGCAAAACACCGCATTGTGCACAAAACAGTTTGCATGGCTATACAGGAACTAGAGAAACGGAAAGCGACTGAAGATGCTAATGATCACCTGAACACGATGTTTCCCTGCCACTTAACGCCAAGACAGCAGGCTGGCCTGACAAAACTTGTGGGACAGAGGTGCATAGTGAAATGCATAATTCAGGGGAAGCAAGTAGAGGCATTGTGGGATACGGGCTCCCAGGTTTGTGTGGTGTCAAGGAAATGGCAACAAACTCACCTTCCCCTAGAGGTATTAAGGAATGTTGATGAGTTGTTAAGGGTTGGAGAAGAGTTAAACTTGGAAGCAATGAACGGAACTGACATTCCATTTGATGGTTGGATTGAGGTCAGGTTTAAGTTAGCTGGAGATAACACAACTGCTGATGAACTGACAGTGCCATTTTTGGTGGGGCAACAGGACCAAGAGTATCCTATCATTGGATTCAATGTCATAGAAGAAGTTCTCAGAACTCACAGCGGAAATTTCCAAGTTGCAAATGCCATCATCCAGCAGTCATTTCCTTCAGTCCACCACACTAAAGTAGGTGCTCTAGATCTGGTCAATCTCATCCAGACAAGATCACAGGACACAGGTACTACAGCTGTCAAAGTTGGAAAGAGAGATGTTATGCTGCCAAAGGGAGAGGCAACAAAAGTTAAGTGTCGAATCCATCTCGGCCCTGTTCCAGAGGGAATGCCAATGATATTTGAGCCCAAGGAAGAGAGCGAGATCCCAGACGGACTGGAAGTGAGTGAAGAACTCACTAAAATCTCTCCGGGAACATCCAGCCAAGTGACCATTCTGGTCCGCAATAATACAGACAGGAACATTTTGCTAAAACGCAGAACAGAACTGGGGCGAATACACATGGTTAAGTCACTTTTACCAATTCCAGTCCCTGCCGACCAAACGTACACCCAGAAAGAGGAGACATCCGGAGCCACCTCACATGAAGGTCAGAAACAAGATGAATGGGTGCCACCAGTTGACTTGAGTCAGTTAGAAGAAAAAGAACAAAGGATTGTCCGCGAAATGTTACGGCAAGAGGCTGGTGCCTTTGCAAGAGACGATGATGATGTTGGCTGTGTTGAAAATTTGGAGCTTGACATCAGGTTAAAGGACGATCAGCCAGTACAGAAGAACTATATCTCCATCCCCAAGCCACTCTATGGGGAAGTCAAGGAGTACTTAGAAGATCTGATAAATCGTAACTGGATCTGCAAGTCCCGTTCAGCTTATTCATCACCCATGGTCTGTGTACGGAAAAAGGATGGGAGTTTACGATTATGTATTGACTATCGTGAAGTGAACAAGAAAACATACCCAGAGCGCCAGCCGATCCCCCGGATACAAGATATCTTAAATGGACTAGGCGGCAACCAATGGTTTACAGTGCTCGATCAAGGAAAAGCCTACCACCAAGGTTTTGTGGCAGAAGCGAGCCGACCCCTCACTGCATTTGTAACTCCCTGGGGGTTGTACCAATGGAACAGAATACCATTTGGGTTAATGAATGCCCCTGCGGCTTTCCAAAGGTGTATGAATGAATGTCTGGACGGCTTACGTGACAAAACATGTATCCCCTACCTGGATGACATTCTGGTTTATAGCAAAACGTTTGAAGAACATGTTCGGGATGTTCAGCAAGTTCTGCGTCGATTACAGGAACATGGAATTAAGGTGAAACCATCAAAGTGCAATTTTTTTCAGCGCCGAGTCAGATATTTAGGGAGGATTGTTTCCGGTGATGGTTACTCTCTGGATCCAGAAGACACGGTAGCTGTACACAATTTAGCTAAGCAGAAACCAGAGACAGTAGGTGATGTCCGTAAAGTGTTAGGATTTCTGAGCTACTACAGACAATACATCCAGGATTTCTCACGGATAGCCAAACCCCTGTATGATCTCATGGCTGGCCCTGATCCGTTGGTTAGTAACCACCGGGTAACTTGGACAGATGAACATCAGGAGAGGCTTGACTTGCTAATCCATCAACTAACTTCTCCTCCAGTTATGGCATTCCCAGACTTCACCAAACCATTTGTGCTGCACACGGACGCGTCACAAGAGGGGATTGGAGCTGTCTTATATCAGTAGCAGGATGGAAAGTTGAGAGTTTTGGGTTATGCCTCTAGAACATTAACTCCAGCAGAGAAAAACTATCACATGCATGCAGGAAAACTGGAGTTTCTTGCTCTCAAATGGGCCATCACTGAGAAATTCCGCGACTATTTATACTACGCCCCCTCCTTTACCGTTTACACCGACAACAACCCACTTACTTACATACTATCATCAGCCAAGTTGTCTGTAGTGGGGCATCGGTGGGTGGCAGAATTGGCAGATTTCAATTTTAACATCAAATATCGGCCAGGGAAGATCAACATCGATGCAGATGTATTATCTCGCATACCAATAGACCTTGACAAATACATGAAAGACTGTACTGCAGAAATGGAGAAAGATGCAATCTGTGCAACCATACAAGCAGTGCTCTATCAGGGGGAAGCCACACCTTGGGTGACAGCAGTATCAGCAAGCATCAACGTTGCTCACTCAGAACCAGCCGTCACAGATTTAGTCTTAGACAGCTCACCTCAGACGAAATACAAAGAGCTCAAAGGGAAGATCCTGATATTGCGCGGATCTTGGCATACAAGAAACGAGGATATCCCCCATCGGGAGGAGAACGGAGGAATGAAAACCGTGTCACATCTTGTTACTTGAGAGAATGGAATAAGCTCCACATCTTAGCGGATGGGATCCTGTGGCGTCAAACGAAAAGTCGACTGCAGCTAGTACTACCCACAAAGTTTAAGCAGCTGGTTTACCAGGAGCTTCACATTGAAATGGGCCACCTGGGTGCAGATCGAGTGGTGGATTTAGCTCGATCCAGGTTCTACTGGCCATACATGCAACGAGAGATTGAGTACTTCATTGCCAACAAATGCCGCTGCATCCAACAGAAGAAACCTCAAATACCCACTAGAGCACCAATGGAGAGCATCACAACAACTGCTCCGTTTGAGATGGTTTCCATAGATTTCCTCCACTTGGAGAAAAGTCAGCGGGGATTTGAATACATTCTGCTGATAGTAGATCATTTCACAAGATTTGCACAGGCCTACCCAACCCGTAACAAGACAGCACGGACGGTAGCGGAAAAGATCTACAATGATTTTGTCCCACGATTTGGATTCCCAGCCCGTATTCACAGTGATCAAGGAGGAGAATTTGAGAACAATCTTTTCCGTCAATTGCAGCAGTTGACTGGCGTTTCCAAGTCTCGCACCAGCCCTTACCATCCACAGGGTAATGGGCAAGTAGAGAGGATGAACCGCACCCTATTGTCCATGTTACGAACGCTCCCAGAGTTGAAGAAGCGGAAGTGGGATGAATCCCTCAATAAAATGATCCATGCGTACAACTGCACCAGGCATGAGGCGACCGGATACGCTTCGCATTATCTGTTGTTTGGACGACTTCCACGCCTACCAATTGATCTGATATTCAATTTGAACCCACATCGCGCACAAGGAGATTACAACGTTTACGTCCAAAAGTGGCAACATGACATGAAGGAAGCATACCAGATAGCTCAACAGAATGCCACGAAGGCCGCCGAGCGCAGTAAGGAATACTACAACAGAAGAGTCTCAGGCGGAGTTCTTCAGCCAGGAGATCGAGTGCTAGTTAGGAACTTAACAGACCGCGGTGGACCAGGAAAACTAAGACCGCACTGGGAGGACGTTATTCATGTTGTAGTTGAGCGAATGGGAGACCAAAGTCCAGTTTACAAAGTTAAGCCCGAGAGTGCGTGCTGCGGCCGTACGAGAGTGCTTCATCGGAATTTACTACTGCCTTGTGATGCTCTAGAACTGGATATTTCAAGCACGGAACCTGTTACGCGTTCTAGGAGGAGAGCTACAGAGAAACCGCCCTTACTCGTGACGGAAGATGATTTGCAGAGCTCGGGGGAAGAAGATGAGGATGATTTCACTGGCATGCATCTTGTGGAAGATGCACCTGGTAATGTAAGAGCTTCAGTGTCATTAACTCCAGATCAGGACCTGCCTCCAGATTTAGTTGAGAATCATGTGATTACGGAGGACGCCATTGAGCCGTCAGACGAAATGGAACCTACAGAAGAAGTGAGTGCTGAATATGACGAAGCTGGACAATCAGCGGGGGAGGAAAATGCTGAGCAGAATATGCCTACTCGGCCACAGCGCCAGAGAAGACCGCCCCAGATCCTGACGTATAACTCCTTGGGAAATCCACAGTACCAGCGTGTTGAACCAGTAGTGAGCAGTTCATTTGTTAACTCTATCCAGGCTCCATGGATGACACCAGCTGCAGCAGCTGTCCATTTTGGAGCGCCCGTTTATTACTGTGTTTGGCCAGTATGTTCACAGCCTGCCTACTACTAGAAGTGCATGAGGAGAACCTTGTCTGAAATTTGAACATTCCAGTGAATAGTGAAGGAGTGCAAGTGAACAATGAGACAATGTTTAGAGACACTGATGTTGTTACTGTAGAAGACAGAGAGTGAACAGCTCTGTGTTATTTTAAGGGGAAGTGTGTAGAGTGCGTGACATGTTCTGTTAAGTGTGTGACTGCGAGTTCTGATACCGCAATGTATGCTGGGATGTCTTGCGAGCTGAACCATGTGCTCGAAGGTTGTTATGAAAAGTTTGGAACTTGTGCTTTAGAATAAAGCGGTTCTGGTTGGATTGGAGCTTGTAACAAAATTGTTGGAAGAATTTTTGAGAAACGAAAAGAACGACGGTATATCCTTTTGTTACTGCGCATACAATCTGTGTATCTCAGGTCTGTTCCGAGACATTCGGGTTTCTTAAAGTGCCCATGAACTAAAAATTTTTTTGGCACATTTTGGTAGTTCATGATGTGTTAATTCCGAAATGGCAAGAGAAATTGGATGGCAAGAAACAAAACTCCGTTTTTTTGCCGTTGAAAGTACCCAAAATGACCAAAATCGTGTCTCCGAAGACTGGGAACGAGTTGGCCGAGGAAGCGGGCCGTATGACGTCACAAATCGCGCAGAATGTTTGTCTCTTTGGTCTTTTTCAAGTGTTTGAGCGATGAAACTTACATTTTCCTTGCTAATATTGATATACAATGAAAGCTACCGGCGACTGAGGAAAACGCTAAGATTCAGCTCGAAGCGATTTCGAAGATGTGCAGTTTTTGGGTTTGTCGTCCGTGGATAAAGCCTAAACAACGACAACAACAATCTTGCGCGAAGCAAGATGGCGAATTGAATTGTTGGGATTGACTAACATTCAGCTCTACTGGCTTGACTGGCCTTGAAGGAGAAGCTTCTAGAATTGAATGGTCAGTACCTTTATGTGTTAATAACGAGAGATTGACGCAGCCTTTACTTTACTTCTTTTGCCTAGCAATACAACGGTACTTCCATAGCCAGCAAAATTAAACAAGTATCTTGCGAAGTTTATCAGTTCGCTCGTTTAGACGTAAACGGAGAAGATTATGAGCCCTCAAGCTTAAGATGTCTTCTTTAAAATATTGCCGAGAGGCATTTGAAGAAAAATAACTACCCCGTGAGTGACTCCTCAGAGATAAACGGTTTGAATTGACTAGAAAATGTCTGCAGTCAAAACATTTATATAACTAACATCTTTTATGAGCTTTTAACTGAATCTGTGCAACAAAATTTGTCATTAAACAAGAATGAATTTAAATCTCAGTATGTATATAATAAACATAACACACCGTGGTAAGTGTATGCGTACAGTATTTACGCACTCGTTGGTTTGTATCAGAAATCTTATTCGTTCGCCGCGCTCACTCGTTCGATTTCCGATACTTGACCAACTAGGTACTCGTGCGTAAATACCGTACGCACACACTTTCTATTTAGTGCTTAATATGCCTGTTTGGTTTGTTTTGATTGTGGTATTGTCTTAAGAAGACAAAAGTTGCCCGAAAACGGAAAAGTTGCCCAAAAGTTGCCGAGCATCTTGTGGACAGCCTTAGCTGAAAGACACCTACTTTTCGCATATGAATAGTATTTGTCTTCCTAAAAAACCAATTAACTTAATGATAGAGCTACCCTGTAAATCATTTTCGTTCTTGGTTCATTCTTGATTCATTCGATACTCTTCTGAGCTTTGGAGAAGGTTAACTTCTACAAGAATAAAACTCAAGCGGAACTTCAACTTTGGCGTGTACTCTCTCTTACAAAATATGTCCTGTAACATAAGCATAAGCATAAGCACAAGCCGACAAACGAAGAACGAACGTGTTCGTTCTTCTTGCGTCGGCTTGTGCTTGTGCTTATACTGCTTATGTCACTAGTGTTTTCACTTGCTTGTGCTTATGCTTATTCATAGGCATGCAATGAGTGCAGACGCTTTCTGGAAAAGCGTGCTCACATGCACATTTGTCATGCACGAAGTAAATGGACGTAAAAATAAGGGAAATGCTCTCGATACGAGTTAGCGAGAAGTTCAAGTTGTCGAGATTCTGCTGAATTCTCCGAAAACCTTAATTTTTTGGGTAATTTTTGCCAAGTAAAATGCCCGTTGCCGGGGCAGAAAAAGGTACAATGTCATCATCCTCGACAGCAAAGTTGATTGTTGAGAGCAACATACGACGTTGTCTTAAGTGGGTTCATGAGAGCAACTGTAGTTTTCGCGTTTAAGGCTGGTTTACACTTGTGACATAAGCATCAGCATTAACATAAGAATGTTCCCACGTATGACACAAGCATAAGAAACACGACATACGCAGGCGCATTGGGCTTCAGATTTATAATCCTTGTCGAATGAGACGAGTTGTAGTTTCATAATGGTGGACGAAGAAGAAAACGAAGAAGCACTCCTTTTGATGTTACTGCTCCGTAGACGGAGGTCTGTTGGGTAAGAGAAATCTTCATGAAGAGAAAACAACAAGGAGATTATCACAATCTTGTGCTCAAAATGCGACGGCGGAGAAAGAATTTTTTTTTCAGGTAGTTAGTGCGGACGGCCTCAGCCAGTTTCCCGTAAAAATCCAGCGTGTTTGAAGAAGGAGACGCCATTTTGAAACTGCTAATCAGAGCAGGATTGGGAACTATTTTCGCTTGCTTTCGTTATGCTTGTGCTTATGCTTATGTTACCCGGTTCACAATTGCGATTACGCGACATAAGCATAAGCATAATGTTACGAGTTTCGTTAAAGGAGTGGTTGGTTTGTAGACGGAACGCAGGGTTGTCGGTAACAGCAACAAGCGGATTTATTCCAAGATGAAAGTAATCTTTACAGCTTACAACACTACTGCTATGAGACTCTTCTAACACGGCACACAGCTCGGCGCACAGCCACTTCACTAAGTTCGGCACACAGCTCGCACAACAACTTCTCAAAACTCTCCTTGTAGACTGAAACGCTCTTACTTATATACATATCACAACAAGTTCTAGAAACTTCTACGAAATCTATTTTTAGTAACATGACATTATAACTTACTATTTAAAGAAATCACATAATCGTTTAAATGACTAAGCACTTTATAACATCCTAGAGAGTTCTATGGAATATTCTGGAAGGTTCTGAGTAATACTAGACAATTTTCGTAACACATAAACATAAGGAAAAGGAAACGTTTCCTTTTTCTTATTCTTATGCTTATGCTTATGTTACCCCGGTTCACACTACGCTTTCTTATGCTTATGTTTATGTTTATGCTTATGCTTAGGTCACAAGTGTGAACCAGCCTTTACTCTTCTTAAGCTTAATTGGCTTCCCAAAGGATGCTGCAAGAAGAGCTGTAAGTGAAAGTGATTCGAGAAGTTTAATAAAAATAGCTTCCGCCGTAAAAGTTTCCGCTGAGTTCAAAAAGTTTGATTCGTTTCAGCTCCGTGACTAAAAATATTTTCCTCGGTGAAATCGAATTGCTTAATGATAGCTGTAAGCTTTTCCTTTACCCATCCCCTTAAAGGCAAGAAAGTTATGATGAAAAGTTTGTCATAGTTGAGTGCCACGGCTCCCAAAATTTTAGCAAAGCCACATTAAGATTAGGCCAAGAGGACACCGAGTCACCTCAATGTTTTGAGATGGTGTATCATTCGAGATAACCGAGTTCGGAAAAGGAGAAATTGTAAGCAATTGCAAGGGAAATAAAAGTTGTCCTCAAGCCCCCACAGAGATGTCTTCCTCCGCCAACAGAGATAAAAACCGGTCTGACTAAGAGGATGGAAATCAAGCCTAACGTCTTTTAGTATTTCGCTAAGCGGGGATGATGACATTGATTTGCCATCAAAAAAAGCTAATTAGATTGAAGTTTGCCTTTTTCATACATATTAACGTACTTTTTGTGAAATCCCTTTCTCTGACTGCGAGGATTGTACGAAAACATTTCTCTTTGAACCTGATAGCAGGATAAATTTGTATTCACTTTTTAATTCGTTACTAGTCGGTTTTTATAGTGTGTTTCGCGTTCCCGAGTGGAAGGTAGAGGAAGAATCTCCAATCACATAAACTTTGATGTACGTTTTCACTTCGTAGGCGAGCGATATTGGCAGTCGAGGCCCACAGTTACTAACCAACCAAGCAACAAGTCCCGATTTTCCTTGAGGATAATCTGTCACACTTGCCATTTAATTCATCTTTACATCTTCTTGAATAAGTTGCTCATATCTTCCATTCGGTCCCCAAGAGTCCGAATGAGATCTGCAAGTCCATGTTCTCATTTTGTTTCTCGTATTTTAAACGCAAATTATTTGTCATATACTTATCGGATACTCTCTCACACATTTTACTGTTATTTTTCCTTATCGCATCAGGTTGTCGCATATTCTTTTCATATTCTTATCGCATATTCTCTTATGTTCTAATGGCATCTTCTTTTTCTTATTAATATCGCATATTCTCTAGCTCATAGTCTAATCTTTCTCATATTTTTCTTGCTTATTTCTTGTCATATTCTTACCGCATATTCTCTCTCTTACTCTCAGCGCAACTTAAAAACTGGTAGACCCCTGATTCCTAAATACACCACCCCTTAGATTAAGAGGCCCATGGTTTCTTACATGATCCATCCCCAACCTTGTTGTACCGTTGGTCTTTGACACAACTCACCCCTCTGTTTAAGAGACCCTGGTTTTTAACTCGTTTCACGAGTTATTGGAGTTGTATGGGAGCCATGTCACTCTATCCATCGCTCGTCTGTCAACTTTTACATCAAATTTATATTAACGCATGTGCTATGAGTGCACCCCTTAATGTCTTTTGATTATTAATTGTTTCTTGTTTTTCAAGCTGGGATAAGCTTAAAAAGAAAATGTTTTTGAAGCTCTGAGGATTTGCTTATAAAGAAAATGTAGTAGAAAATTTAAATGTAGTAGAAAAACCCCCGATTAGGGACGGTGCCTCCTTTTGTTACTGCGCATACGTTCTGTGCATCTCGGGATGGTGTGACAAACTCCGTTTTCTTAAGGACGGTACCTAATAATATAAAGGTATTTTTGCACGGTTTGTGACTGTGTAGGAAAGGCAGATCTTAGCAAGGGCTATAGAATCCAACAAGAAAATTGGGGTAATCACGCATTTTTTAGAGATAATTAATTATCTCTGAAAAATGCGACGCGTATGATGCATATGACGAAAAAAAGGTTTGCGCATGCACGATAAGAAATAGGAGGTTTTATTGCAGAGGCCTTCTTATTCACCCGCCGGAACATATGGCGACCAAGAAACCTCTGCTTGCAGGGTACTCTAAGACGGTACAAGAATCTTGTTTTGTGGGTGTGGCTTAATTAGGAGAGAGGTTCTTTCTGACAAGTTGATTTCTGAACCTGTTATTGACCCCCTCCCCACTTACAAAAAACAATAAAGATGCCTATCACGATCAATAGTATTTTTAGAAATTATCAGCAACTCAAGTTTTTTATACCATGTCTAAGAACTAAGGCAAGTTTTACTGGCTGGGTCTTGGTAGTTTTCTTTCTAGAAAGCGAGCTAGATCTTATTTCAAGGATCAGTATCTGGGTCTCCCCAGGGTACTCTCAACGGTTAGAGCATCCTGCAGGTGTGACCTGTGGGGAAGGTCACGGATTGGATCCCTATTAGTCCATGGGCCAGGACCCCAAAAATGGCCATTTGGTACCAAAAAGAAGGACAAATTCTAACATACAGTTTTGATAAAGTTGTTTTCTCCAGTTTATTTTGGTGTATGATAACCATGCCAAATGAGTAGCTTTAAAGGGGTTATCACGTGATAAAGTGACGTCACTCAAATTTACAAAGTGACCAAATAATGCACAGAGATGACTAATAATAGTGTAATGGAAGCCTGAAAGCGCCATTATGGATAGGCTTTTAGAGTCTAATAATCCCGAGCAAGGTTTCCAGAGTTAAACTCTACTAAACATAAGTGTGGCTCCTGAACGGTTTCCATGGCAACGGATAATATTGCTAAATTTAGAGAATTTTTCAAAACTCACGACAGAACAAAAACGGAAAAGTGGTTGTGGAAGCAAACACAACTTCAAGTTAGAGTTGATATAATTACTTCCGATATTTTGGCAAATAGCTGGTTGAATTAGAAAGGAGCTATTTTTAAGAAACATTTTACTCCTTAGTGTCATCGTCATCATCCTCAAGCAGGATAAGGCCTGAGTTCAAACTCGGGGTGGAAAAAATGATTAATCGATAATATCTTCCTCTAGATCGCATAGAACAGCATGAAATTTACCTGGAATATTAATATTAACGTCCCCTTTGCCTTAACATACAATTTTGTTCACGTGACAGATCACGTGACTAGAATGTAAAAAATTTCGAAAAATCACGCGAGTTTTAGTTGTACTGATAAACAAAACAGCGTTTTCGATAGAAATTAGACATATCTAACATTCTGCGTTTGAAATGAGTGTCCTGGGTTTTTAAAAGTGAATATGTTAACGTTCAAAAGTGAAAGTTTATGAAAGTTCTGGATTGCTATAAAATTAATGAACAACACAACGCTCTTGAGTTTTGCAAACATGTTTCGGCAGATACGTCTGCCATCTTCAGTGTGAATTTGAACATAGCGTGCAGTAGAATGTAATAGTGAAGAAATTGCAACTTTATATTAACTTTGGTTTAGTTAATATAAGCAATATACAACGCATTTCTACGGTTTATTGGCTCATTAATTAATAGACAAACATTCCAAATGTAAGGCTGGAAATGCTTAAACTGCATCTAGAAAGCGTTTTTGTTCGATGTTGCCTCGTAAACCATTAACAATTCATCAAATAATTGCTATTTTTCGGAAAAACAGTCACGTGACGTGACGAAAACGCCTCAGTAATGCTCTTAAAATGTTAAGGACGATGATCTTTCTCTACGAGCCAAATTTTAGTTTCATCTGCATACTTCAAGCCAAAAACATCGCGAATAAACAATTCATTCCTGATCACTCCCTTGACCCAGGACTTAAACTACTTGAGTCTGTGTCATCTGAGAAAAATTCCTGGAGGGGTTTTTCACGTCGATTATCAAAGTCTAGTAACTTGCACATATCCGTGCACTTCAAGCCATTTGCTGGACAGCTGCAGATCGAACGTTGGCATGACCTTGTGTGGGACGAAGACAACAGCTCTAGTATGGCAGTGAGCACTGGCTCACCGTTCATCCAATAAATGTCCAGCTTATTTTCCTCCTAAAACCAGCCAGAACCGATGGGGGTGGGTATTTCAGGGCAGCTTTGAGGGCTCCGCTTCCAGATTGCCGTTTGGTAGTTTGAACGAGAAGCATGCTTGTGTAAGCAGTCAGCACATGGTGGTAACTGGGTACTGAGTCGATGTTACCTTTCTTAACAAAGAACCACCTGTGTCTGAGCTCATTTATATTACTTGCTCCTTGTTGAGAGCTGTACACCTGGCACGTGCACTTCTGGAGTTTAAGGGGGGAGACTCTAAACTTCCATATTGTTGCTATGAAAAGTTCCTAACGGCCTCGTATCTGTTGTTGGGCTGATGATTGAAAGCATCTTCTTTACCACTCATGCTTAAGTTTGAGCCTATTACCTGCATTTTAAACGTACACTTCAATGAGGCACAGCCAAGATAAGTTATGAATTTTGTCTGGATGATCGATGCAAATAACAGTTGGATCTTCATTTTGTCTTCGGAGGACCTCCCTGAAAACCACTTAATGTGACGGGAGCTTCCTCCATAAAGATTATTATTATTACACATACGTTGAGCACTCTAAGGTGACTCTCTTGAGAGCGTAGACTTCTTGATATCACGGACACTACCTTTAGCACTGTACTCCAAATTCCCTAAACGTTAGTGTTTTCTGATCTCCTCTTAATACTGGGCTTAATAGCAGAAATGTTTCCATTCGTGTTTCCTGTTTTCTCTTGTTAAAATAATCATTTTTTATTTACCTCTTGCAAAACAATCGCCAGTGGACAGAAGCTGCAAAAAGTGAATTGAACGTTCCAACATAGAATTTCCAGTCACATCAGCAAAATCAAACTGTACCATATAAGATCTCTGATTATGTGATCAAAACTGGAAATTGACGGTTTTTATCGACTGTGTATTGCTTCATAATCAACACGAGTATAATCACGATAAACTCCTGACAAAAATATCCTAAGAACACATCACTGTTCGCTGTGATCTAACGCTATCTCTTAAATTGTACTGTTTACTGCAACATATTGAATACTACTGATAATAATAATAATAATAATAATAATAATAATAAGCGTGAAATCATTGATAAACGACAGGAGTTAATCACTCCAAAAGTATAGAGCGGTTTTCAATTGAGTGTCGAAAGTAATTCGTGTTTTGCTTTGGTTTTGCTTTACTTCGCTCTGTGATTGGTTAAAACCTTTCGCGCCACTTTCTCGACCAATCAGGAGTAAAACTCAAACCAATCAGTCGCGACTTGCTCGCGCTCGCACGCGTTTTCCCGCGCTTGGCGCCGGTTGCATGTGTTTGCTTCAAGTTCTGATTGGTTCATTGGATAATTTGTGTTTGTTGTGATTGGCTGGGGTAATTACTTTGGTTTTGGTTTTACGACACTCATTTGAAAAGCGCTCTATAATCAGCGAGAAATCAATTACCCTAAGTTTTCTGATACTGATACTGATACTGATACGAGGACTGGGCCTGGCAATGGCGGCGTGAAGACACGAGTTGCGGCCGTCCGCCCAATTTCGTTATCCCATCTTAGTACATGGCCGATTTGGTCGAGCTATCTTTTAAAAAGAGGAAAACTAGGTCACCGAAGCCTTTGGACGAGCCTTCTATCTCACCAGACTTGAAGAAAACAAAGCAATACACTTCTCCTGGCAAAGAATCAGACCAAGACGAAGGCAAGACGTCGACAGTCTCAACGGTAATCGACTCAACAATGTCTCAAGAGTTCGGCGCTACACTTCAGGAGATACTTAAAAAGTTGGAAAAACTGGACGTTATACAATCTTCTTTAGGAAAGATAGAATCCAAAATAGCAACCCTGGAGACACGAACCCGAGAGCTCGAAACATTCCAAGATGCGACGAAGAAAGACATTGAAGAACTGAAGAGCAGCCAAACATTCATCGGCGAGCAAGCCAAACAAAATGCCGACGCACTCAAAAAAGATAAAGTCCTAATAGCCGGGCTTTTAGAGCAAGCCCAAAAAAACGAGGATATGATAAATGAGTTGCAGACTAAAAACCTTTATTTGGAAGCATATTCACGTCGAGAAAACTTGAAGTTTATGAACATAAAGGAAGAAACAACAATAGACGAGAAGGAAGACACCGAAGAAGTGCTTCGATCTTTCTTAGAGCGCGACCTTGGTTTCGCTGATGCGAGAAATGTAGAAATTCAACGTGTCCACCGAAATGGAAAAAGTAAAGACGGCAAACCGCGGCCTATTCTAGCCCGTTTTCTTAGGTTTAAGGACGTTCAGAAAATTATCTCGCTGGGCCACAGACTTAAAGATATAGACTACCAAATTTTCCGAGATTATCCTGCCGAAATCATCAACCGACGAAGATCACAGATGGAGTCTTTTAAAGCTGCCAGAAAGAAAGGAATCCCTGCAAGTTTTAGCTCGTCACAGCCAGATAAGTTGTATATAAGAGGGAAACTTTGGCCTGAAGAAAAAATTTTCTTTACGTCTTAATAACAATCAGTTATTTCTTTTTGCATAATAATATTTAGCTTTGTCAGATCATGATTAAGTCTATAGGGATTACTTGATTTTACCACTATGTGGGGTAACTACTCATTATTTACAATAGTTTGCTTTATTTTCGCTTCAGTTGCGGTCGGCAGCTACAACAGAGAGAAAATGTTTCCCTTTACTCGTGTAGCACTAGGTTTAAACGTAACGTCTCATGCCTTTTTTCTGAAGACTCTTTCTTCTATCGCTTTGCTTGGTTTTATGCATAATTCCAAGAGAGCAGAGTCTTCTTTTGCCCTTAGTCAGGGACCGCTTTTATTGTGTAAGTGTTTGTATGTGTTTCCTTTGTTTTTTTGTTTTTTTGTTCTCTCCCGGGGGCAATATCTTTATGTAAAAATTTTTTTGTATCACAGCCATCTTTTAATATATACTACTTGTCTTGACCGCTTCAACTCAAAAGGTGCTAAGTTAAAATATAAAATCTCAACTCTGCTGAATCGTCCTTTCTCAACATACAATAACAGCCTTCAAATCTGTCTGATCTAAAAATTGCTTCCATCAATGTGAGGGGAATAGGGAATAACAATAAGAGAAGAGAGACCTTTAATTGGCTCAGAGAAAGACAACAGTCAATTTACTTCTTACAAGAGGTGCACTGTACTGAAAACAATGTTGACAAATGGAGAGCTGAATGGGGCTACAAGGCACTTTTTAGCTGTTGCTCAAGTAACGCAGCTGGTGTTTGTATTCTTTTCAACAATAACTTCAACTTGAACATTTTGAAAATTTTCTCGGATCCCTCGGGACGTTATATAATATGTGACATTAAAGCTGAAGAAAAACTATTCACCCTTGCTAACATTTACGCTCCAAATGATGACGCCCGACCTTTTTTACAACTTTTTTTGATCACTTAGAAAATTTTCAATGCGATGAAATAATATTAGGCGGCGACTTCAATCTTGTACTAAACGTAAAAGAAGATAAGAAAGGTGGTCTTCCAAGAACACACCAAAATGCTTTGAACGTTGTCAAGCAAGCTTGCGAAGAACTGGATTTGACTGACATTTGAAGAATACTTAATCCCGACAGCCACAGGTACACGTGGCGCCGAAGGAAACCAGAAATACAATGTAGACTCGATTTTTTTCTAATTAGCTCAAATTTGATTTGTGATACCAATCAAGCGGACATTGCACCTGGGTATAAAACTGATCATTCGCTAATAACACTTAAAATAGCCTTGCATCATAATCCAAGAGGAAGAGGTTTTTGGAAACTTAACACTTCTCTATTAGCCGATGATGAATACTTAAAAGAAATTAAAACAATTATTTCCCAAACCAAAATTGAATACAAGGAGGATAACTCGGTTAATCCAGCTCTACTTTGGGAAATGATTAAAATGAAAGTTCGAGAAAAATCAATCTCGTATGCGATCGTCAAAAACTCGAAAACCAAGTCCAGAGAAAATGCTCTTCACGAGGAGATAGCGGATCTTGAAAGGAAAATAGACGCAACTGACACGACGAATAGCGAGGTACAAAAATCACAGCTACATGCAAAGATTGATAATCTTAATTGCGAGCTCGAAAAAATCATCGAACAACGCACTCAAGGTGCTATTCTGCGCTCGAGAACTCGGTGGCACAACGAAGGTGAAAAAAATACGAAATATTTTTTGAGTCTCGAAAAAAGGCATCATAAACAGAGCACAATAAGCAGATTGAAGAAAAGCGAGAACGAATTTGCGGTTTCAGACAAAGAAATCCTTACCGAATGTGAAGCCTTCTATAAAGATCTATATTTATCTAAGATCCAAGCAGGCTCCATCCCATTAGACACGGACCACTTTTTTCAAGAGAACGACACGGTTTTAAACAAGGAAGAAAGCGATTCCATTGAAGGCCTTTTAACAGACGCGGAATGCATTGCAGCATTGAAAGACATGGGAAACGGGAAAAGCCCAGGAAATGACGGTCTGCCCTCTGAATTTTACAAAACGTTTTGGAGCGACATTTCGGAACCTCTCTTAAAAGCCTTAAACTATGGATTCGAGATCGGTCAGCTTTCCGTATCGCAAAGACGAGGTATCATTAAACTTATTCCCAAGAAGAGTGAAGAACTCTATTATATACGTAACTGGAGACCGTTAACACTTTTAAACTCTGATTATAAGATAGCTGCAAAGGCTATTGCTAATCGTTTGAAGGCCCACTTATCTAAACTCATAAATAATGATCAGTCTAGGTTCATTAAAGGACGCTTCATAGGCGAAAACATACGCCTAATAGACAGCGTAATTAACTACGCTGCTACAAAAAATATCCCAGGTCTGTTGCTCTTTCTAGACTTTGAAAAGGCTTTCGACACTCTAGAATGGCCCTTCATCCAGAAAACCCTTGTCTCCCTCGGTTTCGGCCCTTCTATTGTTCAATGGTTTAAAACCTTCTATTGTGGCTCGGAAAGTTGTATCTTGAATAATGGTTGGGCAAGTAACTTTTTTCCTGTGCACAGAGGTGTCCGTCAAGGCTGCCCCCTTTCCCCATACCTTTTTATTCTTTCAGCCGAGATTCTCGCAAAAAAAATCAGAAAAGACTCGGACATTAAGGGATTGACAGTAAAACAAAACGAGATAAAAATAAGTCAATACGCTGATGACACAACTCTTATACTTGACGGTTCAGAAAAGTCTCTCTCTGAAGCTCTTAGAGTCTTGGATGGCTTTAGCAAAATATCTGGCCTAAGATTAAATAAAAAGAAGACTGAAGCTCTATGGATTGGTTCAAATGTAGGCAAAAAAGAAGTTATTTGTAAGGAACATAACTTGAACTGGCAAAATTCAAAGGTCAAACCGCTTGGAGTTTGGTTCTCAATTTTTCCTGAGACTACATTAAACCTTAACTTCTCGGAAAAACTAGAAAAAATGCGAAATTGCTTAGGTACCTGGTCACTCCGAAGACTTAGCCTGATTGGAAAAATCACTGTCATTAAAAGTCTAATAGTCTCTCAAATAGTTCATCTCTTATCGCCTCTACCATCAAACCACCAGATTATAAAAGAAATAAACGCTCTCTTTTTCCACTTCCTTTGGAATGGCAAAGGGGACAAAATAAAGAGAAATGTTATTATCCGCGATTACCAAGACGGGGGCCTCAAGATGATGGATATCATCTCCTTCAATAAAGCTTTAAAATCCGTCTGGATTAAAAAATACTTGGATGTGAATAACAAGGGGAAATGGAAATTGTTTATTGACGCTGAGCTGGAGAATCTTGGTGGCGCTACGGTTCTGAGCAATCTTGACAAAGTTGACACAAAAAAGATTGCCAAATCCTTGAGCCCTTTCCTGAAAGAGATACTGGAAATATGGGCTGAACTGAACTATCAAGACCAAATAACTTCTGTTGACTCCTTTTTGGCGCAAAGCCTATGGCACAATTCACTGATTAGAATCATGGGCAAACCAATCTACTATAAAAACTGGCATCAATCGGGCATTGACTATGTAAATCAAAACATCAAGGAGAAGCCAAACGTCTTCCTCTCCCTAAATGAATTTGAACAGATGTATCATATTAAGGTTTGCCCACTTACTTTCTGTGGAATCGTATCTGCTGTCAAAACGCTTTGGAGAAAACAAAACCAAGCTTTAACACAAAATGCCGAAAAAAAAGAATCTTTGGCAACCGTAATGTTGAAATCTAACAAACCCAACAGACTGGCATATAAAATACTTATAGAAGCGAAAACCAAATCCCCAATACCTAGTCAACTAAAATGGTACAACGCTACTCAAGATAGTTATGATTTCGACTGGCAAAAGACGTATCAAATTGCCCTCAAATGCACCAAAAGTACTAAATTAATTGAGTTTAATTTTCGTTTCTTGCACCACACCTTGGCTACAAATACAGCCTTGGTTAAAATGGGTTTTAAAAATGACGTAAAGTGCACTTTTTGTAACGAGGAACCGGAAAAAATCCTTCATCTTTTCTGGTGCTGTAACAAAATACAACTCTTTTGGAAACATGTTTTCGCTTTCCTCCAACAATGTAATATTTTATCCCAAAATTGCGTTCCCAGCGAATCTGCAGTGCTGGGTCTGAGGCCGGAAACATCAAAGAACGGTAATAAAATTGACCTAATTTTCCTTGTTGCTAGATTCTACATTTGGCTTTGCAGAAGTAAGGAAAAAATCCCAGCTGTAGAAAGTTTTATATCTTACTTAAAATTATACAAGAAAGAATTAGAACCCTTTCATATTAGCTAGATCTCATCTGATTTTCTCTTTTTTCAATATACATATATATGGTGTACATATATACTTATATATGTAGGTGATCTCTTTTTCTTTTCATTGTATCCTATTACCCTCTTCCCATCACGTACATTTCCAACTCATCCATAATTTTAAAGCAACGATTCAGCAGGAGATCTTTTATCTCTTTTTCATACTCTGTTGAGTAGATTAGGTCATATCTTATCTTTTCATAGCAATTTCCCCCCCCCCCCCTTTTCTTTTTTTTTTTTTTTTTTTTCGCATGTAAGCTTTACGTGTCGCTCAAATATTTAACTAATTAATTGCTTTATTTTACAAGTGTTATGCAATTTAAGGAAACAGTGTATAATAAGTGGCATATTACAAGTGTAAAATGTATATAATAAGCCAAACACCACATGTAACTGAGTAGTATGTAGTAAGTGATTGGCATTAGTGTATTAGTAATGTATTATGTAAGTAGTGTACTAGCATTGTAGGTAGCGTACTTGTTATTGTAAGCAGTTTGCTTCGCTTTCATTAAAAAAAAAAAAAAAAAAAAAAAAAAAGTTTTCTGATACATGAACGCCTAAAAATAATGAAAACATAACCAACAGGGCCGAAAGCACGGCAAACATCACATGAACAACACCAAATCTACGCAACCGGTCACAGAAATACTGTAAGCACAGGAATGCACCAAAGTGGTCACATAATCTCTTGGTTGCTATTGCAACCACGAGATAAAAACTGTTGCTGTAAGAGCTCAATGTTCAGCTAATTCGCTCTTTTGTGCATTTATCTACTTGCCTAATAGCTAGTTATTCTCCAAAAACAACAGGGCTGTAAAAAACATGTTGGATTTAACCCATACGGTCATGCGGATTTCCCATTTTTTTTTATTTTTTCATTGTCGTAATATTCCTTCAAAAATAGCCTTTTTAACCAAATCCGATAAAAGAATATACAATAGTTCTCCTTTTTACCATCAAAATTGCCGAAAAACTGCATTCGTCCCATATCTATAGGAGTTTTATGCACAGCCTCGTTTCCATGCTAAATGGGGATTCTGAGAAATTTCAAATTTAAAAAACTACATAAAAGCTACTTTTCTAGAAAGGTTATCATACCAATTTCAAAACACCTCAGGGAGGACTATCAATTGATAGTACTCACGTTTTGTACCTCGATTTGGTACCGAAATCTGGTCTGGCCCATGGACTATAACAGGGACTCTGATATTTTCTTTGTCACATGCACGTGAAAAGCTGAATTTTACGTCCTTCTTACAAGAATGCATATTTTACAAGGCTGTATAATATAATATCGAGTCTGGTGGCTCTTCGATCTCGGTTAGCCTGTGGTGGAGTTCCTGTGGGAGGGAGGGTAGGGTCTGGGAACGAGGTGGTCTCTGCCAGCGAACAGAAAATATGGCGGCCCTCAGGGACGTTACAGCGCGCGTCTGTACGAAGGGACCTGTATAGCGGCTTTTAACAGGAGAATTTCGTACATGTATGATGGGTTTTAACCTTCGAAGAAATGAATTCTGTCAAAAGGGAAGGACAATCCCTACCAATGACCGAACAGAAACGACGACGCGAAGGTGTACCCTCAGTGAAAAAAGTTAACTTCAGGCGCAATAGCAACAATGTGTTGACGGGAGAATCTGCTAAAGTTAACGAAATCCAGAAAAATGCTGCTTTAAAAGTGAGGAGAAGTAAGAGGTCAAAACGCAGGACCTCTTATAGCAGTTGTAGTGAGAGTGAAATTGGTGAAAAAGATCTTAGACTTTCAAGGATTGACGTTGACAACAACAGTCGTGAACATGCTGAAAACGATTTGATTGCTGTTCGTGTTTCTGTTTCTGGGCAGAAGAACTTTTGTAGCACTCCAGTGTTAAGGAGAAGAAATGGCATGCAGGATTGCGTGGGGGATGTTTCCAAGACTATTCATGAAAGAGAGCAGTCGTTTGGACAGCTTGCTAACTCGCCCTTTGGAGCTGGGATAGGAACTGTGGTGAACAGTTCCAGCTTTTATGATGACGATGTAGCTCTAGCTACATTGAACTTGAGTGAAATCATATCGTCATCATGTGGAACCTCTAAAGCAGTTGAAGGTGGTAATGGTGCAAGCTCACTGACATCAGAATCAAATCAGTTTTATGGTTTGCCATTGAAAGTAAAGGAGCTGTTATACAAATTCAAAGGAATAGAAACTCTGTATGGTAAGGTCATTTCTTTGTAGTGGACAGTTTGTGCCATGTTTCACTACTGCGAAGATCTCTTAAGCGGTAATTTTGAGCTAACAGTGACTCAAACAACAACAACAACAATGACTTTCTATCAGAAATTGGAGAATTTTCCAGCCTACTACCTCCCCCCACAGCAAAGATTTTGTTGCCAACATTTCACCCCATCTCCATGAAATGCAGAAGTAAGGTGCCATAATTAGATCTAGGAGCCCATAACCCAGAGTGCTCAACTGTCCTATATTCATGTCACAGCATTTTTACAAACCAGTTTATTTTTAGATTTCATTTCCCACAAATTCAGACTCCCAAATAAGTCTTGTGTACCAATCAGAATCACAACCTTGCGTTATGCTTTGCATTAGGAACTGGGCATTTTGGATTTATAAAGAATGATCTATGGCTGCTATTTTTGGAGGGATGTGGACTCATGCGGAACGAAAATTATATTTTCACGCGAAGAAGTAATTGTAAACCTGTCTAAAAATAACCTGGTGTGTGAAAACACACTGACATAGGCTTAGTATGGGAGTTCCACGTTCCAGTTATGGGCTCCTGATGATCTTGTCAGCCATGGAGTATGAAGCAGTGAACATAAAGTGGACTATGTGATTATGTGATAACTATTTTATCGACCACATGGTTGAACCTGTTATGAATGAATTTAAAACTTGCAGATGCATCCAATCTACTGTTATCTTCCAAAGACAAAAGTAACAGACATGCTTTCTAAGAAAGGCATTATCTGAAGAAATCAAAAAGAGATTTTTGTGCTTGAACAAATGCAACTGCTAGTTCAAATTCATTCATTTCATGTCCTACTCTACCAATTGTATTGTTAACAAAATAAGGCAATCACAAGTTGAAGGGCCCAGCTTTAGATTGAACTGTACATTGGTGGTGTTTAATAATTGATTTTTTTTAATTTTTATCTTCAAGGGAGGCTTGTAAACAAGAGGAGTGTTTTAGTTGATTAAATTTGGTATAGGAGGAAAAAGGAAATTTGCTTGCTAAATCTGCTATTAGATTATGCAAATTACAGCATCTGAATGCTTAATCTGAGTCTCAAATTTTCATGTGCATCTTTGTTATAGAGTTGATTCACATTGTAAGTGTCGGAACCCAGGGATACTCAATAAATGCTCCTCCCTCCTCCCCAATATTAAAAACACTGCACCTTTTATACCTCAAAACCAAAGCCAAAAACAGTAAATTGTCGCAGACTTTCAGTCTCTCAAAAGCTTCAGCTTTTTTTTGTGTGTGATGATTTCAGTCAAAGATTTGCAACCTTTTTAGTACTTAGTCTTAGCTGCTCAAGTGCAACAGTGGCATCCCTTGTGGGTGGGACCTCCCCGTGTAGCACACTATGGAGAGTACTCCCTGGGAGTCAGACACAAAGAACAGAATCCATTGGCCAGACAAGCAGAGGTATAAGTCTTGGTGATGGTGCCAGAAAATGTGACTCTACAAGGGGTGGTTTAACCATTCTTAGACAATCTTAATTTTGTTTCCACACAGAATGGCAGACACATTGCCTAAGTCTAACAGCTATCAAGGAAAGAAGAAACTTGATCTACTCTCTTCCAACAAGTGGAGGGAAAACATTGGTGGCAGAAATTCTCATCTTTAAGGAGTTACTGTTGCAAGAAAAGGATGTCTTGTTTATCCTTCCATTTGTGTCCATTGTGCAGGAAAAGGTAACGGGATGGTCTTGTTTCTATGACTAAAAATTTATTGACACAAGTCATCGCCCTTGATATTGCTCTTACCAGTGAAAGCTGCAATACATACGCCTTATTCGGTGTTTTGGTAGATAATACGCACAGATATTTTACAAGAACCTGCATAGCACGGGGCTTGGAAAAATGCAAGCAATGAGTAAAATGTCTGCACCTATCATTGAGCAAAACACCAAATAACATGTTTATTGTGCAGTTCCAGAGAATATCCATACCTCCCCCATGGAAGGGTTTTTGTTTTGCACCCCCCTCCCCCAAGAAATTCCAGTTTAGTTTCATACTTTGCTTCTAAAATTTTGGCTTTTAAGACCCCCTTTCCCCTAGGAATTTCCGATGACCTCCCAAAGGGTTGGTATGGCTTTTTCTGGAACTATACATTTTTCCAGTACGTTTTGTTTTTGCTTTATCCTCCTTTAGCATAAACAGGTCGAACCGGGATTGTACAGTGTAACATGCTGGTATATTTGTGCATTCTCTTGCCCTTAAAAGACACAATTCCAGATATTTTGTTGCAATTAATTATGGACATTTTCACGTCTTGTGGCATTTTTAACTTGTAGTTGAGGGAGGCAAAACAAAAGATGAAGCCATGTGACATCTCATTTTGAATGCTTTTATTACCAAATACAGTATATTCAGTTAACAAAATCCTGGAAACAAAATCTGTCATTTATGTGTACAGATGCTATATCCAAGCAAAAAAATTAGTCAGGCATGTCAGAAATGTCTGACTGTTAGCTCACCCTCCGAAGATAGCACAAAAGTAAAAGTGACAGAGAGAGTTTTCACATAATGCATATTTACCAATGGTTCACAAGAAAATAATTGACATAAGAGGTGTGGTCTCTGTTCATTATTTCACTGTCGTGTCATTTTACCGTAAGCAAATATATATTTTCCCCAGAGTGCTAACTTAACGAAGATTTCGTCGTGATGAAGTGGTTGATAGAAGCACTTTGGTGAGATTGTTGTCAATTTTGTCTTCAGGTGAAAAAAAAATGATAACAAAGCCATACTTAGAACACAAAACACACAGTTGATTGCAAAAACTGGGAAAGTTTGGAGTGTTTTTCAACTTTTGTTCGAGAATCACAGTATACACCCCCTCACATTAAACCTTTCTACTCTTGTTTATTTGTTTGTAATCAATATTCAGCTGTTGAGTCTGAACATTTAATAGCTAATATTATGATGCACAATTTTGTGCATTTACATTTCTCTTGACAACAGGTGAAATCTTTGACTCAATTTGCTGTTGAACTTGGATTCTTGGTGGAGGCGTATGCTGCTAGCCAAGGAAAACTCCCTCCTCGAAAAAGACGAAAGAAGAAATCTGTGTACATTGCAACAATAGAAAAGGTCTTTAATCAGGCACTGATATGATGCTTCGGAAATAACCCTGCTAACACAGTCCTCTTTGAGCTTCCTAGAAAGCTGAGAAGATATTTCTGGGAAGTTTGAAGGGGACGCTGTCTGCATAGTATTCTAAAATTGAAAAAAATGTGCTCTGTCATTCTGGAGGCATCAGCATTATTAAGAGCTTTCTAGATAATTTTCCTGCATTTCTCACCATGTATAGGACATTCCACCATTGTTCTTCTTGATAAAATCTTGGCACCAAGATGAAATCATCAAGCTTTAAAAGTAACTGGTGATGTGCAAATAACAAGTGAGGCATTCTTTTCTTATTACAGGGCAATGCTCTGGTTAACAGTCTCATTGGAGAAAACAGATTATCTACATTAGGTCTGGTGGTAGTGGATGAGGTATAATTATGTATAGAAAATATGCGTGCATGTTTGTTTACATCACTTGGCCTCAGTTGTTCAAAGGATGAATAACTTTATCCACTGAGTAATTAGCTATCCAGCAGATAAAAAATAATGTACTCCAACCAATACACCATTATCCACTGGATAGTGATTTATCCAGTAGACAAAGCAATCCAGGGTTTATTCTAGAAATTGGCCAATGAGGGCCCAGTGGGCCCCCTTCTGTAATTTTAGGGGGCCCTTTTTCAAGAAAGCAGGTTCAAGAAAGGAGCAACTGCAAAGGCCTGGACTAGAGTAACTACAGAATCCCAGAAATTGTAAACTAATGGCTTTCGTCACTTGCAAACGGTGACTTTCCCTGTTTTTTTTTTTTAATTTCATTATTATTACTTTTTTATTGTAAGTTATATATGCATGGAAGAGAAAAAGAATAACTCAGAAACAACTCACGAAAGTGCAGAATACAAACACAGTAACAAACATAGAAGAGAAAGGCAATTGTGACGGTAAAAGGCTATAAATTTTGAAGTACAGCTGTATAGAGCAGCAGTCATATCAAACTTATCATCAGTGATGTTTTTGAATACTATATTACAGAAATTACATGTAGTACTTAGCCTTGGGCACAATTTTGTGTGCCCCATTTGATTCACCACTGTACATTTTATGCAGCATTTTTTTTTCTGGATTGCGGAAATCCCACAAAGCCACATTCTAGAATAAACCCTGGCTATCCAGTCTTTAAACAACTGGGGCCTGGTATGAGGCCTTCCAAGGGGGGTAGCCTTGTCGCTTTGTCGCGTCTTTCTCACGTCTTTCTCAGGAGCGATGTCACTGCACTAATGGTTGTAAATGTCGCTGTGGTTTTTGTAGCACATGCAAATGTCGCTCTCGCTTTATATATTCTCTAAAATAACAGAATTGCTGGTTGTGTCATAGTCACTGCCCTCAAATGAGTTTTGTTTTGGAGTTTTTGGCACATTTCGGCAGATCATCAAGAAGAGCATTAAAACATGCATTTAGTGTCTTCAATATCACGTGATCGGGAAGAGGAACTGTTAAATTATTGGCAAGTTTACCTCCAAATGACACAAATCAAGATTATAGGTACTAGTTAAGTAAAGGTCAGTAAAAAGTTTGCCTCACCGTGAGGCCTGAAGTCACTTGGCATGCAGATCGCGAATATTCTTAAATTAATGTCTTCTTCAACAGGCGATGCGATCTGGAAGAGTGCTTGGTGAGAAAAAACTTGAACTTGAAGTAACATCATTATGTAAATCAATCTGAAATCATTATGAAAATCACTTTACGGTGACATTGGCACCCCAAGATAAGATTATTACTATTTTATAATAGAAAGGAACACGCCTCCATATCTTAACCCTTTGGAGTAAGAAACACTCAAGATCTTTGTCTTTTATATCTCTCAAAAGAAAATCAATTTACAAATTCGATCTTTTGGGACGACGGATATTCTTCTAACACCTAGAAAGTCTAAAACACGAGACCCTGTAGAGTGTAGAGACAGTGCGTTTGAAAGGAAGAGTTCGCCAAGAGATAAATGCCGGCAGGAGGCTGGAGTATCTAGGGGGGGTCCGGGGGCATTCTCCCCCGGGAAAGTTTGAAATTTTGTACTTTGGGAATGCGATTTTAAGCATTCTGATGGGCAAGTCAAAGTGGTTTAATTGCTGCAAATTCAAAGTCATGCCACCGGTTAAGGTGGTTAGCAGTCTTAATTTTTTCAAATACACAATTTCCTTACATCGCTGTCTATCTATAATGCTTGTTGTGTCGCTGTCGTATTTTGCCGGTTCAGTTGAGTCGCTTGTTGGTGTTTAGAAAGTCCCATGTCGCCAGTTTTCAGGGCCATGTCACTTGTCGCTTGTACCCCTTGGAAGGCCTCTGGTATGTAAGAGCAGTTTTCAGTTGATGGTCGTAAAGCCAAGAGCAAAGTTATCACTCTGGAGCATCAAAAGTGATGCAAACAGTGCAGTGGACAAAACAGATCTTGAGGCAAATGCATTAAGATCATGCAACAAAAAAAATAATAAAGTTGGTTTTGGTTTGACTTCAAAACCACTTTCAACACTATAGAAATCGAAAATGGCCAGTAGTTTGTGTGCTTCCAAGAACCAGGCAAGAGTGTATGGACATTTCAATTATTATCCCAAACTTGGCTTGGAGAAAATCCCATTTGGGCTAAATGCAATTTTCCTTCATCTCGTACATTATAAAAGAAGCCTGATGGACCATTTGCAGCAAATCCCTCAGAGATTCAAAAGACAATGGTGTGGCAGCCATGTTGGTGTACCATAATGAAAGGAGCTAGGTAGACACCTTTTGTCAATAGAATACGAACATGGTTGTGGTGATGTCGTCTACATATATGCATTAGTAGTATTTTATCATTGTATCAATTCAGCTACACATGTTAGGTGAGGCAGGAAGAGGAGCAACATTAGAGATGTGTTTAGCCAAGCTCATGTTTGCATCTTGTAAGTACATTGTGGGGTGGCATAATTTATTGTTATAAGTAGCACTTAAGCCTAACAGTCTTAAAGCTTACACAGTTTACCTGTGGACCTTGGATTCTAGATTAAATTGAATTGAACAAAATAAAATGAAATATTTTTACGAAGGGAGGAAAACCAAACAATCTGAAGAACAAATCTCAGAGCACAGTTGAGAATAACAAGGAACAAACTCAACCAGCTTATCACAATGAATCCTAGATTAAACCCAACTCCCACTACATAAACAAAGTGATTGCTTACTGAACTGTCCCCTGACAGAAGGTTTAGCCAACTAGACCTCTGGAAAAGCAGTTGCAAAGAAAAAAGAGAGATGTTATTATTTTATTTTACAGCCACTACCCAAATAATTGGGATGAGTGCAACCTTGAGTAACATTGGAGATTTGAAGACATTTTTGAAGGCAGAAGTGTATTCAAATGATTTTAGACCAGTAAGTGCTGACATTACAAGATAATGCTTTTACATGTAAGAAGCATTTATTTTAATTGTTTCTAACTCATGTTTTAGCATTGTGAAGTGCTTTGAACTGACTGGATTTAGTGCTGTGTAAGTTGCATGATTGTATTACTGTTAAGTTTATTCAGAATTATGGAAGACATGACTATTTTGAGTGAACAACAGCTATTGCCAGTTGTGCAAAAGTGAAGACAAATATTGCATAATATCTTTCACTACTAGGAGCAGAATACCTGTAAATTAGAAGTACTAGTAAGTGATTATAGCTTGGTCAGTCACTGGGAACTAGTCAAGAAATACCATGTGTTTTTTGTTACTGAACAATTGAAACAGCTAACAAGAAAGTTCCACTTTAAAAACAGAAACATGCATGCGGCTTTTTAATTTATGTCCAAAGTGCTGTGGGTAGTCCTGCAATGGAGTAGCATGCGATCCAGGGGGAGTAGTAATACCACTAGTCACTTCATGCTAATCCTGGGGTGGGGGGGGTACTCAATAAAGTTTTGTACGGGGAGGCTTTGCCCTGATGCTCGAACCTTTCCCTTTAATGTAGTATATTTTTTAACAAAATGGCACACCTTACATACACCTAGGGCACAAATTTCACCCCTTTCTTTTACCTCAAGGACAAGCCAAAACAATAGAATTTTCGATGTTCCCCACATTTTTTACCTTGGCATTCACATGTTCTTGTTCAGTTTGCTCAAAGGCTCCATGCTTGCATGTGTTTGGCACCTTTTTTATACTTAGCTTTAGCTGCCATCTCTTTCACTTTGCAGCAGATTTTGTGACCCTTTCATATACTAAAATGACGAGTTTCCCAAACCTGTAGTATACTGCATACTTCAAAAAGGCACCTCTGCATACAGCCCACTGTAGTGAGTACCCCCCCCCAGTGCTGATTTTGTGGGTTGCCTGTGCAGTTGGGCTGCCTGTGTAGTCTGTCTGGCTGTGACTCAAGTGCAATCTAATTTGCTAGGTTAGATCTAATGTGCTACTATTTTTTGTTCTGTTGCTTAGTATTTAATATTGGTTGCCTTTTTTCAGGTGGAGTTGAAAGAGTTTGTGAAGGTTGGCTGTGATATTTATAAAGTTCCTAAATCCTCTGATCCTGAGGAAGAAAATAGCAAACCAGTAAGAAGGATCAGAAATAAGCAGGTACTAAGAAGAGTGCAAATTTAGAACATGGCAGCTTTCCTCTGTCGCTAAGCCTGTTAGAAATGTAGAGGGAAAAGTTTTACTCTAAACCAGCATGGTTACCTATCTCGTTTTTACACATTTTAAACTAGAAATCATCTTTTTGTGTTTAAGAGAGATGAGAACAGAGAAATACATTGTCACTAGAAACATGAACGTACCAATAACTGATGAACAAAATTGTGCCAATACACGTGAACATCTACACACATTAAAGGAACTGTTTTCTGTTTGATGCTGGGTGCCTCTGATTTGTGATTGCATTTATTTAAATTGACACATTAGTATACATCTTCAGACATATTGCTTAGAAAAAAAAAACTTTAAAAAATGTTAACAAAATAGGCGTATATTGCTTTATCTCCACACTTCCTACTCCCACCAAAATATGGTGCAAACTTTGCAGTTGATTTGAAGTTGATCATATTTCCTTTACTGGATTGGTGACCTTATCTTTTAATTGCACATTTTTAAAACAATAATCTATGACAGTTAGAGAACAGGGAAAGTTATGCAAAAACAACAGATTAGTCAATTAGCTTTTACGTCATGGGAGGCACCTTTAACACTGACTTCTGTTTTAGCTTCACACCTATCAGAGCTCAGTTTCTTAAACTTTCTTACAATAACGTTTTTGAACAAGGACAATAGAATGAGATTATAATATATAAAAGGCAGGTGCAGAACTTCTAAATAAAAATGTTTTTTGGAAAGACAATTATGAAAAGGCATTGGGTTTGTATTGATAATTTTTGTTTTTACTTCTTTTTGTAGGCCCAAAGCAAAGAGTTGTTACAGCAAGATCCAGACCAATTATTGACACTGGTTTTAGAAGTTATTCCTCAACACTCCTGCCTGGTTTTTTGTTCCACTAAGAAGAACTGCCAAAACTTGGCACTACTGCTGGTAAAGTTTATGCCCAGGTAGAGTGAGCTCAGGGGTTTCATCTTGTTTTTGGAGACAAGCTGTATTAGCGAAGAATTGAAAATTGCGATTCCTGAATGCAGGTTGCCCTTCAAAGCCAGTGAATTTCCCATGCAATGTTGGAGTGGACAGGACTCCAGAGGACCTCGTGGCTGTAAAAACTATCATTTATGATATGGGGTTGCAGTCAAAATAGTTGAAATAGTCTGCTTACAGAATTAGGAAAGTTATCTTTTGGTCGGAAATTGGTGGGCTATTGGCAGGGTAGGCTGGATTTCCGCCGCTCTCTCGAGACCAGTCTTTGTTCCTCCCCAAAAAGAGTCTTTTCGGGGAGAAGCGCGAGCTCATTTCCCAAACAGCGGCTGTTAATCGAGCCTATTGGCAGGTTGGAGGACTTAAACTGTGGAAGTACAGATTACATGTCCATCACTCCAACAAATACATGCAAGCCATGGCACCTTTTGCAGAGAGAGAATTTGTTTTAATTTTCACATTTATTCATTTAAATTTGCTGATTTAAATATATGTGGGGGTGTATACCTCACAAACCTGGACTCACTAAGTTTAGGGATCGTTGCATACTGTATATTACAGGTTTTAAGGTCAGGGGGTCGGGGGTTGGTTTTGTTTCCTAGCTTCCATAGTCTTTACATGTACTTAGGCCGGACCTGAGAGAGTGGTGGAAATTCAGCCAAATCTTTTCATTTGTTCCATTTTACACACCTCTAGGGAATTATGCGAAGTAAAAGCCGCAGAGAGACATCAGCTTATGAAAGCTTTGTACAATGAAGCAAGTGCACTGTGTCCCGTGTTAAAACAGACCATTCCTTATGGAGTGGCGTATCATCACAGTGGCCTGACCATCGATGAACGCAAACTAATTGAAGATGGCTACAGTCAGGGTGTGCTCTCACTTCTCACTTGCACCTCTACGCTGGCGGCGGGAGTTAATTTACCTGCCAAGAGGTTTGACATTATTTTGAAAATAAGTTTTCTTTGTACTAATATAAATTTTCGGTGATTTCTGTCCACCTTTATCAGAAGAGTAACACCGGTGCCTCACGCTCGTGATTGACGGCTTTTAATTCTTGGTTTCAATATTTACGGCGTGTCCATTCAGTGTTTTTTGTGAAAACGAAAATAATGGGATGAAATGCGGTTAAACAAGGTGGCGGCTAACCTACTTTGATGTTCTTTCTTACTATTTTGAATTTTTTTCTATAATTTTTAATAGGAACAATTCAATAGCACAAACTAGGTTAATTTAGCGTGTAGAAATTATTGTAGCTGGTAATGGTAGTGATTCTCCAGAAAAATGCTGAATTTGCCAAAATTAGTGGTGACGACCAATACCTTTTTTAAGGTACTTAGCACTGGACCCCGGCACCTTCGTGTCATGATTTCATCAGAAAGCACTGTGTTATTTTTGTGATCAGGGTCATTGTTCGTGCTCCATACGTTGGAAAGGCGTTATTGAGTCAGAGCCAGTATAAACAGATGATTGGCAGAGCTGGACGAGCTGGAATCGACACATCAGGAGAAAGTATTCTTATTATCAAAGATGCTGATAAGCCAAAGGTAATATTTAAGCTCAAAGTCTTAATTCTTCTCGGCAATTAATATACGTCTCTTTTCATGTTAGTTATAATAATTTCCTGTTTAACTTATGTCAAATTAAGGTATATCCAAACAGTTGGTGTTTTTAGTTGCTGTTCTCAGCTGTCCGTTTCAGTTTAAATGCAGTGATAATGTAATGAGGAACTTTTAACTCTTCTGTTTTAGTTAAAAGTACGTTAGTGGGGCAGTGACGTAGGATGCTTAGTGTGAGACGTTGTGACGTGAAAAGTAACATGGAGAGAGAGAGAGAGAGTTTTAGAGAAGCTCGTGATGGATGGCTGTTGTTCTACCTCTTTACCTTTGTTTATCGATCTAGTGCAGCTGAATGAATTGATGAATAGATAAATCCATGCTGGCTCCATGAGCTAAAGACGAATTCTACGATGGCTGTTCTATAATTATAATACAGAATTAAATATAAATAAGAAATCGACAGAGTAAAAGGTGCGCTTTGGTTGGACTAGGGACTTTGTGATTAAAGTAAACACGCATGAATGATGAAGTGAGCCGCAAATTAAAGTTCTGTACGCGCAAATGATCACTACGAAGATTTTTAAAACATTAATTTCTAATTTTGTGCGAGATAACCGATATTAACTGTGCATGTGTACTCTGACATCGCACAGAGAATGTCAAAACGTGGTAAGAACATCAGCCAGTTTGTTCTTACCACGTTTTGACGTCATCTGTGTGTTATCAGAGTACACACGCGCGGTTAAATGGAAACTATTTGTTCATTCATGATCTGGGTTTAAATAAGCAAAACCAGAGGACGAAAGTTTTTCCTTTGTGCTTTATTTATGACAACATCACATCACACTAACTACATCTCAACAATTACATCGCATTCACAAAATGACGTTATGAGACGAAGAAAGTTTCTTGTAGAACGACTAAAGCTACAGAACGACTGAAGCTACAGAAAGGACCTATTTAAGTGGGTTACTTTATTTCAGTGGAAAGGCTAGTTTCCCATAACACAACTGAAACGTCATGCTTTCGATCAATGAAAAACACTGACTAGAAACCAGTTTTTCATCTTATGTTTCTTTGCAGATTAGTCACCTGTTCTCTGGCCCTCTGGAGAGCTGCCATAGCAGCTTGTTGGCTGAGAATGGAAAAGGATTGCATGCGTTGCTTCTCACTCTCGTTGGTCTTAAGGTAAGTGTGGCGATTTGTCGTCAGACCGGATCCACGTTCAGCTTGTTAAAATATGATCCCAGATATAGTACGTGCTGTGTCGTTATCTTGTGCAGATGGTTAGATCTTCATGTAGCTCATGACCACGTCCCGGCTCTACTGAGGGGACTTGTAAAGAACCACTGATACCTCTCAAAAGCCTTAGACCTGAATTGAATTGGAAAAAAACTTTGATGAGTACTGTAGTCAACGAGATTCAGTTGTAAAATGCAATTAAACTTTACTTGTTTTTGACAGCTTTGCTCAACAGTTGAGGAACTGAAACAGTTTATGCAGAACACACTGTTGTTTGTGCAGTCAGAGTTGCTGTCTGTGGACATCGATAAACAGTTGGAAACATCTCTGGAATCCTTACAACAGCTTGGCCATGTTACAATATCCAGCGCAATGCAGAAGGGGAAGATAGAAGTCACTCACTTGGGGCAGGCCACATTCAAAGGTTGTTAGAATAATTTTTGAAAATGAAGCGACTTGACCAATAGTTTATTACATCGAAGAATACGTTGACTAGAAGCAAAATAAGAGCTTTTATGTAATTGTCCATGTCTGTAACGAAGAGATGCATCTTGATTATTCATTCCGATGTAAAGTTGCTATGGCTGTCGTGAGTGAAATGCCTACTGATCGTTTAAATGGTAGATTAGTTTTCGTTACTGGGGGATTAAACAGCTACGGTCAAGACACAGAAGATGAAATCGTGTAATAAATTAGTTTTAAAAAGTCAAATAGGGTAGCGCTAACCAAGTGGTGGTGAATAATATATTAAGTTTGTTTCTGGATGGTTGAAAAAAAGCACTTCTTTTTTTAAACAAACTTTAGCACGTTTAACAAACTTGAAACTAAAGCAAACGCAATAATTGGAGCCTCTAGTTACCTTAGACAAGGACTTTCATTCTCTTTATTGTAGGGTGCATTGATGTAGAAAGCAGTCCCATCATCTACAGCGAGCTCACAAGAGTGCAGGAAGACCTGGTGCTAACCAATGAACTGCACCTGCTCTATCTTGTGACGCCGCTGGATATGAAGGATTCAATTGAACCGCAGTGGATGACGTACTTTAAACAGGTAAGTAGATACATTTATGCAAATATTGTACGTACAATTTTCTTATAATATTTTACAGTGTTGTGCGCCATACCAATGCCAACCAACACCACTTACCAAGCTTTTTTTATTTTTTTATCGACAATTTCTTGATTTCTTTTTGACAGCGTTTTCATGGCTTCCGTCTTAACTGGGCAATTAAAATGAACGGACTGTGAGATGTCGAGTTGTCAAGATTCACCTTTAAATTCTGAACTCCCTCTCGTAGTCCATGGATTTGATTGATTGGTTTAAATGAAATACATTAAATAGTCGTCAAAAAGACGTCGAAAACTAATCTAACTTCGTACAATTGGCAACGGTACGGTGTTCAGTGCTGAAAGCTATCCAGACTTTTGCTAGGAAATTCCTTCCCAGCCAACACAAACAAACTACTTCTCAAACTTAAGCGTTTCTGAAAAAACCGTGGTGTTGCATGCGCCGGTGGGGAAGTGAAACACAAAACTTTGCATTTATCAGCTAAGTTGATATAGAAAATTGGACTCTGTAAAGAAATTCAAAAGCTGACGTTTCGAGCGTTAGCCTTTCGTGAGAGTAAATCAGGGAATTGTGGCTTGTATGTTGTTTACATACTGAACAGTTGAGCTACGCTATTGGTAGAAACGTGGCAGCGTGAAAAACAAGTTTACTGAAAAGCCTTTGTTAATTCCGTGGGGATTAATAGTGCCTTTTTAAAAGATGAAATTTTGCTCTAAGCTGATCGATTGGATGTACGGCGGTCTAGTTGCTATCATCGTGTCGTTTGTCTGAACAAGAAACTTTACTCCACACTTTGTCTTCACCGATCGTTATGAATGGGAACTAGGAAAATTGACTTTTCAGGTTTGTTTCTAATTGTGTTTTACGAGCTGCACACCATTTCTTGGCAGGTGTTATCGTTAAATGATTCTGAGCGGAGAGTTGCTGAATTGGTGGGTGCAACAGAAAGCTTGTTATCGAGGAAAGCTACGGGTCAGCGAAGCAAAATGGTAACTGTCCTGTTCTCCTCAATTATATTTGTTTCTGAGGGACTGGATTCATCTCTTACCCTCCTCAGACTTTCTTAGGGCTCGTCACGCAATCCCGTTATATCACACAATTTTTCCTAGTCTTTCATCACGCAATCCTGGTCTATGGTCACTCCGGTATTCTTTTCTGATCTTTCATGTCTCCCCCCCCCCCCCGTTATCTTTCATCTTACCACTCAATCTTTCCTTTTCTTTTCCCACGCAGTCCTTCCTGATCTTTCATCACAGAATTTTTACTGATTTCTCATCACTCAATCTTTCATAATTTCTCATCGATCAGTATTCCCCAAGTATCTTGTCCAGTTCTTCATTTCCTCATCTTAGTAAAGTTTTGTATGTTTTCTTTATTGGACGCGTGTAGGACGGCGCCCACGAATTGTCTGTGAAGCGCTTTTACTTGACTCTTATCCTTTACAAACTGATGAAAGAAAACACGGTCTGGGACACAGCTGGTCAATTTAACGTGACTCGAGGATTTGTACAGAATCTTTTGACTTCATCATCTTCGTTTGCTTCGTGCATGGTGCACTTTACGAGGGTAAGTTGTACAAGGACGTCGAGCATCCATGTTTAGCAGCATCTGCTTTGTTTTCGCAAACGTCTGAACTTTTACAAGTGTTGCCATAACTTTCCTAACAGATTTTCTATTTCTTTTACTGTTTCACTTTCCGGTCAGAGTATGCTTATCTTGCCAGTTTCATATCTGCAGTTATAAGTTATATAGCAGTAGCAGTGGCAGCAGCAGTAGTGGTAGTGGTATTGGTAGTGGTATTGGTAGTGGTAGTGGTAGTGGTTGTGGCAGTGGCAGTGGTAGTGGTAGTGGTAGTGGTAGTGGTAGTGGTAGTGGTAGTGGTAGTGGCAGTGGCAGTGCTAGTGGTAGTGGCAGTGGTAGTGGTAGTGGCAGTGGCAGTGGTAGTGGCAGTGGTAGTGGTAGTGGTAGTGGTAGTGGTAGTGGTGGTGGTAGTAGTGATAGTGGTATTGGTAGTGGTAGTGGTAGTGGTATTGGCAGTGGTAGTGGTAGTGGTAGTGGTAGTGGTGGTGGTAGTGGTGGTGGTAGTAGTGATAGTGGTATTGGTAGTGGTAGTGGCAGTGGTAGTGGTAGTGGTATTGGTAGTGGTAGTGGCAGTGGTATTGGTAGTGGTAGTGGTAGTGGTAGTGGTAGTGGTAGTGGTAGTGGTAGTGGCAGTGGTAGTGACTGTGGTAGTGGTAGTGGTAGTGGTATTGGTAGTGGTATTGGTAGTGGTAGTGGTAGTGGTGTTGGTAGTGGCAGTGGTAGTGGTAGTGGTAGTGGTAGTGGTAGTGGTAGTGGTAGTGGCAGTGGTAGTGGTATTGGTAGTGGTAGTGGTAGTGGTAGTGGTAGTGGTAGCGGTAGCGGTATTGGTAGTGGTATTGGTGGTAGTGGTAGTAGTATAGTTCCCATCAGGTTTGATGATGGAGAAACCGTTTGTCGTCTGCGATGTTATAATCGTCTCATATTCAACAACTGCGAGTGGAATAAATGTTTCATTAAATTCTTAGCTTCGATTATCGTTACTGAAGTACTTTGCAGCGAAAACGTTTGAAGGCCGCGACACTTAACACGGCATCCAATTTCCTTGTAAGGTAAACAGAAGTCTTACTCGCTGGTATGTGTGGTGAATGAATTGGAAAGCTAGAAATTCAATAACAGAGTTTGAGAATGTCATGAGGCAAAATCGGACGCGCACCCTCCCCCAGAGAAACAGAAGGGAAGAAATAGGGGTACATCATCAGGACATATGCATGGGAGGCTATGAAAGGGGGAAGAGATAAAAAAAAGGTACAGTCTGACTCGAGAAACAGTTAAACGTCCCGCTTCTGTGCACGAATGAAGATTCAATTAATCAATCCTTCAAAATCTTTCCCAAGTTATACAGGGTTAACGTCCCTGAGTTAGGGCTGTAAGGACTGTTGGAGGTGTCTATCTGGGCCATTGAGGTTGACTGCCTTTTTATGTTTGTATGACTCAGGAGCTGAGTGAGTTTTGGGGACTGAATCTGTTGCTTGAGGCGATGGTAAAGAAGTTATCGTACACAGCCAGCCTGGAGCTTGTTCCTCTCATGGAGGTCCCTGGTGTCAAACAAGTAAGCACAGATTTGTTGTCGGTCCATCTGTCCTTGTTGAAATGAATGTAAAGCCCAGGCTAAATGATCGAACATCTTCGTCCAACATGGTGTTTGTCACACAAAATGTTCGGTGGCTAAACGGGCAAACAATGTTCGACCAAACATCAGACAATGTCATAGTTGCTTCGTGGCTCAGAAACTTGGATAAAGCGCCGACTTTCTGGGCCACTCTTCCTGTGAAAAGACGGAACCTAATTCTTATATTATCGTTCATGTTATTTTTCTTCATTTCATGGTAGGCTCGTGCACGCCAGTTATTCAAAGCAGGCTACAAAAGCCTTAGCAGCCTGGCCTGGGCTGATGTTAACTCCCTTGTCACTCAAATTGAGCATTTGTCAAGACGACAGGCGAACCAGATCGTGTCAGCTGCGAAGGTAAAACCTACAGTTTGGCCTTATGAGGCCCTAAATGAGAGCACCCAGTTCTGCGATATTTAAAATTTGAGCCACCACTCACCTGGCAGTTTCTAAGTGTTGATAAAAAATAGAGGGCCGGTTATTTAAACAACGTTTAGACAAGGTTTAACAAAACCACGGTCTAAATAGATTTCAATCTAGCATACCCAAATATGTAAGCCTTCTTTACCATAATAAAATCTCAAGCAGACATGTAACACAAACTACTACAACATTTATTTCTTATAAATAACCCAGTTGTAAACAGATGTAGAGATTTATTTGTTGCCTTAAACCACAGTCTAAGTTAGACTTCGTTTAAATAATCCGCCCAGAGTGTTTTCTTGTGATGTCATGGCGGCCATTTTGGAGGTATAAAACAGTAAATTGTTTCTGCTTTGGGCAATAGATTCTATTCTTATACAGATAGTCGTAATTGTTCTATACCTCCAACATGGCCGCCGTGACAACCGGCCTGCCAGGTAGGCTGTGACGATAACCGTGTAGCGCCGTTTGACCAATTTCTATCGATCATCATCTTAATTCTCTTTAATATTTTAATACAATGTCAAGCAGACAGGTGGTGAGAACAGAGAAAAACATTAACTTTAAACGTGTCTTGATGTACCTCTAGATTGTCATAACTAATATTAAAACAAAATGTTTGCGATCAGCAAGGAGAATTTAGGTTTTGATCTTGGAAATAAAAAATGTTAGACTCTTCGCTTTCAGATGCTGTTACAAGAGAAAGCGGATGCTTTGAGAGAAGAAGCAGAGGAAATGACAACTGCACCTGAAGAACAAAACACAAAGGAAACTGAATTAAATGTTTGACAGTTGAATTGACAGCAGTGGAAACACGAAATAGACAGTGAATGAAATGTTTGACGCTCAGTTCAATTGCTTATTTACTGCGAAGGATCGTCACAGAACGGATACCAAATTTATTGTTTCACCGGTGAATTATTTATTGTACAAGAAAGATTTTACAGTGTAGTTATATAAACACAATCTATGTAATATAAAATACCTGACACAAGATGTCTACCTAGAAAGAAACTATTGAATACCCGAGAAATTATGTCGCTCTGAGTTTGATTTGTTAATAGCACTTCGTATAATGAACTCGATTTGCGGTTACTACGCTCATTTCGTTTTGTTAGCAAAGAAGTGCTCGTTTTGTTGGAGACAAGCCAGCACATTCACAAATGGCCTCACGGATTTGTCATAAATGTAAACAAGGGTAAGAGACGCCAACTTCAAAAGTAAAGAGAACAGCAACTATTCCTCATTTGGTGTCACGAAATGAAAATATTTATGTCCAGAATAAAGAATTTGAGTTCCAGGAGAAGCTCACGGAAGAGTTTAGAGAAGTAGAAGTTAAATTGTTAATTACACATCGGTTTAGTTGCTGGTTTGCTAAACTTTGCTTGTCGCCGAAGAAGGGACCTAATTCCCAGTGGAGTTGTACAGTACACAGTCTGTTTATTGTACCTAAAAGTAATAGTGTAATTTGTGAGCGCAACTTAAATACACGCATATGATCTGACCAGACGTGTGTCTTCCTCAGATTATTTTGAGATTAGTTTCAATAGGGCTCGATCTGCGTTTTTGTATTCTCATTTTGCTTCGTTAACAACGAAGTGCTTATTTAGTTGGAAAAAGAGCGGTTATATTCAGATATGATTTAACATATTTTTGTCAAATACAAACAAAGGACGATGCATCTTTGTACTCCCGAAGTGAAAGGAACAACAAAAGAAATTTGTGTGTTGTAAAGCGGAGATGAAATGTGCTCCATTTTAGAAAATGAATGGAAATAAACGCAAGCGTTTTGATGGGATAAGCCAAATGATTGAGTACACGAGTTTATGCATCAGTCAATTCCAGCTGCGCCCATCCCCCCCCCGGGCAACTGCGGGGCATTTGCGCACCCTGTCAGTTCCGGGGGTGGGGCATTAGCAAATTTGGCACGGCCCGGGGGTCGGGTATTTGCCTACCCCGGGGCTACCCCCGGGATTTTGGCACACTCGTGGTTTCCGACTCGAAATCCAAACATGGAAGATTTTATCGCAAAGGACCAGCAATTCATTGCAGATTAGATCGACCGTCATGGACTGGACAAACTAGTGGAGGTTTTCTCGATTTTATACATTTCTTCATTGCTTATCAAGGCACAACTTGAGCTATCACTAAATATAGCGAGATTGGAAACGATCAACGTGAATCGACGTACGCATGCTTCTTTGATCATGGATTTAAATAAAATTTTGTCGCGATGACTCTTAAACTATAATGACCGATTATTAAATTCTAAAAACATGTGTACAGGGATCGACGTTTTATACTTTCGCATATTATTCACAACAGATGACTTTTATAATGTCAAGATTTTTGTTTACTAGCTAACTGTTTTCAAACATTTAAGTAACAATCAACTATCATGTAGTGTTGTCTGTGAAGTTTTAAAATACCATGCTTAGCGTTATTAAGTTTATTTACATCGGATAGCGCCATTACAAACAATAGAAGACGGAGAGGCAGGCCTACAGAAACGAAAAATCTCACATTTAATGCTGAAAGTGGCATTATTGTGCAATGAATGAAAACTGCTGCAGTGTTGATTGGGGACGTACCATCCCGGGGGCGGGGAAATTGCCCTCTTCCTTCGTCCCCACCGCGGGGCATTTGGTAGATTAAGTGTTCCCATCCCCGGGGAATTTGCCATCCAACAGAAAAAAAATGCTAATGCCGGGGGGTTAGCCCGGGGGGGGGGGGGGGCATGGGCGCAGCTGGAATTGACTGATACATTAATTGTAGGTTTGCCATAAACTACATATCAACGAAACAAAGACTGAATTCCCTGAGGAAACGTACAGTGTACAGTACACCTTAATTTGTTTAGTGTGCCTATGCAACTAATTGGTTTAATTAAAATCGGACATATCACTCATATAAAAGCCACAGTTGTTCAGTACACTTTAATTTGTTTAATAAGCTTAAGTAACTAATTAGTTTTAATTAAACTCGGAGACTTGTCTGTGATCTTGGCCGTCCTTTCAAGCTAGTAGCAGACGTTGGAAGGAGGACAAACAAGGTAAAAAAAGTGGCGCTTTGAAACATGTCGAGATACCCGCGTCGAGTTTTGGCGGAGAAACAAAAAAGAGTACAGATGCAGAACTGCATAGAAGACAAGTTCCTTAAACAGAAACTGGATTCTTTTGCAAGAGAAAAACGTTATATTGATAGAGAGCTGCGACGGATTTCTTTAGCTAAGTCCAGCTTGTTGGAGAGTCTCGATCGGTTTAATACGATGCCTAGATCTACGCAGAAGCGTTTGAGTCTTCCTTGCTTGCTTGACGGACCGAGAAAGGAGCATAATGCAAGACCTATTAGCGCGTTAAGAAGACACACCATTCCGCCACTTGAGGCCGCGTGCGTAACAGCAGAGTGCAAACAACCTCTTAAGCGAATGAGCTGTGCTGAGGTCTCATTCCAAGGCCAAAAAGGAACAATTGCCACGCAAAGCGGCAAAGGGACACATTGTGTGAAAACATCACCAAGTACCCTTCGTATCGGAGGCTTTCAACGTCAACATGAAACCCATGAATTTCGCGCCACAAGTCCGACAACAGCCTCCTTGATTCTATCAGGGCAAGTAGACAATAACAAAGCAAATGACGAAAGATCGCTTATTTCGCGGCAGGCTAATATTGGAGGGGCAAAGACAGGGACGCCATTGCACCTTCCCAAGTTAACCGATAGTGACGCGAAACGCGAGTTGAATCCTCTGATACCGAGGAAAGTTCTCGCGGGACAAGAACACCCGAGGGATGGCATGCTTGCGACAAACCTGAAAAGCAAGTTTCGTCAGATCGGATCGGTTGTTATGGCGACTGCTATTTTACGGATTGCGCATGAAAAGAAAGTGAAAATGCAAAATAATTAAAAAGTAACAGCAGCAATAACCAAAATGATTATCCAGGCTTCGTTTTGCCTACAAAGGTAGCGAGTTGATCAGTTATACATGGATTAGCGTCAATTTTGAATACTTTTATTGCTTTATAACAATGTGCATTCCTGTAAATTATTTTCGTTTTGCAATTCTGACTTCCACTGCTTTCAACTGTCAACTTTTAAACCGGCCAGGATTAGTATCGAGCGACCTTTCCGAAAAGCTGTATTGCCATTAATACAACTTTGTAATAGAGTGAAACAAAAAAAAACACATTGAACGCTTCATTTGGTATGGATGTATCTAGCAGTATAGTGGTAATGTAGGAAATGTTTAAGTGTACTAAGGGCGCCGTGATGGGCACATGGAAACAAAATTATTTTTAGCGTTTGTTTTCGTAAGCTTTGTGTTTTCAAGTCATGGTCAAACGGGTGGAAGTTTGCCAGAACTGTGGAACTCCTCAAAGCTGTGGGAACACTCGCCATAGCTTGTGTCGTTCACCCAAATTTTCACCCGGGTTTCCACGATAATTATGGAAACAATTTTAAGGGTTTTTTTATTTCTTGATATGCGGTACTAGTATTTCCCGAAAGGTTCGCTACTGGTAGGTGGACTCGTTCAGTTACCCAGATTTAACAAGCACTAATTGCAGGCGGCGTGAAACAAACAAAAGACAAGAACATCTGAAACAATAAGACTTCTACTTGTTTTTATTTTGTACAATATAAATAACAATACCAAACGCGTTTAAGTACGACATCTAACATGGGTACAGTGAAGTTCTGGTTAATTGAGAAACAATAAAATGACCTTTATATACACAACACATCAGCCTAAAACAGTCCGTCGAACCTTCGCCGGTCTACACGCAAGCGACAACTTCATTTATATACAATCTACAGTTGTCAAATATTTACAAATACGGAATACATTCACTTTTGTACGTGCCATCTTCTAGGCCTCTTCTAACTTAACTTGACACTCCATTACTGGAAAAGAAAACAAGACCACTGTTAATAGGGGTTCCAAATTTTTTAGATCCCCGGGGGGTGGGCGAAGGGGCTCATTCAAGTTTAGCCATCTGAAGCGGGGAGAGCACTGGGCAAGGAACATGATACAAATAGATGACAGTGAAGTAGGCAGAACAGTTGGTCAGGCGTTGAGAAAAATGAGTGGAGTGTGGTAACTCTGCGTTGCCTGATAATTATGAAGTGATGACCTTCACCGGTCACGGGTTGAATTGCTAAACGTTACAGAAAGCGGAATTACGCACCAGCTAATTGAGCTGTGAAGGTAAAGTCGCACAAGAGCCACAGAGGCCCCGCCGGAGCTTATCCTGGTTTCTGTAACATGAAGCAACTGAGAGTATTGCTACTCCCCCACAGGATGGGGGAAGACCATCGCAGGGCTACCCCCAGCAAAATGTCACCGGTACCCATTTATACACCTGGGTGGAGAGAGACAATGGCGTAAAGTTTCTTGTTTAAGGGGCAATATACGTGAATTTTGAGGAAATAGGATAAGATTTAAGAAAGAAAGAAAAGAGGGATTAAGTTTTTGTACACACCCCCAGACAGTCCACCCCCACGCAAGAGCACTTAGGGTTGTTTGTGGACTGTTTTGGTGTCTGTCTATTAATTATTAACTTTAAATTTTAACTCACCTTTAATTCTTTACAATTTTCAATTTTCTTAAAATTCATCAATTTCCCTCCCCCTTCTCTTTCTTTACGTTTACTTCCAAAATCGCGAAAACATTCCCTCACATTTATGGGAACTCGCATTATGATCCTATGATGGCATTTTTGGAGTGAGTGAAATCTCATGGAGATAATTAAGATAAAAGGCTAAAACGTTGGGCCTCGAACCACCCACCTTCAGATCTGGGCCCAGTTGTTCAAAGGGTGGATAACGCTATCCACCGGATAAATCCCTTTCCAGCAGATAAATGTTAAGAAAACAAAGTACACTATCCACTGGATAGTTATTTATCCGGTGGATAGAGTTATCCACTCTTTGAACAATCGGGGTCTGATGTCCAACGCGCTAACAACTACACCACCTCGCCCCCATGATTGAGCTGTGAAGCTCGAAGAAAATTGTTCTGCATGTTTAACTAAGTAAAAAAATAATTATTAAACTGATGACTTCGTTCGTTTAAACTCGAAGCTATCACTTCACTTTTTGAATCCCGTAAATCTTCCTGACATCTAGCGAAGGATTTAACTATCAACCCATGCACCTACCGTTACTACAAGGGCCTTCTTGTCTTCGCCAACCGCTGTCGGATCAATGAACGCTCTGGTTATTTCAAGTGGGGTGCTTTCGATTTCGACTCGTCTGCCACAGAACGTCTTCAAATGAAAAGACAAATGAAGTAATGTAAGTACAATCACAGTTTGACGTTCAGCGGACCCTGCACAAAACAAAAGGTGTGAAGCGAGATAGACAACCCTGGCGGTCTTGTGCGGGGTGCGTCTGTTGTATTACATACGGTGAACAATGCGAGATATGTAAACAAGTACAAAAAATAACTTGGATTAAATAAACAAACAAAAACAAAACAAGGGTTTACTTACCGTCGCGTTAAGATTCTCTTGTAATGTGTCATGGTCAAGTTCTCTGCGCCAAAAAGAAAAGCGAAAAATCAGCGGAAACAATAACCACGCATATTCACAGGGGCCTTTTCTACACGGATCTCTAGGTGCACCTGATGCCAAACGCGGGAAAACGTGCTCCCAATGCCAGCGCCAAGCGCGAAGTACTTAGTACTTTAGAATTTTTGTATTTAATAATTTATGTATTTTTGTGAATTGTGTGAACAAACTTAACTAAAGCGAAAATTCTTGTGTGACGAGAAAAGTATGTAATGCCATTGCAAAGATTGGTGGGGAAAAAAGGATAATGTTGCAGTGTAGAGGGTAGTAAGTTGTACCAGTCTTCCATTCAACCAACGCAAACACAAAACGAAAGCAAAAACAGCTTTAGAGTTATTGCTACTAAAAGGACAGTTCACTAGTGTAGAGAGTCATCACAAAATAGATTTAAAACTGCAACAAAGAGAAAGGACACAATTAACTTCAAACAATCATTGGAACAATCAAAGTTAAGGAAAACTGAAAACATTACGTAATACTGACCCAGAGTGTCTATCCTCCAGTCTGGAGGCGTCTATCGCGCTTAACTGCTTCCTTTTTGCCGCCTGCAAATATTTCAGAGGTTAATACAATTAGATACGAAACGATACGACACGATACGATAGGAACCGACACAATGCAATACAACACAATAGAGTACAATACCAAATTTAATGGACACTCTCCATATAGGAATTTCAGTGAACAATACAATATAACTAAAATAATATGTAACTAGTTAAGCTAATGTAACTGATAAAAAGCTCACGTCGATAGAAAATTATTCAAAAACACTAACATGTAAACAGTTCAAAACGAGGACACACATGAGTGCCACTGAACTGCACTTCAAAAATTCTTCTAGTTACAAGCAGTTTACCTGCGATTTCATGCAATCGGTTACCGCACAAAACCTGTGTCGACGCCTTCAACAATTAAATACTTGCAGGTACAAAGAGCACTAAAATGAAATGAACACTGTGCCGCTCTCTTGAGTTTATAGAATAGACCAGAATACGCAGTGCGGGCTCTATCTTGAAGTAAGTCATTCTCTCGGGGAAAGTAGAGAGAAAATCGGGCAAAACCGAAATACGCAAGTTAGTTTGAAAACCCACGGCCCGCCGTGAGTTCCCACGAGATGTGAAAGCGTGTGCTTTGCTTTTCGGCGAATTCGCTCAGCTTTTCCTCAAGAAAAAACAGGAAGTACGGAATCTATACCAGTAAAAGACAGGAAAACCAACGGCGTTCAACCTTCCTTTTCGTGTGAGCACTTAATAATAATAATAATATAGCCAGCACTTAATAGTAATAATAATAATAATAATAATAATAATAATAATAATAATAATAATAATAATAACTTACCGTGAGGACTGTGTAGTCAGATGTTCTGTTGACGTAATCGCAGAAATCTTTGAACGCCTTCTCTTCCTGACGGTGGTTCTCCTTTATCTACAGCAAGAATACAACAGTTAAAAGCAGTTTTGTCTGGCCAATCACAACAAGTGTAAATAACGCAGTGAACCAATCAGAACTCGGAGCAAAAACACGCATCCGGTACAAAGCGCGGGGAAATACTGTATGCAAGTGGTGCCTAGGCGCGGGAAAATATGCACCTGGTGCCAAGCGCGCGAAAATATCCAACCGCATCGCGCAAAGAAAAGTTGCGTCAGTTACGGTTTGGTTTTATCCTACCAAGGAATTCAACTGCACCATACGGTAGTTGCAGCGAGCACCTTCTCAAATTTATATACTGTATTCTTATGTGACTCAAGTTTACGGCTAACCTTGTAAAACCTGTTAAGCTAGCACTTACAGATTCATAATACTCTTCTTCTTCAATGAGGTCTTGATTACGCTGAGCTTGTAGTAGCTGATTCTGAACAAAAGAATAAATAAAGCCACAGTAAGTAATGTGAATTGGCTCAATAGCACTTTACAGGGATTATACAAATGGATTTTGCTCTTAAATTGAATTTGGTTCTTAAACAGTTTTTTGGTTCATCATGGTGTAAAACACCCCAAGGCAATTATCCGGCGTTATTGCTGACGATTTTTTTCATGTAGGGTAAAAAGCCACTCTGGTGGGACTGCCAAGGTTCGTTGACAGCAAAAATGCAAATAGACCGCCGGCAAGTGTAGCTAACCAAGTGTATTCATGCAGAAAATAAAATCCCAGGACAGTAAGACAGAAACTGACCTTAAATACAGACATTCCAGTTTTCGTTTCTGATACAATTTTAAGAGAGATGACATTGCTTTCCCAAACGAAGACAACCAGTCCAGCGTTTTTCCTCCTTGTGAGGGTGATAGTAGGAAAAGTGAAGTGCCTACAAACTAACTGTTAAATCCTCGAAGACCGTTCCGACTTTCCCTATCTGCGCCTGGGTCTCCAAGGATGCTACTGTTACAGCTCTGCAGATCTACCGTTGGGTAATTGCATGATCTCATTCATTTACCCCAAGCCTTTCCTCTGTGCCGCAGACCCTATTCCCTAGCCTCCCTTTCACAGAATGACTATTCATTCCCTCCAGCGTCTCTTCTTGATCTCCAGGATAACTCACCTGAGTCGCTGACACCCCCACAGCTCTATCGTTAAGTATTTGCGTGAACTCGTTGATGGAGTCGGCGTCTGGCGAGACGGGTCTGATGTTCTCCTGTTCAAGCTCCACTTTAATCTCACGCCACACTTCCAGCATCTACACACAATGCAAAAACAAACTCTAATCTATATACGTACAAGCACGTGTATAAGGACATGCACACATACAAAGTATTCATATCAGGGCGCTATGGCGTCGCACCACAGTTTGAGCCTGTGACGAGATGACATCATGAGTCACGTTGCCGCTTAACGGGGTTTAGCGTACAAGAGGAGGACACGTTCGAGAAGTTTTAAATATAGCAATTTGACGAGGACAATTTTGCTATTTTGGAAAGGTGATTTGCACAGGAAAGTTCGAATTTAAGAAAGTCAAATCTTCCTTTTACCTTAAAATCGAGGTATTTCTCTATTATAGCCACGGTGACATAATCCACAGTTGATAAACCAGGAACTGCATTAAAACCTACCAGGAAAAAATCATTAATTTAGGTAAAACCACCACGCTTTTCTAAAGAAATAATGAAAACAATAAAACAATCACTGATCAGTTTGTTTCAAATTTTTTACAACCAAGTTAGACTTGGCGAATAGGCCCCTCTGCATAAAAAAGATTTTCCTTTCTCATCGCTCTTGGCTTTCTTTCGTTAGAGTGGACCGGTTGGTCGGTAGCGAAAAAAAGAGGTAGAAATATACAAAGCTTATTCAAACGTGAAAACTCGAAAACTGGGAGCAGACAATAAGCTTAGTAATTTTTATACTGTTCCAATAAAGTGAGTCGTTTGGGTGATGGTAGACTGCAGGCAGTCGTCCCATTTTTCTCAGATTCACGGGCGAGCAGAAGTGTATAAATTGTGCAAACTCCTACTTCGCGTTTGGAACTCGCGATCTTTTCGCGTTAAAAATTAGGAGAAGAAAGAAACTGTCTGCAGTCTAGGTGATGGGAAAAGGAACAATTCATTGTAACGAGCCTTGTGTGTGGTTAGTTGGATTATTCTGGTCCACAAACCAGGCTGGCTTTTAAAAACCCAGGTTCTCGAGAAACACTACGAGCGACGAGACGAATCTGTATAAGCGCAGCCACTGACTAAAATGCCAGCAAACTACCCAAACTTCTTAGCAACCACTTACCGAGTTTGCAAAACATGGAGTAGATCTTAGCTCTCATATTTTCAGACACGTCCACGATCGCCTGGCTAGGCCGATCAGCGGGTAGAGGAATAACACCTTGGCGCTCCTGGACAGTACCCATAAGGGGCCGCTGTAGGTCTGCAATGCGTGCAAAATACCTAAGTCAAATCTGAATTCAATGAACTGAAAAGCGACGATTACCGAAATTAAGGACAAAACTTTACGTTAGACAAACTGGCACGCTCACAGACAAGTAAATAACGCACGTGCCAATATTGATGGCTTGAACTTATTAACCGTTTAAGCCCTAACAGTGACAAAAATGAAATTTCTCTTTACATTATCTTGTTCAAACAATCAAGTGATGAGAATAAAGGAAGTGATCAGCTAAGATGTCTTGATATATAGACAAATTCTCCTTACTAGTTCCATAGGAAATGTACAGAGAATTTAAGAGAATAAAAATTTTTACACCAGGGCTTAAAGGGCTAAGGCCTCGAAAAAACGAGCTCGCTAGTTCCATTCAACACCGTACGACATTTTTTGAATACAATGTGTTACACAGGTTTCATTAAGTTTGGGAACCCTGTTGAATGATGTTGATTAAACTTTTTTTTTTTGTTCTTAGGTCTAAACATTGATTGTTCATTCGCTTGGCCACCTTGTTCAGCATCACACCACCAAGTTGTATTCATCAGTGTTGCATGGTGTTAAGTCTTAATTGCAAAAACAAAATAAATGTCATTGACCGGTGGCCTATTTTTGTAAACATTGCAAACACCTTTTGGGCCGGAAAACTTACTCAGATTGTGCAACAGTATTCAGGCATGATACCCCTTCGAACAGGCTTGAAAAACATGCCCCTGACGAGAACTATTCTTGACCATCTCATGTCACTGAGCTGCGGGAACGTGGGGGAGAGTAGATGCCCTAGTACTGAAATATTAGGACTTCTTCTTGCGATTGCATTAACATTGTTAGGGTTAGGTGGTAAAGCGGTACTTACCAGTTATTTTACCAGTTTTATCTCTAGGTACACCCATGTTGGATTCTTCTTTTTTCCACAACTCTACCAACAGTTTACCAGCTGAAATCTGATTTTTTCCACGCCAAGACTGGACATGCGCAAGGGCCTGAGAAATCAACGATGACAGAAACTATGCCAATTAGTGTGCGATATTTTGGGCAATACAGACACTAAGGGTGCGTTTCTTTGGCAAAATCCAAATCCGGATTCTTGTATCCAAAAACGGATTTTGCGTTTCTTTACCTAACTCCGAAAATGGATTAATCAGGGATTAGTGATCTGAAGAATCCACACTCCGAGTGGATATATAAGATCAAATCTAAATCCGGATTTTTAGGATTCATGATCCGTGCGTTTCTTTGGGGGACGGATCCTAAAATAGTACATCTGTAAAGCGGTCTTCCATGCAAATTTACTGGTCTCGCCATATTTTCTCTCGATTTTGCGTGACAAAACATTCGATCGCAAAAAAGAAAATTCAGGTGATTATTCCGTTCCGTATATTTGAAAAGTTTTCTCCAGAAGTACATACAGAAGCATTGACACGTCAGGATAACTTCATTTGTGTACCATTTCTGTAATTCAGGGACCAGATTTTGCTAATTGTGAACGCAAATAGCGAGTTCACTTGAACTACTGCAGATACTGTCCTTGTTTATAAATTATTTGTATTCCATTCTAGTTGAAACCTAGGGTAGTACGAGAGAAATATCGTTCTGTTATATATTTTGCGTGCCTCCAGCCTGCCTTGCCATGACAAAATAATTCTTTTTCGGATTTTGCGTTTCTTTGGTGACAAAGAATCCATATGATCTGGGATCACAAATCTGTTTTCGGATTCTCCCAGAGAAACGCACCCTAAGAAATACTCTTGAGTTCCTGTAACACGTAAAAGTTCTACTAAAGCTTGTCTCGCAAGCTGCAAATTTCAACTCCAGTAGAACCCGTCTCGCAAAAAAAGAATAAACAAACAAACACAAAAACGAAAACAAAAACAAGTTCGTTACAAGAAAGCCCATTACACACGTATTTTTCGTCGCGCAACTTTGCTTGACGGCAACTTTGCTTGATAGCAAATGAACGAAATCCTTACCTTGGTGTTTTCACAAAGATCTACCAGACAGCCCAACACCAAGTTTTGCATTGTCAGCGGACAGATCTACAGAGTTAAACACACCAAATTATGACGAAATGAAAACGCATTGCGTGTTGTTCTCTAGTATACGTTTCTCGAAAGATTCGAAGAACAACAACAACAACAACACTCAATTTAACGTGGGAAACATACGCTTAGCTATATGGTTTAGTTTAAAGAAAAACTGCACCAGCTACTTTACAGGTATGTCACGATAAAAATAAATACATAAAATGAGAAATAAAATATTGATCAGACAATTGATCAGAATACTTTACGGGCCCCAAAAACCATTGGTAAAAATACCAGCCACTTGTGCTACAAAGCTGTTATTTTAACAAGTCTTTAAAGAAAGAAGTGGTTGACTCATTAGCAGAGTTTCATGTTTAAAAACGTGTTTATTTTCACGATACAGTCTGAATTATCGTGCTCAAAATCAGCCTGATAAGTTTCGGGGCTTTCCTGAAACGCAAACCAAACGTCGCAAACGTAAATTTACCGAAGTTTCTGCAGTATTGTTTCCTTTCGAACGTTTCAGCAAAAGTGCGAGTGCAACTGTTGCAATAGTCATCATGTACGTACACAAACGAAATACGCGCACGCACAAATACAGCTCGCGCAAGTTATTTTAAAATTATTCCAGTGACAAATATTGAGCTTGAACAGAAAAACCATAAACAGTTAACCATACAATCACATTTTCAAGGGATAAAAGAAAAAATTCAGTTAATTTAGTGTTTTCCCCCCTTTATGCGACAAAAGCGAATTCCTGAACACCCACAGGGTCGAGATTTGCATAACGCGGTATAACTGAGCAAAATTACCAAAAAAATTCAATTTTATCGGAGTTACTTCAGCCCAACACATCGACCACTCAGAAAAATAAATCAATTACGATTTATGGACTCATGAGTTTAGGACTCTGTCTGCACTTACACCTTTGCATGCAAAAGATCATTTGTTGCTTTCACCAGTTCGGCGAAAACGGAGGTTTTCAGAAGTAACACTTGTTAGAAATGGTTTCCATTTATCTTCTTTCTTGATGTTCTGTCCACAGATAAACTGCCAACACAGACGTATTTCCGGCTGTCGTTTCTCTCCACCGAAAATAAAAAAGAAATCGTTTATGGGCTCGGTCCCGCGGACGTTATTTTCGGCGGAGAGAAACGACAGCCGGAAATACGTCTGCGTTCGCAGGCTTAAGTCCACAGAAAACAAAACCTCCGTTTTAAAACTTGTTTGATACTTTGTACGCCAAGCACAATGAAAACGTATCTCGATCTCAGATTGCCTCATTTTCTACCGTCAACTGACAAACTCATTTACAAATATTAACCTCTAATAAGTCCATGAGGAGAAACACTCCATCGCTCTCAAGGAAAAGCTGTTCGGTTAAATAACATCCCAGCACTGCAGACCTACAAGAAACAAGTATCAAAACAAGTAATACAAGGGCGCTTGAAGGAAATCCTTTGCTCTATACTGAAGGTATTTGTGTGAACAGTGAATTATTGAAATTTTTTTCTCGTGAAGCGCGATTTGCTAAATAACTCATCGTGAATAGTAATTCTTCTAATTCTTCGTTCCTGTCCGCACATAGTTTTTTTCGAACGTTTTTACTTGAAAACGGAGATTTTCCATCCTGTTAGGCCTTCCCCATCCACACGTTTAAGAACAGAAACGATTGAAAACGCCTTGAAACAAGGATTTTCGAAAACGTTGTCCAAACCGGAGATCAGTGTGAAAACGGAGATTTATGGTTTACATGTGAACGGCAAAGCTATCGAAAACGGACGTACGCTTCGGCCTTCCGTCTACATTTAATGTTATAAGTTTAGACAAATCGCTGTAAAATAGCGTTTTCAATCGTATGCGTGTGGACAGCGACAACAAATGAAAATGCACACTTCTTGACTTTTTGAAAACCCTATTTACGCGTATTAAAAACTCTCCGTTTTCTGATAAAAGCCACTGAAAACGGACTGGTACGTGCGGACGAGGCGGCATTAGAGGTTCTGCCTCCGAAAGAGAGAAGGGAGAGATGGCGGCTATAATTACACAACCTTTCTATACTCAATTAGGAACACAGATCAGTCAACCCATACGAGCAATAAAACGTAGCATCTCACCAGACACAGTCCACCGCCGAGAGAAGTAGCTGATGATGTCCTAAAGGGCTGTTTATCTTGCCAGGATCCCTCTTGAGGTATTCCACTAACACTTGAACTCCTTGGGCACCAAACAGTTCCTACAATGAACAACGATTGCTACATCAGTTGAAAATAAGACGCGTAGGGATCCGGGAAGAAAGGGCCCCGCGCGTTTTTCGCGCTCGTTTTCAGTCTCATTCGCTTTTCCTACTATCTCGTAACCTGGAACAGGCTAGGTAGAACCAGACTACCAGAAGCCGTTCATTCTACTAACGGAAACTAGCCTGTTTTACAAGTTCGTCTGTCTTCTGCGCGTTGGCCGGAGAGTTCTGTTTTTTGGTCTCGCAAAGTTACCTGGGTCGCCCTGCAACGCGCCGCTGCGTAGGAGATTACGCAAAAGTTGCGCCAACTTCGCGCGGCAAAAAAGTGAAAAACTTCCTACGTGCAGAAAAACCGGAAACGGAAACGCTTGCCACACAGGCCAAAGGGAACACATAGGACCACAAGAGACCTGACGGTCAAATTTTCTAACGTAAAACTTCATTCTGTTCCATTCCATTCTATTTTTTCCTTTTTCTTTCGTTTGAAAACCGACTATTCTGTTCCATTTGTCGAAAAATTCCTCGCAAATGGTATCAAAAAACTGTTGTAGTCGTGTGCAGCGGACATTTTACCTTCCTGTGTGTGTCTCCTTCACACAATGACGACACAATAAACAGCATGTCACACTGCATCTCAATATCGATGCTGTCATTGTCATCAGGACTGGTGCTGGCGTTAAGAAGTATTCCTACAAGATATAAAAACACGGATTACGCTCAGTTCAGACAGCTGGCAGATCGCATGTGCTATGTTCACATCAGTGCATGCACAGCACTTCAAAGTCATAATCAGGTTGCTGTAAAAACGCAGCGAAATCACCGAAAGGCTACTAGAATCGCATCAAAACGTCCCTGTGTAGATAACACCTGAGGTTTCTTATGACGCAAGATAAAGCGTGCCGGGTTGAATCTTTTCAAATGCCATATACGTAAACAAACGAAAACTGCTCGTGCAGTTCACAGCTCGCGCGCTCATAGGGGGAATCAGGAAGCGCGAGACACGAGCACGGAACACAACGCAGGGCTCGACAAAAACTTGAATTCCAGCTTGCAAGCAAGTCACAGAATTTGCTTGCCCGAGTCAATTTCCCACTGGCCCGTGTTAAAAAAAAAATTTCTCATGCTCATTAATAACTCATGAGGCACGGACAAAGATCTCACAAAGTGTTTAATGAGTGATCGCTCTCCTTTTGTTGAACGTTTTGGGAGATCGTTCACGTTTTCTATCCTCCTGTCGATTTCATGATACTGTTCTAGTATCTAGCATCTATGTTTACTGACTGAATGCACTAAGTTTGCGTGGATCAGAGTATAATAAGAATACGTGTAATAAGTACGTATTTATTTAGGATTAAGTGAATAAGAAAGTCCCTCGAGGAAGTTTGGAAGACGTTGACGATTAAATAAAACATTGGTGTAAATTTGTAACAGACCACGTTCAAAATGCACATAACACTGTCATTTGTTGTGAAAAGAAATTTGATCCAGGCAGGTTTTGATCGCGTGCTAACCAACCAGTGTCGGTTATCTTTCCAGACATCAGAGCATTAGCCTGCGTAGCTGGCGGTATTGTTGGGTTTAGCGCGCACAAGCAAGCGGCGAAGCCGCGACAGCGAGCGGCGAAGCCGCGACAAATGCTTGTGCGCGCTAAACCCAACAATACCGCCAGCTACGCAGGCTAATGCTCTGATGTCTGGAAAGATAACGGACACTGGTTGGTTAGCACGCGATCAAAACCTGCCTGGATCAAATTTCTTTTTCTTGGATCAAATTTCTTACCAAGCCACTCGCGGCTGCGCCGCTCGTTTGTCGCGGCTTCGCCGCTTGCTTGTGCGCGCTAAACCCAACAATACCGCCAGCTACGCAGGCTATCAGAGCATGAAAAGTCTGAATTGGCCTTCGATTGTTTGAGATATACATACAGTTACGACAGATTGAGAAGCAATTTACCACACATTCAAAATTTTATATAAAAAGCAAGCTCAAGCTTATATGTTTACTCCACTTTCTCGCTTTGATTCTGTCTGCATATGGTGTACGGTATGCAGCGCAAAAAAAATTATACCAGTAATAAGGAATAGAACCTTTGTAAGACTGATGCATAAAGGATCTGCTAACAGCTAGTAGATTTTTGCCTAAAAATTGAAAAAAGGCGTTCCAGTTTAAGCCCAAAACTAAGGCTGTTTTAGCTACAGCAGCGTTTTTATCGCATGTTCTCTGAATTTTGTTCACCAATTCACAGGTCAGGGAGGGATTTCAACAATTGATTGATATGTTTTAGAAAAAGTCATTTTAGGCGATTGCGTGACTGACAAATCAAATGATCAAAACGTCAGAGCAGACTGATATTTAACTTAACCATTTTTGCAGCTTTGCTAAACGGTTGTGTATGCTGTTAGTGCTTAATTATTTGTCACTTATTGGACAGACTTAAAATGCAATTTGATGGAGGTTTGTCCGAGCGTCTGCCCGTCGGGCAAGTGACCCTGAAAAGTTACTTGCCCGACCTCAAAATCTACTTGTCCCGGACGACCGGACGGGACTTTTGTCGAGCCCTGCGACGGTAGTGAAACTCCGCGCTCCTGACCCCTCGTTTCCCGTTTCTTTCCCTTTTTGTCGCTTACCACGCAGGCTAGTGCGCTTTCAACGAGCTGAACCCAAACAGTGCAGTTGGAATTTTTCGCTGGCTTTCCTTTTAGTTGTAAAGCGGGCTTAGAAAAAGCAAGAGACGAAGTTTGACAGATTGACCACAAAAGCAAGACTTTGAGCCACTCCCATTTCACTCATGGCAAGGCCTTGTCCACGCGTATCAGTTTTCATTCATTTTCATTTCAACACGAAGATTTTTTCCCCAATCAGGCCTTCCCTTTACAACTACGTGACTGAAAGCGAAGATTTTCAAAAACCCTGTGTCGAAAACGAGTATGTTTCATTCACGTACGGACGATACTTTTTTGGAAACCGACATAACAATATAAAGAGTGAAGGTGTGGACAAGAGAAAAGGAAAGAAGGTGTAGAAGTGTGAACGCAAACGTTTTACGAACGAATAAAGTCATTAATTAAGTATGGACAGGGCCTTCATGTTAGTCACGCAAAATGGGAAGCAAGCCGGTGTATACACGCGTGGAAACTTGAGGTGGAGAGGAGATGTAAAGAAGAACTACAATCCAGACAACGGTAAATAAGTTTTTCGATATAGAAATCGACGATACAAACTAAGCAACGATAGGTAAATTCTGAACGGTTCCTCTTTGGAATATGGACAACTTCTCTTCTCATAATTTTCCTTGTTGCTCAAACTAGCCTGCACGCAGACTTCTCCTATTTCCTTTACTTCAGGCTAAGCTAACCTTGAGAGAAATCAGGGATAAATGAAAGCACTTACCAACAATCTGGTTTATTGCCCCTTGGTCGACAAGGTCCTGATTCAATGCATCATCGCCCACAGACACCATACTGCGAATGAGACGCAAACAATACCGCATCTGCGCCCGCTTGTTTCCACGGCCACCACTCCCATGGAAACTGTTGCCATGGCCACCATAGTCAGCTATAAATAACAAAGAAGCAACTTCATGAGAATCAAGAAAAACGCATCTACAACGCTGAAATTAGACAGCTTTTCAACAGTTTCTCAAAATTGAAATATGCTAAAGAACTCTTCTAAAACTCGAACCAGGATTTGCGTGTGAAAAAAATATATCTAAGGGGGGGGGGGGGAAGCTCGGAATACAAGGCTGATACCCATTACTATCTTTGCAGTCGTGTGAGTTGTGTTTTGCCAAGTAAAATACTCTACAAAATCAAGCGATTACAGATGTTCTCTGAACAAGTACATTTTGACGGTTTTCAACTCTTGTTGCGAATGCTGCGTTGTGATGCAGTTTAACGTGCGGCGCAAGTGTGAAGTACCGTTAAAATGAAAGCCACCCAGTATTAATTCCCTGTGGTGTTGTGCTGTACAAGGTGGTTCTAACTTTTGAGTCTGTGGATGAAATCCTAAAGTGTGACCACTCAAATGAAAGCTACTGAGCAGTACTTTCCTGTAGTGCTATTTGTTATGCCGTAAAATTCAAGGTGGTTCTAACTTTTGAGCCTACGGATGAAATACTAAAGTGTGTCCATTCAAATGAAAGCTACTGAACAGTACTTTCTATTTATTTTTCCATACCTTGTCCTACACACCACTCTAACAGCATCAGTAATCTGGTGTTACTCTGACAAGTCATGTAATCATCCAAGCAAAGCGGTGCAACAGCGCTCAGTGTGTCTAGGGCCTTAAGAGAAATACCAGTAACAGTCAAGAAAAAACTTTCATCACACTCGGTGTGTCTAGGGCCTTAAGAGAAATACCAGTAACAGTCAAGAAAAAACTTTCATTACATCAGCTTAAGGTAAAAGACTTCTTTCAAGATGACAAATTTTAGCTGCGTGTGTAATTGTATACATTTTCATAGATACGTCAATAAATGAAAAGATGTACTCACGACAAAGAAACGCGCGCGTTCCCTCGCATCCGGAATGTGAACAGTCGCTATTGATCTTCAGGGATAGTAGATAGCATGGAAGAATCGAGAATGGCACAACTCGCGATGAACGAGGGCGCAATCCTTGGGCCCGAGCTTGTTCCCTAGTCAGTTCTTCTCGGCTTGCGGGTTCACCGCTCGGATCTACACGGATCGCGTCAATCCGGATTCTTCGCACGCTTAACTATCCTTGCACTATCGAACTATCCTTAAGACTACTCGCCGTCTACTTTTGACTATCCTTTACTGCACATTACTTTTTATTCCTCAAACTAAGTTCTACATAACAAAACATGATACCTGTAACTGCAGCTCTTCAAACTGTGCAGGGGACCATTCAGTGACGGCAGTGCTGTCATTTGCCCGCACAAACGAAAACAGAGACAAAAGAACTCGACCCTCAGAAAAAATCTGTTGAGGCAAAAGAGGAAGGAAAAAGCCAGTTTGTCAGCTTGCCTAAAGATAGCCTTCAGACATCTATTGGCAGGCTGTAAAGTTTGTATGATTGTTAATTTGACAACAGCTTCCTGAATTCTCTCGCTACTTCATTAAGTTGTGTTTACGACAACCTAAAGAAGTAGCGAGATAATTCACTCTTTAAGACTTAAAAAATCAATTTAAGACTTACATGTACGAAGGTTTGCTGATAAAAACAACAACAACAACAACAACAGCAACAACAACTGAAATTGTTCAGTGATTAGTTAACTTTGTACAAAAGTGTATTTGGCGTTGTTTCGCGTGCTTACCAGATGTATGTTACTCTTCATCTTCAATATCTGAATCACAAGCTTTGTTACAAGTTCAGTGAACAACGAATATTAAGGTAGAGAAATTAATTATAATTCATTTTTCATTGTTACTGGGTGTAATTCCATTAAGTGAAACTTTATCAATTATGCCCACGTAACAATGGTAATAATAAAGAGTGAAAGTTGTCCACGTGGTCTGATATTCCTTCTGGGTTCCTCAGGGTAATAGCATTACCGATAGCTGGAATTCTTTTTCCCGGGCTGTAATTTAGGTTGCTCGATGAATTTTCATCCCTATGTACGATGTTGTCGAATTTGTTTTTGTATTTGTTTTCCAATTTATATATATTTGTATATATTTTACTAATTTATATCTATTAGCTTTTTGGTGGTTTGCCATATGGCTTCTTATGTGCTTTTACTTTCTTTTAGCCATTAAATTGGGTGGTTGCTGCCAATAGTAAAAGTCAGTAAACTGAATGAAAACAGTACCTGAATGCTGGCAGAATCTTCACTCAGTAGCACTAAAGCGTTCATCAGCAGCTTTTTTAATTCAAAGTCCTCATGATTCTACCACAAAAAAAAAACATTCACTACCTGTTTTCATACTTTAAATGATGGTAAAAGTCGAAAACCTCCAGTTTTGTTAATTTTATAGTACATAAATAAAGTTAGTGTAGTGTACTGACACGGGAACTACATGTTTACAGTACCGCTCAAAATTAATGTAAGTCGATTCTCGACTCGATCATCGATTCTTGCGAGAATCGCGTATCGAGAATCGCGAATCGAGTGTTCTTGTGTGTTGTTGTGCCTTTCTATAAAACGTGACTTCTGAACTTAAACACCCAGCTGACGATTTTGCTTTTTGCTGCTGTCAATCATAATTACATTGACGACCATCGAACCTTGAAAAACAAAACCACCAAAGTGGATCAAAATAGTTGTATCTGTTGTTACTATTAATGATAATAGTAATAATAATAATAATGATAATAATAATAATAATAATAATAATAATAATAATTATGTCTGCCTACCTGGTACAGCTTAAGATTTCTGACCAGTTCATGATGGCTTTTAACTATGATAAACAAAAAAACAAACACACAAGAAAATTGACGATTGCTTCTTGATAAATTTTGTTTTCTAATTTGTCTATAGTTACATAAGTTGATGGATGTTGTTGAGTCTTATTTGTACACAGTTTAATTACACCTGTAGACTAAAAGCACTCTCTCTTTCCACTCAGGGATAGTCAAGCAAAAAGAGCAGGCGAGTGAGCGCAAAAATCGCCTGCCGCCTGGAAACGCTAAGCACGTGTGTAGTCTTAGGGTGTTAGTGTAACTTGTATATGCAGTTAATTAAAGGCCCCTTGCCAAGTACATATATTAACCTAAAAAAATGCAACAGAACTAAAATTCCTGTAAGTATCAATTTTTAATGAGGTTTTGAAGGTTTCCAATTTTCCCAAAAGGGGAGGGGGGGGGATTACTCCCTTATATAAGCTATATAGGTATGTGCGGCACCAAAGGGTATGGTTTTTGAGCCTTGTTGGTCTGAAATAAGGTATAGATTTTGACCATTTTGGTCTAAAATATGGTGAGGTTTGTGCACTCTGATATGGGATCTGGTATGGTTCTTACAAGAAGCTACCTTTTTATTAGTTTTCTTCTCCAAAGAACTGAGGTTTGATTAACGTTGGAAAGTTGAAGCCCTTCTCAAATGTTTACGCAAACGAAATAGGGTTAGGTCTGGTCTGAAATAGGGTATCAAATTTGGGGTTCAGGTCTGAAATAGGGTAGGGAAAATCATAAAATTTTGGTCTGAAATAGGGTAAGGGTTTCCAGAAGTGCACTGCACACCCCTACCCAAATCTTTGGGAAGTAACCCCCTCCCCCCCAGGCCAATTTTCTCCCATTAAGAAATTTTTCTTTGTTGTTTGTTGACTAGTCTCGAGATATTTATGTATACATACTGTAACAAGTAAATATGAGTTACCCTCAGTAAAAGTTGCCAGCAGCACAATAAGCTTAGTAAAGCCAGTTTCCTGCAAGAAATACATTAAATGGATAAGCATACTGTTATCTTCACTAATTTCATTGCACTGTTATATCAATTGCCCATCTGGAAAGTGAAGGCAGGTTAACCCAAAAATGGAGGACAGTGGGAGAAGAAAGAAAGGATCAAAGTAACAGACTTTCCATGGTCAAAACCAGGCAAAATTTTAGAATAAAATACGAAAAAAGTAGCAAAATCTTACAAAAACAAATAAAGGAAAATGGAAAGTGAAAGCCAGGTTTGATTGGCATTACTTGCCCACAATCAAGTTTCGCTTTCTTTTCCAAGAGCTGGAAATACAATCAAACCCTGTTACCATAACGTTGGAAACAAAATGGGGTGTTTATATTGGGTAGGTTAATTTTAGGAAAATGTACAACTCGGGACCAAGAGAGCAGTCTGTAATAACAAGGTGTCTGTATATACTGGGTGTCAGTAAAGCAGAGTTCAACTGCATATAAAACGGAAGGGAAATCCTGTAAGCAAATAGCTAGGCAGGGTACTCAATAACTTTTTTTACAAGCATTGCATTTCTGTATACAGGTGCAGTTAACAAAGTGGCATGTGGCCAAAAGCATACCTTTCCTGTTAAATGACATTTCATAGACACTATAACACTGAGTCTCGCTATTAACACCCCATAGAGAATGATGTAAATTGATGAGTTACAGAAAAAATAAGAACACTGTTTGCCAGTAACATAAAGGACAAGTAGGACAAGAGGAGATCTTGCAGCTAGATTAGTGAGCCACATTAAGTAATAACCTGAACTGAGCTCAACTGTTGTAGCAACACTAGTTTTCAACTGTCAGTTTACCTACCATGAATGGAGAGGATGGACAAAGTGAAACAACCAATGATGCAATGACCAACAAATCATTTCTGAAAACAGAACACTTACATTTCAGCAGCATATCATTTAATCCTCATTCATTTAATCCTCAAACTTAATAATGAAACCCACCTTGCACATTACCATGACCCTCCACGGGATTTCAGGGAATAAGGTGAACGCACGCACACGTCTTTAATAGGGTTTCATTTACATACATAACCCAGGTTTAAGGTCAACAAAAAAACTACTGTAAACTTGATTTGAGGATGGAATGGGTAGAGTACAATGACTAAAGGTGTTACAACTTCTGTTTTTGATATATGTGATCACCTACACACTGTATTCAGCATATGAGAATATAGGGACTGGTACAGTACAATAATGTGGTATTGTAATGGAGGAATCTGTTTCTGTTCATCATTTACCTCAACTGTCTGTCAGCATGACTGTAACCCTCTTTGATTTGTCTCACAAAGGCATCTCTTAATGCACTGCAACATTTTATGGGGACAAAAACAAACAAATTAAATGTGATAACAACTTGAGCAACATCACTTAACAAAGAGATCACTTGATGTGACCTTCCTCTTAACTTAAGTGCTACTTAAGGCTCTTTTTGGCTAGGCTGCTAGTGATAAAAGACTAATATAAAGACATACCTTATGCATTCTTTACAGTTAAGTTGATTAGCAACCTGAAGTTGAAACAAACACATACTGTTACCTCAAACGTCATAAATTTACAAACTAAGAATATTTACATTTAATAAATGTGGAAACTTGCCACCCCACTTAAGAAAACCACTACCCAAATTATTCCTGCTCAAATGGCCAAGCAGTGGCTTTTTTTTCCTGAAAACCTTTTATGTTCCATCAGATGGTCATGTTTATATAATATCTCAATGATTATTAAAAAAACCATCTTGCCAAATATTTAATTCAACACTACTGTCTTAATTACTGTTAGTTTAAAATCAGTTATCACCTCTTGTTTTGAACCAAATTCCAGCAAATTCCAAAGGATTTCCACAGATCGGAAAACAAGACTGCAGATAAAAAAGAAATTAATGTAAGGATGATCCTGACAATAAGTAAACGGGGGAGGGGGAGGGGGGGTCACTCTGGTACACATCCAGGCATATCAATTTGTACTGAAACAATAAGAAAACCGCTGGGGGGGACGCACTGAGGGAGAAATGTCCCATCCAACGGGAGACACAAACTGGGGTTAGAAATGTAAGCATCATACTGATTCACTCTGCGCCTCGTGTGTTAGCGCTTTTCTTCCCTCACGTGTTTCTCTCAAGAGTATTAAGAGAAAAAATGATTGTATTGCAGTCTATTCTAGGCTGTTTATTGGGATGGGGATGAGAACCGGGAAAACATTTTTTATTGATACCTGTGAGATGCATTAAGTGGCAGGACACAGTATTAAAGGAAACAGGTGCAGGAAATATAAGTACAGATATGACAAGCAATAATATTATTGAAGTTCACCAATAGGTTGTCGAGTGAAACAAGGTATGGTACCCTGACAAGAATGGGACAAGAATGGGATAGCAAATAGGATAAAACGGTTTTGGTGAGTCGGCAGCAAAAATGGGTAGAATTGAATGATAATTTGTAAGAGAAAAAGTGCAGAGAGGCAACACTTGTCAAGAAAAAAGTGAAAAAATGAGAATAAAGGTTTGAGAAGAATGACGTTCAGAACCTCACTAGGTTGTGAAAAGAACACTTGCTGAGATTAAGCAACCTAAGAAGCTGACTAATATTATGTAACTTCCTTTGCTGGTATTAAAGTTTGCCCTTGGATAATTTTGTAACAATAGGTTTCGTTATCAAAGCAAATATACTGGTAATATTTTTTTAATTACTCCAAGTATTTCAATTAAAATTACCTGTTTGAGGGATCTGGAATGTTAATGCCACTGCACAATAAACCTGCTGCACTTACTGACAGCATGTCATCACAGTTCAGTCCTTCAAACAGAAAAAAAGCAGTTTAAATAGGATAATAAAATGAACTTTAAGTACATGAAAAATAAAAATACTAGCCAGAGGTACTCTCTTTAATTAGCAAAGAGAAGACTGGCAGTTTTATTGAAGGTATATAGGAGTTATTTTTTTAGAGGTTTGTTGTACAGTCAATAACTTGTCACATGACTGTACTTCATAGACAATGAAATGCTGAAGGTACAGTAACTGGACTATTATCCTATGTGTATTTAGGAAAATTAGGAGTCAGTTCAATTCTACTTAGCTTACGGAATAGCCATCTTTTGCACTAGAGTATACAATTTATAAATTTAAAATAAAAGGTATGCATTTAAAATACATTTCTGGGTGTACAAATTAAAAGTACTAACTTAAAGATAAAGGAACAAATGAATTTGTTTCCAAATAGATTTACATTCTTTTCTCCTGAAGTTCTTAACCTTAACAACAATTTTGCTGGGGTTTTATATCACTTGAGGCTCAACTGATTTTATTTATTTATTTATTTATTTTTTGGTTTCCTTCACAATGATTATCCAGTTCAACTGAAGTTGAACTGGACAATTGTTTATTTCTTGGGCAGTAGACTTACCCGATGTTGAATAGCACTGGAGTACTTTCAAGACTTCCAGTCGCACATTTAGATCTTCAACATGCTCTAAACTCTATAATATTGGAATAGAAATATGGAATAAGTAGTAAATTGCACATCCCAACAAATTTAACTTTAAATTATTTAATGACAGCCAAGTCTGATGTACTCAAAGATAAGCAATTACAAATATTTAATCAACTTGTCAAAAAACTTGTAAAACTATTTTGGCTAACCTCAACAAGCGCTCTGGCAACACCACTTTTTTCAACCAAACTTCTGTTGTGAGATGACAAGGAGGCTTGGTAACCTGAAAATTGAACAGATTTTTTTTTATTTGTTTGCAAGGTTGCATCATATGTGCATTTCTGTTGAGTAGCACAACTCGGTACAACAACAGAAACAACAATAGTCCAGACCAGAAAGAGAAACTGCATGACTATTCAAAAAATAACAAGCTGTGGGCAAATAGACAATGGAGAGTTTACTACTAGCAGGTTAATAAATCTTTGTGGTTGACTTCATTTTTTTTTTATTCAGCATCTGATTGGTAAAAACACAATAAAATTGAAGAGCTTGGTTGAAAAAGGGAGTAAAAAAGTGGCGATTTGAGGTTGTAATCTAGAATTGTTTCAATTTAGCTCAACTTTGACTTCAACCTCAAATTGTGTCGCTTTACGTCCTTTTTCCACCGAGCCCTTTAAATATAAATTCCCTAGGTGTTCAATGGTTAAAAATTATTAGTCTTTAAAATTTACAACTTAAAATTACCTTGAACAGACTGTCGCTGCAGTGATTGTTCAGTGTAAAATTGTATCAGTGATTCTCCTAACTGCAACTGCACATTGACATTCTGTACCTTCATAGTGTGTCCTGAAATGAGTTGAATTCACCACTGTCAGGTTATGAAACAGCATCCATTATACTACACTCTTCTTATAACTTTCACTTTATTTTCCTTTTTGGTAGGATGGAAAAATTCAACCAGATAAGGTTTTCTTTCTTAATAGATGAGACCTTGATAAATATATAAATATTGGCAATTGATGACCTGTTTAATATGTACTGGGGTAAGCATATCCCCTTGTATTTTTTATTACATATTAAGTACTTCCCGTACACTTTTGGTTTAGGTCAGCATGTTTGCCATGCACTTTTCTGCTGGTGTTGGAAATTCCAAGGAAATATTACAAAATAAAATAGCACAATTTCCTTCTATGTGGTGTCAGCTGGGTCTCATAAGTAAAAAGTTAGTTTTGGAAACCAATTTCAAGGGAATCAGAAAGACTGAAATTCTTTTCACTGACTCTAATGTAACCTGGTTTTACAAGATCTCAAATCCAATGATTGTTTAAAGACATGTCTCCTTCAAAAGCTTGAAGAAGATAACTCCTACCTAACTCAGTGACAAGGTTTATTATTGATTCAGCATAAGTGGAGTCATCTGAAGTTCTCTCCTTAAAAAATGACTGCCTACAAAAATCAACAAGCACAGCAACTTTACAACAGCTTAGTAACATAATCTAAAATATAATACACGAGCACTGGGGAAATTGTTTAATTTGTAGATAACTAATCCTGACTTAATATTGACTGTTAAGTTAAAATGCGTTAACATTAACTGGAGCAACAATAATTGTTGCAATTGAACTGTCAAATATATCTTGTGGAAAAAAAAACACAGCCAGTGGATATTGCATTTTATGATGACTTGAGTCTACTGAGTCTTGAGTCTTAACAGACATAAAATGTATTTCTTAATAGTCTCTGCTCTAATAAGATTATTAACTGGAACTCACCCACAAACTTTAATCAAATCACACAAAGGTTTCTCATATTGAGGGTTTGTCTCAAGCCTTTCTCTACAAACTGTGATCATGTCACACACTAAGTCAACATCCTTCATGAGCTGTTATTGAATTGTGTCAAGGTATAGATTCACAATTTTCTGGCATTAGATACAAATCAGTTACTGTGATTCTAACTACATGTAGTCCTTTCAAGTCTTTGGATGAAATCCTTTAGTACTGTGACCATTTAAACTGAATCTACTAAACAGAAATACTATGGTTCAACTGTTCATTACATGTACAAGGTGAGTTCTTGGAGAACCCAGGAGTAAAGAGGCAGGAACCGGAAGCAAAACAATATTGAAGAGATCTACAGTAGACTGCAGGAAGTGGGAAAGAAAATGAAAAAATACTATGCAGTTTTGCATCAACAGTGGAGGACATGCCAAGGAAAAGGACTGAACCAGGAGCAAGTTGTACTGAAAACAAGAATTTTAATTGCCTGCTCCCCCACCTCCCTTTCCTTGGGAGTGAAAGCATTGGGTGATTCCAGAAAATATCCATACCCTACCACGGGCGGCATCTTCATCTAGACCCCCCCCTTGCCTTAGGAAATTCCAAAATGCTCAACCCCCCCTTGCCCTCGGAATTTCAAACCGTTCTACCCCCCCCCATGCCTTCGGAATTCCGAAATCAGTCAAACCCTCCTTAGGAATTGCCGCTTTTTTCTTCCAACTAATTTGAAAAGCCCTCTCTATATTTCAAACACCTTTATTAAACGGAAATTAATCCTTTCGCTCCCTCCGAAAGAAAAAAAAACGTACATTCAGCACAGCAAACAATCAACATTGCCTGATGACAAACAGCGGCTGACTGAGTAATATTTTACATTGTAACCTTCCACGGCAAAACGTACACTTCCGATAATCCGTTAAACATTAGAAAACTCAAACGGCTTTGAAGTCATTCCAACGCTTGGTCCAATGTTTAAACGTGTGTCTATAATTTTTGGTGTCGAGGGTTGCCGTCAATAATTTGCGTGCCGAATGCGACGTAAAATTTAACAACAAAGCTAAAATTTTCAGAATTGAAATAATTTTGGAAGTTCATAATTGCGTTTGCCAGACTCTAACCTGGGGAGCAGGGATGGCGCAGTGGTGAGAGCACTCGCCTTCCACCAATGTGGCCCGGGTTCGATTCCCGGTCCCGGTGTCATATGTGGGTTGAGTTTGTTGTTGGTTCTCGTCCTTGCTCCGAGGGTTTTTCTCCGGGTTCTCCGGTTTTCCTCCCTCCATAAAAACCAACATTTCCAAATTCCAATTTCACCTGCTTGTAAAGCGCATTTGATTATATTCACATAGAAAATGCGCTATATAAGTTCTAAATTATTAATAAATTATTATTATTAACCTGCAGTCAAAAGCAGAACTGTTGAATGCAACCTATTCTAAAAATCGAAGGTTATGATGTTAGGAAACGAATTAGAGTAAAATAGGAAGCTTTTTTTCCTGCAATTATTTTTAGTTCACAGTGAACGCAATTTGCATACTGTACTGCGGCCTCAAATAAATTGCACGAGAACAAATCAAACTTTTTCCCCGCACTTTATCCTTCGATTAAAATTAAAATAGTAAATGAAACTCACATTGAAATTCAAAGTCAATGACAACTTTAAAAGAATTTGTACAAAATAGTGAATGTAGCAGACCTGCCAACCTCCATAACAACCAAATCTGGAGACTTTGAAAAAGAGCCCAGAAAAACCTGGAGATTGGGACCTCAAACCTGGAGATTTCCAAAATATGTGTTAAATGAAAATAAAAATGGTACATTTTTTGTTTCAAAGTATTCTTTACCTTATCTATGCTACCTATTGTATTCTTTTGCCCCTGTCGACACGATGCGCCTGATTGAGTTTACTGTTCACAGCCAGCTTTCCCAGAGTCCTAAGCGTACCTATGTTTCATGGGAATGAGGCTGGAATTGTACCTAGGTTTCCCTCAAACATTACATGTGACAAATTTGGCCATTTTCAACATGGATTTTTCAATATTGCTTCATACTATCTGAATTGTTTGGCAATTTCAAGATTTTCAGATTCACCGTGAGATTTGGAGGCCAAATCGTGAGACCGTGAGTTGATACCCCAAACCGTAAGTCTCACGGTGAAACCGTGAGAGTTCGCAGGTCTGATGTAGTCTGATCAAAAGCTCATCAAATTTGCATAACGCGTGAAATCTGACCTTTTCAAGGAACGTCGCATGGTATGTAACGCAACAATTTCACGTGTGTCTCGATGATATCTGCTTTAATATAGGGGCTGAAAACCCTTTGCTGGGATCTACAGTATTGTATTCGAGCAAAACAATTGAAGAAAAGCCTACGATCGCTTTTGTGACCGATCTACTGGCAAGTAAACAGCTTTCAGCCGTCATGTTAGCATAAACATTTTATTGACCATCACCACTGAAATGTGTCTCGGCGTGTTGATTGAGGTGGACGTGTCTTGTGTTTACGAGTGAATCATCGTCCTTAGATGAGTCGTTTTTGACGAGTTTTTCTTGAAGAGACTTAACTACACCAAACTGGAAGTTACTCTCCTGAAAACCCCCGTATGCCTTCGGAATTCCAGTCCAATGAACCCTCCCCATGTCCTCGGAATTCCAGTCGACGTAACCCCCCATGTCCTCGGAATTCCAGTCGACGTAACCCCCCTTCCCCTTCGGAATTCCGAGATGCCGCCCGTAGTATGGGTATGGATATTTTCTGGAACCACCCATTCACATAACTACACCTGAATTAATTGAAGTGCAACCTACAGTACTGCTCAAAGTAAGTTACCACCCGCTCGTGAGATGCGATTCTCATTTCTCAAGACAAGACTTGGGTCTCGAGAGGCGCAACACTTGTTTTGAGAGATGTGACGCTCATGTCAAGAGACGAGACACTGGTCTCATGAGACGCTCAGAAAACTGTAAGTTCCAAGGCTTAATCTTCTCCGGAGATATAAGCAATCCACTGTTAAATGAAACATCAGTCCATGAGAAATTTGTTATGAGACACCACCAATAACCGCACTGAGAGCATCCAATTCAAATTGCCTTGTGAGTGTAGTTTCTTAACCTGAGCAACCCATCGCTTTGTTTGTAATTTACTCCAAAATTGCTGCTTCAGTGACTCTCAGGCAACATGAGTGTTGTATCGAGAAGCACGACTAGTGTCTGATGAGAAATGAGACAAGACTGGTAACTTACTCTAACCTTTTTTGATTTCCTTTGAAGGTTTGAGTTATCAGGAGTTAACAGTAGTTTTGTGTTGAAAGGATACAAATCCACGACAGAAGTACTTTGTTAGCCTGTGAACGGCTCGTACATGGCGATCTGTCAGTTCCCTCTGTTATAAAAGTACGTCAAAATTGCAAATAGTAAATTTCAGTAATGTTTATAATGCCTAATGTTCAACTAATAAAGCTTAATTTAATTTGCAACTCCTAGGTGCAATAAAAGTCAATAGGTTCCACAGCAGTTTAATGATAAAACCACAAAATAGTTATTAAGGGGTAACATGCAACTGAAAAAAAATTAAATGCAGGGTGTGGACAGACTGGTGCAAAATGACATGACAATCCAGTGTGCAGGAGATTAAGTTCAGTGGTTTACAGCAGCATTGAATACCCTGAAAAATGACAGTTTTGAATACTCAGAAACCTCAGCTACAACTATACTTATCTCTACAGGGCCATAAAACATTGATAAATGACTTACCGAGTGCTTGTCTGTGAGAAGTTTGTGTGTCTTGATGACACTGACTGGAACAAGCTTGCCAGAATGCTGTGAAAACGACAGATCTATGATCGCCATTTTTTCGTATAATATAGCCTCTTTGTACTAAAAACGTTCTTACCTTTCCTTCAGTCTGCAAATTGTCAAAGTCTTCGTCGGTTATAACGTTATTAACAACGGGAATTGGCCTTGCTGTGGCCGCCGCCATTTTGATCACAACTTCACTTTTCGCGCTAAGTTGCCTAGCAACGCCGTGAGTTTACTCAAAGTGTCATTTGTGCAGCCGCTGACCGACAAACCTGAAGTCTCTTGACTTGAATGGAAAACTCGGCACTGAATAGGCGTGGTTTCTTGAAGCGTATTGATCAGGGGGGGCTGGCAGCGAGGTCTGGAACCGAGTTTACATGATCGCCCCGGTAAAGAAATTTGGCCGAGTAGGACTGTGTACTAATTTTATTCAAACAAACATGGCGGTGGCCAGGAAGGAGAATTAGCCGTTATTTGGTGTACGCGCGTTTGTGTTGGTTCAGCATTATTTCCGTTATTCCAAGTTTAAACATTCAAGGGAAGGTCTCGATCGCTTTTTTTTACCTTTGTTTCTATCTGATTTGGTTGCCCTTTCTGCTTTTTCTGGTACTGATTTTACGAGTTTTGAAGCATTTTCTGACACATTTCACAGCGGCCAGATTCGCTCTCCTCTTTCACTAAGAATTGTCGCTCGAGACTTTGTCCTTGTTTCATTTACATACACTGTAGATTTTTCTTTCTTTATAAGAACTACGCAGGAGGAGTCAACAATTAATTGTAGAGGTTTTGTTGATCCAAATTATTTTCTGTTTTGCCCAAATTATGTTACTACCTTACAGTCCACAAGAGATTTTTTCATGTACAGCTCTCTAGAATCCTTAAATGGTGAAAAGCAGGAGCCATAATCGGGGACGGAGACCGTAACTGAATACCATTTTCAGTGATGGGGCTGGCCCCATCGAAAAAGACAAATGTGCTATTTTTAGAAAAAATTGCGCCATCGCGCGCGTGAAACACGCGTGCATGTTGCGAGGATGCCGCGCAAAGAAAAAACAAACAAAATGGCGTCGGAAATTACCTTCGTTGGAGATGAAGAAATCCAGTTTTTGTCATCAGTGACAATTCCAAATCTAAGGCAAGCCCTTGAGGAGAACTTTTTGGATAGTGACTCTGGATATGAGGATTGTACAAGTGATTCCGACGATGGCAGTGAGAATATTTTAGAAAAATCCTGTAGCGAAGATGCGTCCGGACATGTCGGACGAGGATTTCCCCGTTAGACGGAACAAACGTTTTGCGGGCCAAAAAGGCGTCGAACGATGAAAAAATCAGTTGAAGGCGAATCAGGCAGGAAAAGGGAAAATACATCCCGAAAATGTATTTCCTCTGTGGACGTACAGAGATTGAAGGGCAGTCGCAAAGACTGTAAAATGATTTTCCACGCACGTTGTGAAGAAAAGTAACGCACTGATAAATCGTTGTCACTACTTCCCCAGCAAGAAAAATAGTAACATAGATTCAAATACCGAATCAGTAAAGAAAACGTTTGCCGAGATTTCGCAGCGTATGTTTTCTGAAATAATGCCCGCCTTTACCGAAATTACCGAAATGTTTATAGTGAAGACAAAGAATAGTGAAAAGCGCGTTTTGTTTTCAATCAAATACTCTCGCGGTGCGTTATCAATCGTCGACAAAATAGAGAACTGGAAAAACACCAAGAAAAAAACTACTTCCGTCGATGAGAAGGAGAAAGATGAAGTGAAAAACTTCATGCTGCCCTAGTACTGAATATGACTTACTGGGTAATTTACGAACCTAGAAGGGATACATAGCGCAGTGGACATGGCAAGGGTTTCAACGACAGAGTGAGCTTGATTTTTTTCTCCGCCAGCAACCCGGCGAGAAAAATCACTTTGTATCGAAGCAAAATTAACGAGAAATTACAACTGAACGTCACTGAGACACAAATGCTTGATTTCTTAGGACGAACAGAAACTGTAGAAATAGAAATATACGCATTTAGCGCTGTGTTTACAATTTCTTTCATCGTCAACTCAATCACTTGTTCTTAAAATTTCACAACAGTAGGTTTTATACGGAAGGCTTTGAGTCGGAAATATCGAGACAAGACAAAATAAGCACAGTAAAATAGGAAAGAAGCATTTAATAAAAATTGTCACACTTTTTATGGCGAGTCAGTACAAAAATCATGCAGCAGTCTGAACAAAAAGCATTAGACAAATTCAGTACCAGAAAAGGCGACATTTTTTGGCTATACCACGCAAAATTGACACTGGTTTACCTGTACTCGTTGTGGCTCTATCTGTGCATTTAGACACAAGTCGGATGCCATGTAAAATACGTTGAATCACTTTCACAGTTGTTTGAGTGTCGTTTTTACCACTCCGTCCGCGGGCTCTAAACTGAGAACAATTGCGTTTTGTGGTTTGCGTTTAAAAAGTAAGATGGTGAATTCTAATGTTCCTCACCTCCGTAGTCTTGTTTCCGTGAGCTGCATAGAAATTATCGTTCAAGCTTAATTATTAATTCTGCCTTCAGTTCGATCAAACAAACACATAATGGCTCCGTTGTCAGCGTTGTGCGAACGGAGCGATTACAAACTCTTTCATTTGAACTCCAGCAGCCATAACGGTGAGATCGTAAAGCTTCAATCCGCTTTGAACGACGATTCCAACAATTTTCAGGAAAACTCAAACACGTGCCACATTTCAGAGCCCATAATTGGAAGATTTTTCCCAAACCTTGTGCTTGTACGTTCACTTCGGGGCAGTTTCATTGATTCATTCAGCTCCGCAAAGAAACGCTGCAACACTTCGCAAGGTTTTGGCGCCTCTTTCGGTCAGTCATGTGATCGCGATCGATTCCTGTTCCCTTTTATCTCGGAGTTTCTCTCTTTTTTTTTTCTCTTTCTTGATTTCATAGCAATTAGCGATTGCTTTTTTAACAATAAAACCATTATGTACTCGGGCATACTGGATATCAAATAATTATAACCATCTTGGTCATATCCACGTTGAACGCAAATTTGCGTGTAGCCACGCGCGTTTATGACGTTGAGGGTGGCGCAATTTTTTCTAAAAATAGCACATTTGTCTTTTTCGATGGGGCCGCGTGGACCCCGCGCTTACGGTCTCCGTCCCCGATTATGGCTCCTGGTGAAAAGCTGAGAGGTGATGTTTACAACACTTTGCTCTTTGACTTCGCCACGTGAGTCACAGATATTGCCTACAGTGTGTAGGTATACCTGATAATAAAGCTCATTATTTTGGAGAAAAAGGTGAAATAATCTTTCATTTCGATTTTGTCTATCACACCTCTGGGGTGAGAACTGAAACTTAAAGGGGCCAGGTTGCTCAACTGACAGCAATACTTCAGCCAGTCATTTCACATATTCACTTGGTGACCTTGGCTTCATATATTTCTCCATGAATGGGTTTGTGGAAAATTGGCACTTGAATTCTGAAGGGACTTGAATTTTTCTTGACACTGCAATTGATGTTGAACAGCTTTTGCAAGCAAAACAATCATTTGCGGGTGGAGTTTGCAAAGGTTCCAACAGTCTGTAAAGTAAAGATACTCTGGCAAACACACCATCACTTTGGATCTGGCAGGCGTTGGTGATCCAAGATGCATGTTGATAAATATGTTTTGGGCACAGGTTTTGGTTGTACAGGGTCTTTGACTGATGACATATATATGGACAGCTATGTTAATCCTTAATTTTCTGAAAACACTTCAAAAGGACTGTTGCACACTTAGAGCAACCATGGTTGATCACCCATTCTGGGGTTATTTCACATCTCCTTTATAAACAGTTACTGAATGCATGACAGCGTAGTTTTGACACCCAGCAATACAACACTGTTTTGACCTGTTTTCCCCTACCTTATCGGTAACAGTTCTGAAATAATGATCCTCACAGTTAAATGCATTCAACTTGAGCAGTTGAAAAAGCAAACTTGAAAAAATTCAGTCTCGACCAGGATCAAATTTGCCTTTTCAACTGCTCAAGTTGAAAACATTCAAAAACTGCAAGCCCTTTATGGCCACATTTGTTACGTCAGGCAGTTCACACCTGATATATTTCATATGTATCCATCTTCAAAAAAACTGAATTCTCCTTGGCAATTGGAACTGTTTCTTCATCAGAAGTACAAATGTCTGAAAGGGTGTGAGCAGAAGTCCAATTGCTCTTTTAACAGAAGGGACAGTTTAGAACTTTTGTGCATTGTCTAATACTCCATTATTGCATAGTTCACCTGGTGTTACTGAACTCAAACTACAAATTTTTCACTGACACTTAAGAAAAATGGGCCTGAATGTCTTTCCTTTGAATTAAGCTTCTTGTACCGGCTACAAGCAAAAGACAAAAAATCATATAATTGCAAATCCTTCAATCTTTTCAGATTACCCTAGCAAATGTTTATAAACCTTCTCATTGGACAGTTGCATGCGTAATGTGGGAAAATGCTTGGAAATGTGATAGTTCATTGCATTTTCCATTGAATTAAACTTAGCATGTCAGTACAATATATGGAACTAGGGAGTTTTCCTAACCCTAGGTGTATTTACTTTGCCAGTGCTTTAAGTTCTCTTATCAAAACAAGCAAACCTCAGACAGCTCTGTTTGTAAGGTTAAGCATTCTTCTTTTGTTGGTTGTCCTTTATAAGCTACCCTTTCCAGTTGCAAAATTCTATCATCTCAAATGTTCTTTTTTTCTTGTAAATGGAACCAACCAATATATTTGCAGAAACAACTGCCGCCAAGAAACACTCAAGCCAAAAAAAGAAGAATTCCATAAAATAAACGTGGTGTTTTACACTTAATTACGCTTACAGCTGTAAATAAGACGCAAAAAACTTGAGACAAGTGCATGTGAAAGTTCAAGCCCATTTTTAACACATTCTAAGCCTTCGCATTCGATTTTGTGTCTTCATTGTGAAACAGACTTAAAGAAGACTCGCAATCGAAATCTCCTCTTTTCGCTTTGTTGGCTGGAAGATTCTACAGTTTCCACAGTAAAAAGATTCTTATAAATCTTCCTGAGATGACGAAATCCACAATCATCTGCTAGAATATAGTTATAATTTGAGCGTAGTTTGTTCAACACTCAACTGGGAAAATCTCAGGCCGAAACTTGTCACTTGCATATTCAATATTGACTGCTCTACTAACCTAAAATAAAGCTGGTCCTTCATTCCATCGATTTTGATGGTCTCAGAAACAGAAATGGATCGAAATGGAAGGTCGAAAGCTGCAACTTTAATGCCATTTCCCAGGTCGACAAGTGGCTGTTGACACCGCGAACGTTTATGTTTTCGATAACACAACCATCACGCTCATGTTCTTGACATAATACACAGCAGGAGTGTACACAGATCCAGAATTTAGAGAAATGTGGTGCCCAAACGCTGTACTGTCGCCAAAAATACTAACAGCAAATAAACAATAACAAAAAACGAATTCCTTTTCCACAATCGAGTCACCACGAACAAAAAACACATATTCACGAGTAGTTCGCGCGAGACTTCTTTGCACTTCGCGCATGCTCGTTAGAGTTTTCGAATGATTGACAGATTTCTTTACTGGGGCAATCATGTAGAGGCCAAAAGCGGCAAGATCAAAGGTAGCTGCCAGCCCCCCCTGGTATTGATCATGGATCATGAAATTGTAACCACAGAAGTGGAATATGGCCAATAAATAACGGGTGAAAATTAAAAAAAAGAAAAATATTAGGGCAAGAACAATGACTAGTGCCAACCATGCACTAGTCAAAAATGAATTACGAGCTTTGTACAGTCCCTATACATGCAAAAGCAATAGTGCTGCCGGAATGGTTCAGCAAAACCTGCCTTGAACTATTGCTCAGGCACATGGCCCATCAAAGTCTACACTAGTGAAATCAAAATATGGACGGACAAAAAGCCAAATTCTTCTAGTCCCAACCCGAGTGAGTCTCGTGGCTCTCTTATTAATATTTTCTTGTTCTTTTGTACATCATTTCATGCAATTATGACCTAATCCAGGTCCTCAGTTTTTGAAACGAAAGGAAAGGCCGGAACCAACAAAATTCAAATCACTCATGGACTGAAAAACGACCCTGTCTTATTATACCCAATTCACATGATCCCTGACGTAGCTGGCATTAAAACAAAAAATGTTTCCTATGTTTTTTATTACATTTTATTTTTCAAGGGATGGTCTCTCCTCTTGAATTTCGCGGCTTTGTTCAGCGGTTCGCAAAAACTCGCCCGGCCTAACCATAAACAATTATATCTTCGATATCTGTTGAGGTGTAAGGGATAACTGAGGTTTTTATTGTTTGCCGTACATGTTTACATATAAATCTGACTTATCTATTGATATCATAACATTTTTACTCAGTTACTGCATGCTAATGTCGGCACGCTTAGGGTTGGATCATCCAGTATTGCCACTGTTCTATTCGCAGAAACAAGACGGAAACTTTCGGCTAAGTCCTCAATAAGTCTGAAAATGATTTCAGAGATACTTGAGTGATTTTTTCTGCCGTTTGTTCGTTTGTTTATTTTTAAGCGGGGACTACTAACCGAGCTGGGCCTGATTTTGGTTAAGTCTAATATATACATCTAATAATGGCCCTAAGATATTTACTCAAAGCTTCACTTAAGGCCTTGTAATCAATCGATAGGAACATTGCTGTGTAGCCACAGGGCTTCATTTTTCTCCAAAGTATCTTAATTGTCTATAAGAATTTTTGGATGGGCGCAGAATTTTTAGTCGTTAATTGTTTGTTGAACTTGAGGACATTGGTCGCCGTTGTCGTTCGCATCATCTTCATCGTCCGTGAGATCATGTAATAAGTTGCTACAGGTTTCTGTCTGCTCTGCTGTCTGTTTCTCCACCTTTTTTCTGTTCTTCCCTTTCTTCCTGCTTTTTCGCTTCTTCTGCCTCTTCTCTCGTTTCTTATTTTCGAGTAAACTCCGCGTTACGATACATCCCATGTGGGGGTGGTCACACAGGCCTTGTAGCTGCCTGGGAGGTAAATACATAGAAAGCATGGGTCATAATCAGGGTGCTATCTAGGATTTATCGTTTGGGGGAGAAGTCTCGAGTCACGAGCTTCCTAGGGGGGTAGGGGGGATGCCCCCCGGAAATTTTTGAAATGAATTTGCGCCGAGATGCAATCTGGTGCATTTTGAGACACAATTTTGAGATAATATTACAGTGGTGTTTTATTTTATTTTTTAGTCGTGATCATGTTCTGACAATGTTACACTTAGCTCCAATATTTGCTAACCTGAACAGAAGAGTTATCCGACATGTCTAATTGCACAAATATTTATATACATAGTCATTAGTAGTATGGTAATTGAGGGTATGAGGCCACCCGTCAAATTTATGATTAATTTCCGTCAAATTTCTGCAAATTTTCAACCAATTTTCCCCAATTTTCAGAAAAATCTTTCAGGCCATCAGTCAAATTTCCTGTTAAATTTGACTGAAAAAATTCCCAGTCAAATTTTTACCGTTTTATATCCAAAAGATTTCGCTATTTTCGAAACCATATGCATAACTTGTTACACCATTTTCGTGGATATATCGCTTGTCGTCAAAACAGCTGAGTGATATTTTAAAGAAATAAGACATAATAATGAATGTATGTAAAAAAACTTGTTTACCCATTTTTCCTAGACTGTTGTCAATACACTGATAATGTTTTTTGGGAAAATATTTTTTTTGATCTTGCATTCGGAATACCACCCCTTGAAACTTATATTTCCCAAGATTTTTTATGTTGTAGTCTTAATCAAAAAGAGTTCATTTACGAAATAGAAAAAAAAGATAGTAAAATTTTATATAATGAAGTTCATTCATTGTTGAAAAACCATTTAGGTATTTTTTACTACCAAGATGAAGCAGGAAAGATAAATGATATTAAAAATTGGAATGATATTAAAACGAAAAAAATGAAAGAGCTCTTGATTGAACTTTATGTTTCTAAAATGAGAACCAAGTACTCTCTGTCAATAAAACAGGCACGCTATCTTTTGTCAACCATTTTAATTGCAATGGTATTCAAAACAATCACAGCCAAAGATATTGATTACAATAATGGTCGTATAAACGAAATTGAAGGAATTAATTTCTCAAACAAACAAGTAATAATAACGCGAAATTTATGGGATATGAATTTAAGTTTCACACCATGTATTTTTGTTAATAAAAAATTCATGGCCAACAATTGGGAAAAATATTTAGAAAAGTTACGTAAAATTACATGAGTTTCATTATTTTGTTTATAATGAAACTTGTATATTCAAACCTTTTCAATTGTCCGTCTAACTCGTTAGACAGTTCTTTTGTCTTGAAAACCGCAGGGACTTTCCCGAGGAAATGAGTCATCAAATTAACATGCAATATCAGATGAACTTGTATTTGAAGTTTTCAATTGTCTGTCTAACACGTTAGACAGTTCTTTTGTTTTGAAGTTTGTAGTTAACGGAAAAAATAAGATCTATTTTTGGATGAATACCTTGTTGTATTTCTTTTCAAATTTGTCAGTTAATGGACACATATCAATGATTATGTCATCTATAACTTTAACATAATCAAGGAATCCTTTTTCATCATACTCTAGTCCTCTCATAAAGGATCGTAAATCAGTTAAAACCTTTTCATATGAAGTGTACGCAAATTTACACATCTCAATCTTCCTTTTATAATTTTTGATCTCTGAATATGTTTTAAGCAATAGACCAGAACCAGATATTGTTCCGAGAACAATAGGGTTTAGCGTAACACCGCCAACTACTGTTCCCGTAACCACCAACAAAGTGGACCCAATATTACATGCAAGTTCTGCTTTTTTAAAGTATTTAAAGGCCATTTTAGCAAGCCAGTATTTCTTATGATAGAATTTGTACAATGCTTTCAACTCGAATATTTGATCTTCCGTTAATTTTTCTGAAACATGGTTCCAATTAAATATGCTTTTACGTCTATCCATTTATATTATATGACCACATTTTTTCTTTTCAAACGATTTCTTAATACTGATGTTTATGGTACTCTATATTCAATCAACATTAAGAGTTCTTCAGTTTTTACAACTGAACCCAGTTCCACTGCTAAATGACCAAAAGCTAGTATTAAATTAATACTTATTACCTGTGTTCGAGTTGCTTTAGTTGAAGTGTAAGTTATTGATTGAGTTAAATGGTCACTGTGTTTTACTTTTAAAGAAATAGGCGTATATCGTCTTTTGACTTTGAAATATAGCACTGTTATAGTTGATATGTGGCTATGATTTGGAATGATTATTTTGTCACAACCATTTAATAAAAATGTGTTCCCATTTTTTGTATTTAAATACCCGTTTATGTAATGAATGGAACCACTCAAACGATGCCCGTTTAAAGATAAATCTGTCTCCATCACCATTTTACCATTCTCAATAGCAAAAGCGGTGTCATAGACACTTGGGTCAACATTTGAAATCGTTTCTTTTACACCATAAACAATAAGATGTCCAATTGTTAAAAGTGATGGATAAGTAACTGTGCCCTGTAGATCGAGATAAATGAATTGCGGAGGCGAGCTACCCCATCGATGAAAATTGACAACTGTTTTGGTATAGTTTCCGAATGTTTTTGTTGTATAATTAGAAATTGAAATCGTGGTGCCTTGCACTGCCACACTCAACTCACTCATTTCCGGCGGAAACCATTCAACTACAAAAGTATAGTATCCAACAGGAAGTTTATAAAGGTTAAAACCGAGGCGTGATTGGTACTGGTTTGGTGAGCTTTTTTGAAACAGGAGTTTAAGTTGGTAAGCTTTTTTATTAATTTGATGCGGAGAATTGGAAAAATTGACAATACCCAAAACCTGAATATTTGATTCACTTGAAGATTCGTCGTCGTTTTCCATCAAGTATCTGAAGGCGTCTTTTTTTTGTCCTGAATTAATAATATGAGATTCATGAATTTTTTGAGTAACAAGATTTCTCAAATCTGTTATTTTATTTTCCATTAACTCAACATTAACTGCGGATTTCGAATTTTTTGAATCGGTTTGTAAGTTAACAATTTTATTGTTATTTAAATTCAAGTCTCCAGACATACTTGTTGTGCCATCAAGTTTGAGATAATTTTTTTGTGTTTCACTAAGTCTGTAGTTGACAAACTCGACACATGCTGCGTCTCTTGGGTTTGTTGTAAGATTAAGATTGATAATTGATTTATTTTTCATATCAATTTTAGCTCCTTTATCTAATTTTTTCGAAAGCTGATTATCGACATATTTTTTATTTACTCCATGGTCTGAATTAACTGGGTCTTTGATATTTGTTATAAAATGGTTGTTCATGTCTAAAGATTGTAGCATAGACCCGCCTTCTTTTTTACTCAAGAATATTTCCCTAGCTGCATTATAAGAGAGGGCTTTATTCGTGTTTCCATGAATTGGGTACGGCTGTGGTTGCAAAATTAGGTCTCCACTCATAGTTGCTCCTGTCTTTTTCACAAACTGAGTTGTATCCGCACTTGGAATCTTAGCTATTTCACTATCCAACTGACTTTTTGTAACCACATCATTATTATTGGTTCCTTGTTTTACATTCACTAATTTTTTATTCTGCATATCATAATCATTATTGGCATCTAATTTGAACCCAATACCAGGTAAACCTCTGAGACCCCTCGAACTCATAAAATGATTGAAATTCAATACTCCATTGTAAAAACTCATTTTATTAACTATTTAGATTATTTTAGTAAAATTTTCTGCTTTGAATTTTCGTGGTTTATCAACATACAGAAAAGTGTACGGTTCATTTGTTGCTGAGATATAGGCGTCTTTGCTGATGTTCATTTCTCGGCATATCAAACTCTGTTCATTCTTGTTGTCTGGAAAATCAAAAATGCAGAGATGGGAGCAGTTCAATCTGATGGTTTTGTCTGTTTTGTAAAAAGACTGAGACAGATAGATACAGCTGCAATTTTTATTTCGAGAGCTAATGAAATAGTTTAGTATTTCTTTATTATTTTTGTTTCCACTGCAGAGGTAATCATCGAAAATGATTAACTTTTGATTTCCATCACCCATGTCATCATAAGGAATTATCTCGCCGTTGCTAGCTTCAATGATATTATAACCATATTTTTTCGAAAGAGGTTCAAATTTTTTCAACAAATATTGATACTTGTTTTGTTGTAAGTTTTTAGCATATAGATAAATCTTATCAAAAAATAATAGGGGTTCGGTTATCATGTAAAACAAAAGATTGGTTTTACCACTCCCACTCGGAGCGCAGATCAACATTCTGAAGCATCTATCAGGCATGAAAGGATACAACTGAGTGAAATTACTGTTTTCATCACATTCAACGTCACAGTTTGGTATTATCAGTTTTTCCATTTTATTAATTCACAACAGATTTTTTTTATTAATAATTTTATGCGACACGCTATGCGACACGCTATGCGACACGCTATGCGGGCTTTTTTATATTCAATAACCCCATTTTGAATAAAAAAAAATATTTTGTTTTAATTAAATAAAATGAGTCTCCTCAAGTGGAAAGAAATGGCTGAAAAAAGATCGAAAATTGGTCAAGATATCAATACTATTAGAGAAACGCTGAAACAAAAGAAAATATCCGATACAATGAGTGACGTTGAAGCAGAAAAGCTTTTCAAACCAATAACATCCGGTTTGAAAGAGTTGACACAACCTCAACCTATTAAAAGACGGTTGCAAAGGAAAAAAGCAGAGATTCCCGATTATGGTATCAATATCGAAGATGAAGGAATACCAGATTTCAATCTTGAAGATTTCTTTGATGAAGGGGTTCAACCACAAACTGCAAAACAGCTTGTTCCAAAACCACCCTCATATGATGATGTTCTCAAAGATTTGGAAACAGGAAAAAAGAAAATATATGTCAATCCTGAGTATATGCAACTTGAAGACCCACCAGAATATGAAGTTCCAAATTATGAGATTTTTGAAGAAGACAGAATAAATGAGACTTTAGATGAACTTGGATTGGCCAACTATGATGACATTGAAGCGCAACTCGAAAGAGAAGATATGACAGAAAAAACAAGGCATTCTTTCTTGTCAAAGAAAATAGAAAATGCAGTCAAGAAAAGACAACAACTTCCAGGTTATAAAACACACATTACAAAGCAGTTGAACAAAGGTTTGATAAGTCAATCTGAAGCACAATTCAGAAGAAAGGTTATCGACGACGCTCGAAAAGTTCTCAACGATTATATCAACTATAACCAAAATAAGTTGAAGAGTATCAAAGGCTCTGGCCTCAAAAGAAAGGTAACAAAGCGAGGTGGAAATGTAAGCGCTGTTTTCATTAATCCTAAAGAAGCCCTTAAAAAGTTAGAGTTAATAGTTGGATCAATTGGTGCTGGTAATAATAGCATAGAGCTTAGAAACACTGGTGTTGCTATTCTCGATATTCTATTGAAAAACCACATAATCAACAAACATCATTACAATCAAATTTATAAAAACTTTTTTCATGTGAATAAATAAATAATGAAACTACCATTGGTGTTATCTTCTCATAACGTCAAAAAACAAACAAAAAACAAACCCAGTGATTTCACAATCAGATATAACCAACCGATATTACTTGATCCAAACAGACAATATGAACTCGGTTTAGGTCGAATTATATCCATGTCATTCACGTGGTTCAATATCACATCAGAGCTGGACAACCAAAAAATAAAATACTCTTCTGATGGCGGGAAAACTTGGAAAGATATAATATTCCCGCCGGGTACATGGAATTATGTTGGTTTCAATGATTACATCAAGGAAAACACAAAAACAAAGAATTCAAACAAAATTTCATACCCAATAACCTTGAAATTTAACAACACAACTTTCAAAACGACAATAAATCTCGCGACAAACTATCAACTAGACCTTACAACATCAAATTTTGGAGATCTAATCGGTTTCAACAAACAAATTTTAACCAGTTCTAAAAATGTTGGTGACTATACACCAAATCTCAGTCAAGATACAGAGATTTTGAATATACATTGTGATCTTATTTCAGATAGTCTTGTTGATGGGGATGAGACAGATATCATCTACACGTTTGGCACAAATGATTTGCAACCATCCTATGCTTTTACTAAAGAGCCTTTGAAAGTTCAATATTATCCAGTCAATAAGTATATTATAAACACCCTGCGGATTTACATTACTGATGGTAAACGACGAATAATAGATTTAAACGACGCTGATACATCATTTTCTCTGATTTTGAGAGAAAAAAAAATATAAACTAATTATAAAATGATGACGTATAATTACAAACGAATTTTTCATCCAGGTCTTGGAAAATTTGTCTACAAACATAAAGGATCCGGTTTAATTGTGGATAATATTTTCAAACCTGTGAAAAAAATTGTGGATGTAGTTTTGAAACCTATTGCTAAAAAAGCTTTGAAATCAGGAATAGAAAGTGCTGGTGATAAAATTGGTAAAAAAGTTGTTGAAAAAGTTGTTGAAAAATCAGGTCATCTTTTCATGAAAGACTTTCAGTCTTCAAGAAAAAAAGTTCCAAAAGCACCAAACAAACAAAAAGAAGAAGATTACAACATAATATTGAATAGATTGATTTCTGGAAGCGGTATAAAAAACAAAAAAAAATAAAAAAGTTGTAACAGATAAATAAAAGATGACTTTCAGAATGAGTGATAAACTGCAGAGATATGAAATGGTCAAATTCTCTCTTGATAATATTATTGTACAACCTGGAAACAACGATTCTCAGAAAAAAACAGGATATAAATTCACAATAACCGACAGATCCACTTTTTTTGATTATTTCAACGGATATTTTGAAGTAACTAAAGAGCTCCAAAAGAAAGCCGATGGAGCCGGTTTTGCAGCTGCTGACCGAATTACAATTATTAATGGAGCACATTCTATCATTAAACACATGATTATCAGATCTGCTGGTAAAATAGTCTATGATAGTGACAATATTCATAAAATTGTAAATGCTAAAAATTTGTTGGAGTATAGTGATGATTTCAGCAGGTCAGTTGCTAAAAATAGTTTTTGGTACCTTGACACAGAGGATTCAACAGCAAATACGAATTTAGGTTTCGAAGCAAGGCGAATTTTAACTCAAGCAAGACAGAATGATGGTAATGGTGGAGCTAAAAGTATAAATGAGATCATTCCGTTGAACAGATACAGTTTTTTTGAGGAATTGGAAGACAAGATGCTTCCTCCCATGCAGCTCACATTCGAACTGACCTTGAATTATGATGATGAATTGATTCACAAAGCAAATGCTGCTGATGATGGTCGGGTGGTTGTTACTCAACTTTATCTTTGGCTTCCAAGTTTAATTCCTAAAGATAGTGAATATAGTGAATTTTTGAAAGATTTTCTCAAACCAACCAAATGGACGTACATGAAAGATATGTATATTCAGAGTGCAAATACAAGAGCAGTTCAAAACATGTTTCAAATCAGCCCAGCTATTGATAATGTTAAACATGTATTCATTTATCTGCAGAGAAGTGATGGTCCAAACAATGAGGAATCTGAGAGAACTCCTTACATTTTTGATACTTTCAAGCTGAATTCTGCAAATGCAAATAGCTCTCTTGCATCATGTCGTTTGGAGTATGGAAAAAGTACTTTTTATCCTGTATTAGAGTACGATGCAGATTCAAAATCGAGAATCTTCAACGATTTAATGTCTTATGCTTTTAGAAAGAATGATCTGAACACAGGAACGCAGTTGAATATACATAATTTCACATCCATTTACGGTCTTGTTTATTTTAATCTGACCTCCCAAAAAGAGGCTGTTACTCGAGATCCAAAACAACTGATTTTAAACTACAGATTGAATGCGGCACCAGCAGCTAATGTGAGTGCTCATGCCATCGTATTTTACGAAAATGAGGTAATTGTCAACAAGGTTGGAAATGAACTTATGATTGTCTAATTCAAAAAAATTTTCTGAATTTATTTTATTTTGCAATAAAATAAATGAAAACAGTACTACAAGAAATAAATGTAACGCTTTCAAAAGAACAGAAAGAAAAAATTTACCAAGCTTTTCACAACCGTGAAAATATTAGACTGAGGTTATCAAAAGACGCTCTCAGAGGAAGTGATACTCTTCTTGTTCCTACAAATTCATATGAGGGGTTGGATGACGCTCCCGATGGAACTGATGCTATTGTTGACGAATCAACTTTTGATGAAATGTGGAAAGAATTTTGTATTCATAATGAAGATCCATTTTCCGATGATATGTGGGAATCTTATGGTCTTTTTTTTTATCCAGCAATTGATGAAAGTTGGGAAGGTGAAAAAGGAATTGATTTTGCTTTAAATTATTCATTAATATATGACTCAACAAAAGAGTCCGTTGCACGGAATATAGAAAAACTTATGGAATGTGGTGCCAACTGCCATTAATTCAAAAAATTCACTGAATTTATTTTATTTTGCAATAAAATAAATATGGTAGAACTATACGAAATCAATGTAACGCTTTCCGAAAATCAAAAAAAGAAACTTAGTAAAGCTTTTCACAACCGTGAAACAATCACCTTGAGGTTGAAAAATGATGCCCTCAGAGGAAATGATACTCTTCTTGTTCCTTCAAATGTTGCGAAAAGGTTGGAAAAGAACCGCAATATGAATAAAGGAATGGAAATAAAACTGGCCAAGACCAATATCAGAAAACAGGTTGGTGGTTCACTTTTAACTTCAATCTTATCACTCGCTCGAACTTTTGGACCAACATTAGCAAAAACAGTGGGATTATCGGCTCTCGCGGGGGCCGCTTCCGAAGGAGCATCTCAGATTGTCAAAAAGATATCTGGAAAAGGTTCACAGACAGGTGGTTTTCTCATTCCAAATTCCAAAATAGATCAACTCATCGCTCATAAACATCTATTGAGTAATAAACAGAAAAAGGATATTCTCAATGCCATACAAACTGGTTCTGGTGTTCATATAAAACCCACAAAAGTACAAACAGGTGGGTTTTTAGGCACTCTTTTAGCATCAATCGGTGTTCCACTCGCTCTTGAAGCTTTCAAAAAGATGGTGGGTGGTTCAGGAGTTCCCAGAATTGGAAAACCTCCTAAACTAAATGGTGGATCGGCTCCAAGAATGGGAGCTTATCAACCACCACCTCCATTTTATGGAACATGGGAAAACTTTGGTGGAGGGAAGAAAAAAAAAAAAAAGTTGGGAAAAGGGTTGCTCCTTGGGAAAAACAGTCCATTCAATGGGATTCCACTGTTGGGAACCATACTTTGAAATTCCACAAAAGAATTCCAATGAGCAATCACGATTTGATAGAATGGTGTCAAAATTTAGGAATTCCAATTGACAAAGGGGGTGTTTTATCAAGAGATCAAACTGTTCCACACAATCATAAAATGGCGTTTTTCATTTACAATCTTGAGCCGTCATACATGAGTGGAAGTCATTGGGTTGCAACATTTGTAAAGGATGGAGTGATTAATTATTTTGATAGTTTTGGGTTACAACCCTTTCAAGAAATCGTTAATCATGCACAAAAAAAGAATCTCACTTTGATTCATCAAAATGATCAGATACAGAATTTGGGGACAACCACTTGCGGATATTTTTGTTTATACTTTTTGAATGAAATGAATAAGGGAAATACATATTTCAACCTTTTACAACCCTTTGATATTCATGATACCATGAAAAATGAGAAATTCATAGAAAAATATTTTAAAAATCCTACTATATTGTAAATGAAAACGTATTGCGTAAAACAAAGAAAAGAAACTGAGTGCGTTGAGCCTTCAGGTTATAAATATGCAAAGAATGGTCGACTTATGTTCTTTTGCACATGCGCTGAATGTGGTATAACCAAAACTAGATTCGTAAAGAACCAGGGAAACTAAATAGCCCGTCTGAGGGGGCGGGCATTTTGGATACGATGGCATCAACAGGGACTGATATGTTAATTCATCATGGTATTCCTTGGCTTGGGAAAAAAGCTGTAGAAATGGGGAGATATTATGGATCAGAAGCCTTGAGAAACCCAAAACTTCAGAAAAAGGCTCTCGATTATGCTTTGGAAAGAGCGGCTCCCTTTGTTCAAAAAACAGGATCGGAAATGCTTGATCAACTATCAACAAAAATACGACCGAATAAAAAGTATAAAACCGACCGAAAAGAACTTGACGGAAGTGGGATTGACATTCATAAAATGATTGGAAAACTCCCTAAACCAAAAGGGGGGTGGACTCTTCCAGGGCATAAATACACAGGCCCCTACAACGATCTTGAAAATCAGGTTAAATGGGATCCAAAAACAGGAGAGATACTCGAGATATATGACAAACCAACTGGTAATACTGATGCCATAGCGATGCAACACGATGTCGATTATTCGGTTTGCAAAGACGATAAAAAATGTAAGAACAAAGCCGACCGGAAAATGGTCAAAGCGTTGGATTCTGTTCCTTATAATGAGAGACAATGGGGTCATTGGATGGCGCGAAATATTATTAACACAAAGGAAAAACTTGGTCTTGGTTTAAACTGAAAAGGCCGTCGAGTGAAGAAAACTGGCAAGAAAAATTAGCTGATGAGCTTCATAAACCTATAAAACGTAACTTCACCCGGCGGCGGGTAATTGTAAACCATATTGACGAGACATGGTGTTCAGATATCGTTGAGATGCAAAAATTCAGTCGATGGAATAAGGGTTATAGATATCTTCTCATGGTACTCGATGTGTTTAGTAAATATGGTTGGATTGTCCCATTGAAGGATAAAAAGGGTGAAACTGTTATGAATGCATTCAAAACAATATTCAAAGAGGGGCGTAAACCGGAATATCTTTGGACTGATAAAGGGAAAGAGTATTACAACAAACATGTTAAGGAACTACTTGATAAGAACAAAATAACCTTGTACTCAACTGAGAACGAGGAAAAGTCGTCAGTTTGTGAAAGATGGAACAGAACAATTAAAACCAAGATGTGGAAGCAGTTTACTGTTCAGGGGAATACACAGTATCTTGAAATGTTACCCAAATTAGTGAAACAGTATAACAATACCAGACATTCAAGCATAAATATGACACCCACGGAAGCCAGTAAAAAGAAAAATGAAGGAGTTGCTTACTTTAATCTGTACGGTGATATAAAGCCAATCTCAACAAAGTCAAAGTTCAGAGTTGGTGATAAGGTCAGAATATCTAAGTACAAACGTCCTGTCTTTGACAAAGGATACACAGCCAATTGGACAGAAGAAGTTTTCACAGTCAACAAGATACAATACACCAATCCGATCACTTACAGACTCAAAGATCTCAGTGGTGAGGAGATATCAGGTTCTTTTTATGAACAGGAGATGCAAAAGGCTGTTCAAGACGTTTACCGTATTGAAAAAGTGATTCGACGAGACGCTCTAAAAGGTAAAGCTTTGGTGAAGTGGAGCGGTTACCCGGAAAAATTTAATTCCTGGGTTGATATTAACGATCTGATGTAAAAAAAATAAATTTAAAAAATATTATATTCAATATAATAAAAATAAAATGACTAATTTTTTAACTTTTCAAGAAATGTGTAAAATGGCTGTGAGTAAAAAAATAAAAAATGCACAAAAGCTCTCAAAAGCAGAACTGGCAAAAGTATTAAATCTTGATGAAGAATTGTATAACAAACCAAGTAATGCAAAGGAGGTATTGATTACCAATGTTGATACACAGGTTGCCACAAAATGTAAAAGCATCTATCAGTGTGCAAAAGTGTTGGGAAAAAGTTGTGGTTTGATTCATTATTTCGCAAATTGCGGAAATGCATTTGTGGATAAGGATGGAAATAAAGTCAGATTGTCTTTTGCTTGAACTTTTCATTTCATAAAAAGTGAAATGAAAAATAATTTAAAAAATATTAAATATAATATAATAAATGAGCAAAGCTAGTTTGAAGAAAATTAGAAGATCAAATCAGTTTATTAAAATGCTTCGAGACCAAAATAAAAGAAAGCTTGAGAAGATTATAGCAGATGATACCAAACCAATACCAACACCAAGAGAATACCCTAGCTTATTTGGTGAAGTACCTGAGATTAACGTCCCCATCCTAAAACCAACAGTTGTTACAACAACACTCAATAAGCTACCAAATGTGATTCAAAAAACAACTAAAAACGTTATTAATTGGGAAGAGTGGTTGAAAAATGCAGATAAAGCAATTGAAGAGCGAAATAAAAAAAATATTAAATGGAGAAAGTGGTTGAAAAATATTTATAAAGTGGTTGAACCAACTTTCACACAAAAAGAAAAAGCCCTTCGAGGGTATACAAGATCATATGAAGTTGGTCTCACAAACAGACAAGACCCATTAATTCAACTTCAGAAGACCCGTTCAGTGATTAGGAAAAATCTATTAAAGTTTTCAAATGAAATGAAAGGCTTGAAATTCAATGAAACGTTGAAGATTAAGTTTGAAAAACAGAATGGAGATGAGTTGATTGAAGAGTCAGCTTATTTGAATGCAGAAAAACAAACAGTAACAAACGACACAGAGATTGTAGAATTGTTGCAAATAACACAACAACAGATTCTCAATAAAATTCAGAAATGGATTTCAAAAGGATCAGGATGGACTATCAAATCGGTTGATGGTCATTTCATCAATGTTATAAAGTACAAACCACTCAGAGGTAACTCATATATCCCATTACCCAAAGAGTTGCAGCACTCATCCAAAGGGATAATAAACATGAAAAATAATGATAATGAATGTTTTCGTTGGTGCCATATTCGCTACCTCTGGCCGCAGAATAAACATCCAGAGAGAATAAAAGAGTGTGACAAAAAATATGTAGAAAAATTGGATTACTCAGGGATTGAGTTCCCAGTTTCTGTAAAACAATACAACAAAATAGAGAAACAAAATAATATTCGTATCAATGTCTTCGGTTACGAGAAAAAGCAAAAGCATCCGATTTACGTTTCAAAAGAAAAGTTTAACTCTTGTTTTAATCTACTCTTAATAACCGAAGGAGAGGTGGGGCATTATTGTTTATTAAAGGACTTTAATAAATTCATGTACAATCAAACAAAGCACAAGGGAAGAAAGCATTTCTGTATGTACTGTCTTCAATGTTTCAGCTCTGAAAGGGTATTGAACAATCATAAAGTCGATTGTGTTGAAATTAACGGGGAACAAGCCATTAAAATGCCAGAACCTGGATCAAAAATTGCATTTACAAATTATCGCAAACAGTTGCCGGCTCCTTTCGTGATTTATGCTGATTTTGAAGCCATCACCGAAAAAGTTTCGCAAAAAAAATCCAAAACCGAGCAATATCAAAAACATACAGCTTGTGGATATGGTTATAAAGTTGTTTGTTGTTATGATGATAAATTTTCAAAACCAATCAAAATTTATAGAGGGAAAATGACCATTCAGAAGTTCATGAAAGATATGTTGGTCGAAGTCGAATACTGTCAAGAGGTTGTAAAAAACCACTTTACAAAACCTCTCAAAATGACAGAAAAGGATGAGGAAAGTTTTCAAAATACGAAAGAATGCCACATCTGCAAGAAACCTTTTGATATGGATAAGGATGGAGTAATAAATGTGGGAGGAAAAAATATTAAAAAGGTACAAATAAAAAATGTTAAAGTAAGGGATCACTGTCATGTCACTGGTAAATACAGAGGCGCAGCACATACAATTTGTAATCTAAATTTTAAATTAACTGATAAAATACCTGTGGTGTTTCACAATCTCAAGGGATATGACAGTCACTTTATAATGCAAGAGATTGGTAATATTGCTAAAAATCATATATATTTCGATGAACGAAAAAACAAATATTCTGACGTGAATATAAATGTCATTCCACATAACATTGAAAAATACTTAGCCTTCATGTTGGGTTACAATCTTGTGTTCATCGACAGCTTTCAATTCATGAGCTCTTCATTGAGTAATTTGGTGAATAATCTTCCCAATGAAGCGTTCAAATATATAGGTGAAGAATTTCAAGACGAACAATTGAGTTTGATGAAAAAGAAAGGAGTTTATCCTTATGACTATATGGATAGTTTCAAAAAGTTTGAAGATAACAGGTTACCAAAGAAGGAAGATTTTTTCAGTTTAATGAATAATGAACATATCACAGATGAAGAGTATCAACACGCGCAAAATGTTTGGAAAAAATTTGGTCTATCATTAATGGGAGAGTATCACGATCTGTATCTCAAATCTGATATTTTGTTGTTGGCCGATGTTTTTGAAAATTTTCGCAAAGCATGCCAACAATACTATGAATTGGATCCCGCTCATTATTTCACAACACCTGGTTTAAGTTGGGATGCAATGTTGAAAATGACGAATACTGAATTGGAGTTGATGAGTGATGTTGATATGTTTCAATTTATTGAAAAAGGTATGCGTGGTGGAATTAGTTATATTGCCAATCGTTATGGCAAAGCAAACAACAAATACATGAAAGAATATGATGAAAAAGCGTCGTCAAAGTACATTATGTATTTGGATGCAAACAATTTATATGGTTGGGCAATGAGTCAATATCTTCCAACAGGTGGGTTTAAATGGTTATCTGAAAAAGAGGTGAATTTATCCAAGTTCGATGATGAGTTTGAAAAAGGATTGATATTGGAGGTTGATTTGGAATATCCTAAGGAGTTGCATGATCTCCACAACGATTATCCGCTGGCCGCTGAAAAAATTAAAGTGACTGAAAATATGTTGTCACCTTTTTGCAAAAAAATTGCTGAAAAATTTGGAGTAAAAATTGGACTGGTTGAAAAGTTGGTGCCAACATTGTTCAATAAAGAGAGATATGTTTTGCATTACCGCAACTTGCAACTATATTTGTCATTGGGGTTGAAATTAACGAAAATTCACAGAGCTCTTGAATTTGATCAGAGTCCATGGTTGAAAACTTACATTGATTTCAACACAAAAAAGAGAGCAGGGGCAAAAAACTCTTTTGAAAAGGATTTTTTTAAGTTGATGAATAATTCGGTGTTTGGAAAAACAATGGAAAATCTGAGAAAGCGACAGGACATCAAACTTGTAACCGATGAAGAAGATCTGTTAAGGTGGGCTAGTAAACCGAGTTTTATAAGCTGTAAAATATTTAATGAGGATTTAGTTGCCATTCATAAAACTAAAACAACTTTGACATTAAACAGACCCGCATATGTTGGAATGTGCATCTTAGATTTGTCAAAAACATTGATGTATGATTTTCATTACAATTACATTAAAAGTAAGTATGGTGACAAAGCTCGGTTGCTGTTCACAGATACTGATAGTTTGACCTATGAAATTGAGGTAGATGATGTTTATCAAAATTTTTGGAAAGACAAACATCTATTTGATAACAGCGATTATCCAAAGGATAGCCCGTTTTTTGATTGCTCAAACAAGAAAGTTATTGGTAAGTTTAAGGATGAAGCAGCGGGAATGCCAATTGTGGAGTTTGTTGGTTTGAGATCAAAAATGTATTCTTACATAAAAGATAATGAACAAAGTAGTCGCACAGCAAAGGGGATAAAAAAGAATGTGATAAAACAACAATTAGGACATGATAAGTACAAGGACGTACTTTTCAATGAAAAACAGATTCATAATACAATGAGACTGATTAAAAGTGAAAAACATCAAATTGGGAGCTACGTGGTGGATAAAATATCACTCAGCTGTTTTGACGACAAGCGATATATCCACGAAAATGGTGTAACAAGTTATGCATATGGTTTCGAAAATAGCGAAATCTTTTGGATATAAAACGGTAAAAATTTGACTGGGAATTTTTTCAGTCAAATTTAACAGGAAATTTGACTGATGGCCTGAAAGATTTTTCTGAAAATTGGGGAAAATTGGTTGAAAATTTGCAGAAATTTGACGGAAATTAATCATAAATTTGACGGGTGGCCTCATACCCTCAATTACCATACTACTGTCATTGTTAGTGTCCTTAGACAGGGAATTCTTACTTCATGTGCACTGACCTCGTCGCGACTGGATGATTTTTCTGACATAGTTACTTATATACTACAATGATAAAACGAATTTTACTGATGGATTTAAAAAGTATTATCAAGCATCAATGGGAAGGTATCTGCGGTCAGAGGGTTAGGAGCTGGGATACAAGCTGCACTATATGGGATCATCAGTGTTTTTAGTAACTGGGGACCTGGATACGTTGTTTCTGTGATCAAGGATCAAGACATGCCTGTCCTTTTTGGCCCATTTCTGGGTCCAGAGACCACAATTTTGGATAAGTTCTTTTCAAGTTTTTTTTTACGTCCCTTCGATAGAGTGGAAGCCGTACTGATTTCCCGATTCTTAATCTGTAAACAGTTTTTTTTTATTTGATTGATCATGTTAATTGCGCACAAACAATCAACTAGGGGATTAAACCAGGCACAAGGATAAAACAACCCTTATTACGCCTTTCGATTCAGCATCCATCTCAACAGAGATTTCCCCGTGCCAACAAGTATTCAATCGCTGTTCACACTTCTTCTAGTTTCTAGGAGATAGATTCCACCTTTTACCTTTTATCTTTTATGCCCAAAACGTCTTTCAGGAGAGATCCTTGGGAATTTCCTTTTCCATTCCGCGTCTTCTTAGCTGTGGAATGCTCCAGGACTACCAACCACAAGATAGTCAAGAGAGCGCACAGAAGACCAACACGAATCATGTTACTCATGGTCGAGCTACGACCTAACTTGACTGAGTGAACTGAAAATATATGAGTTATAATAATGGTTTCTTGAATGTTTTGGTATATCATGATAAACCTTTTCAGTGAAAGTCATTAAAACTTTTCTGTTGAGGCTATATAGATTTGTCAGTTTCAACTGATATACTTTTCATGCGGCTGCCACCCAATTTTGAGCTTATGGGAAGACGATCCTGATATTAAAAGGGTCTTTAAAATGCCGTACATAGCGAGCAACGTAATTTATGCCGAGTTTATAGAGATTAACAGGAGTAAAAGGGCCGAGCTAAAGAAAAAATGAAAATAAAACAAACGCTGCGACAATTGCAAATTGACAAATTTCAACGTAACTGTAAAATCACTACCGACAACAAGCAGCTGTATATGAGAAGGATTGCATAGGAAAAGTGAGTTTGTGTCTCAGACAGACAAACAGAACACCAAAGTACACCAAACAAGACACAACCGTAAAGTTTAATTTGAACAGTCAATTAGTCATGTGCGAATTTGCCAAAACTAGTGACTTATAATTAAGGGATGGAATGTGAGGAAATTTTGACCATATATTCGTAAGTTTGATTACAAATATATTATAGAATTAAAATTCAGTAATCTCTTGTTCAGTTACAAAAAGCAAAATAAAGTGCGAGTAGAGATTCCTGGTCGAAATTTAACGGTATGGTTAAGTGTTCGCTCATTATTAAGTAAATAAAGGTAACAGGACTGAAGCCGATTTCTTCTCAGTGAGAAAGCTATAGCCTTCTTCGCAATGTCTCACCGTGCGCCGCTTTCCCGGTAACGCGAGAAGTCAAAATGTTCATGCCTTTGTCTGTTTTATGAAGACGAATATGTAGTTTATACACAATGTTATTTATTATGAATTAAGTTACTGATTGTGGCTTAAAGACAGACAGATAATTTCTGTAATTTACAAGTTACCTGTTGAAAGTATGTCTTACTCGCTTGCACTGGGGTACCTCTCGCCTCGTTCAAAATTAAAACGACTTCTCACATTAATGATTCTCGTCTTCTTTGCAGCTGAATTTCCCTCAAGTATTTAATTATTGATACATAACGTTTTGAGGTCAATCGACATGGCGTTGAGCAACATTAATGAAAATCAACAAGGCAAGTTTTGTCTAACTAAACATATAAAACACTGCTTTTCTATAACATGAAAGTCGTTAGAGGCAGACAGCCACAAACTATTTTAAGATTTTGTAGAATTCTAGTTCATTCCAAATTAGAATATTCTTGTATTCAGTCAGTCAAGTCTCTAACCAAAAATATTTCTAGCTTTTTTATCAAACGAAAAATCTGGTTGCTAATCAAGTTGATTTCTCTAAGATTATCCCAAAAATAACACTGCAGGAACATCAAATAAAAAGCATTCTTTAAAATGTCTATTTGATTAGTCGCCTCCAGCGATACTCAAGAAGCAAAACAGGTGAGAAGTTTTGGCCCTCTATGCAGCCCCTGGGGGAGGGGGACGTGAGCAGTGATCGGAGATTTTGAAGGAACCTTAATCTCTGACTGTTACGTGGTTTGACAATTAATTCGCCCAAATTCAGTTGAACTATTATTTCTGACAATTTTTCGAACATTTAATATTAATTTACATGTAACTCCATAGCTTGACACCAAAACATCGTTCAACTGATTTTATCTTTAGTTTTAGCTCGTTCAGACTCTAGCTAGCCTTTGTTGATAAATACCTTTTGTACTGTTACATTTTTTCCGACAACCCTAATTAAATAAAAGATAGCTTAGAAAATATCAGTGTAATTTTAGCAGTGGTCATTTTAGATTTTAACACCGGAAGCGGTAATAAGCCACACATTTTTCACTCCTAGAAGGTACAATGAGCACCATGTATCCCCACCCCCACCCCCCCCCCACACACACACACACCTCCCCCGAAATATTCAGGCGGTGGTTTTCGTATTTTTACCTGGGCTGTAGGATCACTTCAAATTTGATATGTTTTGGAGGTTTTGAATTTTGTTGGATTTGTAGATGAATGTTTCCTCAAGTGCAATGTAGTGGCTCTCGCTTTATGAATTCTCGTTCTCGGCCTAGGTTGAAGCAATGATTTACACAGAAGCAATGATTTACACGTTCCTCGCGTGCGTACCAGTTGGGGCAAGCAAACTTTCATTTGTCAAGCCTCTAAGGACTGGAACAACCTAGACAATGACATTAAAAACAGCAAATCATTGCCTTCATTTAAGGCAAAGCTTAAAACTTTGTAAATTATTCCCTATCTAATTGTTAAAGTATTTTAATATTAGTTTTATATTGTAATATCAATTTTTATCTCTTTTCTTGTTTCTAATTTTTATTTATTATAATTTGCAGGGCCCCACTGAAAACCGCCAAGGCGAGTGGGCTCCTTGGTTAAATATTATTATTATTATTATTATTATTATTATTATTATTATTATTATTATGTTCATGGTTATTTGTATCGTATAGGGTAGTTTACAATTGAGTGTCATAAATTAAACCAAAACCAAAGTAATAATTCTCATAGTAATTACTCTCAAACAAACACAATTAACCAATCAGATCTCGAAACAAACACATGTAGCCGACGCCAAGGGCGCGAAAACGCGTGCGAGCAAGTCATGATTGGTTTTAAAGCTTACGCAGATTACTTTTGACACTTGAAAACCGCTCTATAACCGGCTTACAAATGAAGCAGTAAAGAAACTGCTTTTCACCACTGTCTATGGAATAAATTCTGGGGAGATGAAAAACAAAGCGACAAGACATCGTGAATGATACCTCACTTAGTTTATTTTCTTTTATCACAGCAGAATAAAGCTTGATTTTACTGAGCTCACATGAGTAAACTTGTAAACAATCAACAGGGGTACTAGGTACTATAGATCTGGAGAGTGTTTTGATGTTTGAATTACAGGTAATTCTAAAAACTAACTTTTAGACTGATAAGTTTAATACATTTTTGCCTTCGAGCTCGAACCAATAGATAAACAATAGTTTATAAATGTAAGTGAATTTGACAAGGAATTATCCCGGGGGGACAAAAACTTCTTTTCAATAAATGGACTTTGAATATATAACTTCCTCTCATTATAAATTTAATTTAGTTAAAAATATCTTTAATGGTACCCTACGACACTAAAATTTTGAGGATTGGCGAATTTTTTTTTTTTTTTTTTTTTTTGCGAGAGCAATCTTTCACGTCTAGTTTTCAGATCTTATAGGTACTTTTTATATAAAACAACACTGAGGCACTTTTTCTGTACTATACCTCGGCCTTCGCAGCCAGGCACATCACCTGGGTGCCAGTTGACTGGCAGACTGGAATTGTTCAGTTCAGTCAAAAAAGGTGTTGGAATGGCTGATGTTAGTAATTTGAGAGTTAATTTTGCAAATCCTCAAATAATTAGAGCCCGGCGATGTAGTAGATGTTTTAAAAAAAAACGTCAGTCCCACTTTTTATCTGAAGAGAATTTTATAAATAGCTTCCAAAAAAATCATTGTTGTTTTGTGAGTACCAACATCAAGTCTATAGTCACACTATACCTGTTAGATGTTCGTTTTTTGGCAAAAACCTACAAAAGCCTGTCCGGCATAGTGTGAACAGGCCCTGCAGATAGCTGTTTACACTTGAGCCGTGTGTGAATTAAGGCTTTGCAGACAGCTGATGCCGATATTTAGTCTGTTCACACTTGACAAGTGTGTGAACAAGCACTGCAGATAGCTGTTCATACTTGAGGGGCACAAAGTGGGGTCCAAAGACGTTTAATGGTGTGCCATTCCAAGAGAGCGAACATTTAATTTTGAGGTTCCTGAATTTTGTAATATTTTTTACTTCACTGCGCCGGGTTTTGTTTCATAGACTACTTATAGTCCCTTATTTTGCCGCCAGTGACCAGTTCCAACGCTGATGGTACATTTCTGTGGTTCTCAGAATGAACACTAGTACTCATGAATCAGCTACTGTAAAGGAAAATGTCTTGTAGTGGCTACGGATTTATGTTTTCCTGGGTTCGAGTCTGTGAGAGAGCTGGGTAAGTGTTCGCTGGTTGTCAATCACTTGGAAATTCCTAAGACACAAAGACATCAAATTAGAGAAACAAAGGTCACATGATTAAAATTAGAAAACCTCGCCTATACTTTATTCAGTAAAGAGATCTTTGCGTCTTGGGCTCCTGCTTTATTATATTTATAATTTTAGAGAATTCTGGCTCGGATGGTTAGCGTCGTTGTCATTGTAATGCATGTCAACTAACTAAACAACAGAGTTCTTTTGTTGAAGACACTATCCCGTGATAGCCAGATAGGTTGCCCAAGAAAATTTGATGTTCACAACAAATATTAGCCCAAGAACGTTGTTCGAGGGCTTATATGAAGTTTTGAACATCAAGTTTACGAGTGAACCTATCACACATAGGGCCTTAGATTGAAGGACTCTGTTGTTTTTTGTACAACGCTAAATTTTGAGCGAAAATTGTCAAAACGGGCACTATGCACTGATAGGCGCCCGCTGAGGAGAGACAATCGCGTCACGTGAGCGATTTCGACCAATAGGAGCACGCCAAAATTTAGCGTTGTACTTAACAAGAGATATATTACTCTTACCTGACGAAGGTGGAAATGTCTTGAGCGAGCTTGGCTGAAGTAGGAGGATCTGCCGCTAATGAGAAAAAAGGAAAAAAAAAACTTCTGATTCCGGAGCTGATCAAAGGCGCAACCAAGTTGTAAAATAAACATCTACCTAATGCTCTACTCACTTTTGAAACCTCTCGTTCACTCTTCACCAAAAAGAACGAATTTTATTCAAGAATTAAAGAAAAAGAAAACAGCTCGGCTTTAATTCACCTGATTCTTGCGTAGCCCTGGTAAATATGCACCGCTTAATTAATGATGAAATACAAAATTAATTATAAATAAACCAAAGAGGACCTGACTCATGTTCTCCACAAAACAGAGATTTTGGTCGGTTAATTACAATTTTTTTTTGTTTTTTTGTGAATTGAGCATTTTTAAAATATACCAGCATTCGTTGTATAAATAACAGTATTATTAGAGTCTTGCTTCGCTGCAGTAGGTGTTTTCAGTTCTCCGTCAACGTGGCGCCAAGTTAAGATGCTTCTAATCAGGGGCACCCAACGGTTCGTTCCGGGGAATATATTTATCTGTTCGAAAAGCCTAAAATCGCCCAAGGTATACCAATCAAAGGCGCAACCAACTAGCGATTTCTTTGGCCAAATATCTGACCTCGGACTTTAGTAACGACTGACAGATGAGGACTTATTAATTCCTATTGTTTTCGGAGGAGCAAATATGTCCTTCAGAGTGTAAAATAAGGTCAGAGCCATCAGCACCTCGGGAATTCAGTAGATAGGATTCTGTTTTCTAAAATTTTCTGCCGCCTAAATTTTCCGCTAAAAACGCCGAACAGATCAATCTGTATTAGCTTACAAAAATATACCTTTAAAAAGATCTATTTTAAGTATGTTGCTAAAATTTTCTCGCTAAGTGCCTCTGGAAGATACTCACCGAAGGGTTCACTGCGGCAATATTCGATAAGTCGCACTGTGGAGGAGATCATTCTCTGCAAAATCAAAAAGTTTCAGTCACATAAGATGATTCATTACTGTACGCAAAAAAACGTATACTTGAAATTAACTTGCGTTATTTTGTAAGAGTGCTTATCCAATCACAATTTTAAGATAGCATTGACAGGACACCAACTTGAATTTGAATCACGTTAGACTCCGTGACCCAGACTCTACCGTGAAATGATTAATTGTATACTCCGTACGGCAGACTCACCATTTTCTCGAAATTCACCAGTTTGTCAAATTGCGTTTTGTTCCCTTCATTAGTAAATGTCATGTCTATAGGAAAAATCAAACACATGATGTGTTAGCAATATTAACTGACACTTTGCTTGGAATGAAGAATAAGCAAATGGGCCAAATATACCTGGCAAAAGTCAGTAAGGAATGACAAACTACAGTTATTTGTCATTTAGATCAAATGGGAACCGGGTTTTATCTGACTCTAGCCTGCGAAATCAGAGCAGATCCGGAAGTGGCGTCTGCTGACGCTAATGAAGAGAGGCGCAGGGTCGCGCAGGGTATTTCGGAAATAAAATGCGAATGACTTTCTTTATTCCCGTCCAACCTTCCCTCACTACGAAATAAAATTAATCTGTAACGAAACGAACAGATCATCAGTTACAAATATTAGGCTTTTTAACCCCAGACATGGGGTTAAAAAGATGAGTTTCTTTGGTTTTTTTTTTTAGTTCGGACACCTGGTGACATTTCTAGTATTCGTTTTGACGGCAGTGAACTGCGGTGTTGCTAAGTCCCTGTTGCCTGTGTTAAATGTAGAAGAAGTTGGTTGATTCGTTCATTGCGCATGCTGTGCAAACGAGTCCGGTCAGGGAAGCCATGCTTACGCTGACGTGCCATTAAGTTGTATTTGCCTGAGCTTACATGAGCATACCTTTCATCAACAATGGCATAAATGGCAGGATAGGAGGCTTCAGTTTTCCTAAAAAGCAAATTTAAGGCAAATTTTCATCAACATTTTCTCAAGTCACTTTGAAGCGGAACCTTCATCAAATCTATTTTGAACTCACCCACTAAAAGCCTGTAAACACGATGGTTCCTGGAGGGTTCCTGAAATAAAATCCGTCAATAGGGAGTCAGCAGTTTAAAGAGCATCTTGGTGAGTTAATGACTCTCAAATGCTCCAAAATTCCCTCTGTGACTCTCTATAACATTTTTAATGTTACTTAGGAAGACTTTCAGAAAACGGATTAAATCCCGGGATTAAACAAGCAAGGAGGTGCTGGTACTTATATCTGGTTTCTGTAGCATAAAGCGACTAGGAGCATCTCTACACCTCCTCTCCAGATGGGATATTAGTCTATAGCAGGGTTGTCTTTAGAATTTTGCTGGGTTTTCTTTAGAGTGCAACACAGTCCGTATTTTCGGGTGAGTTGGTCCTACATCCGGCGTTTGAGCTACACGGTCTGGAGCAAATGGAATACGGAGAGGAAGACCGAGAAAAGACGCACACGTCCTACGTGAGTGCGAGGCTCGCGTGCATCAATTAACATTTTCGTTCCATCAGGCCATAGTTAGTAGAGGGGAAATATTACGCAGATTTTTGCCACAATTCGCTCCGAACGCTATCTTGGAAAATTCGCGTATACGGTCAGCGTCACGTGACTAGCCAGAAACCATAACAAAGACATACCGCTTTGACGTTCGCCGGCTTCCCCCTCTACTAATTATGATCAGGCGCCTCGCGAATATCCACGTTTTTGGCAAATCGAGTTTTAAGAGAAAATAGGGACTTTTTGGCAGTCTATGTTGTCCTCATAGTTCGTTGGTACCCATTAATACACCTTGGTAGAGAGCTGAAAATGTGTCTGAGGAAAGACTTGAGCCCCACCTTTTTACTGTTTTGCCAAATAAGTCCCACATAAGGGGATCTTTGCAGTTTCTGACAACTCAGCCAAGAAATACTCATATTTCACAAGGCAGTAAAATAATGAATGATTCCTTACCAAAGTACTCTCAAACTCCTCATAAATTTTTCTGAACTTTCCGGGCAATTTCTGAATAAATTAAAGATGAATTACAAAGAAGCTTGTGTTACACTAACGTTTACGAACATTAATATATGAAATAAACATATATTTGAACTGCGGATAAAGATAGAATTTTATGAAGATCATCGCGGTGAAGGTCTCTATTGTTTACCTTGCCCACTTGAATTCTAGTTGTCTATGAAGTCCAAACCAAAACTCAAGCAATGATTGAGAACCTAATATTTACAAGTGAGAGCGCTAGGCAGCTGTTCAGTGTGACACTAGACCACGAGCAGTCTCCATTGAGGGATAATCGAGAGAACAGAACACGCAAACAGCGCGAAAATTGCCTACCGCGTGGAAACGTGGGGGCGCACGGGATGAGCACCACACTAGCGGTTTATCACGTGCACGTCAAGTTTCTACACTACGGCCTTTATTCGCGCTTGCTTGCGTGTTCTTTTCCCTCGACTATCTCAGGGCGCAAAGAGAGGCGACACTGAAACGACAGGCTATCGATTTAATCCTCGCAGTACCCTTAGTGTATTTAAAGAACTTAACAGAAGTGGCTCTAACCTCGCCCTCTTTATCGATGGTTTATTCTCACTTCTTGGGAGTTTTTCAATACAAGTCAAAAATTTGATAATTGTGCTTACCTCCCAAGTCTGTGACAAGCGGCTGACAGCGACGCTGTTGAGTCCCATGACAATAGCGAAGAAAGAATACCAATTATTGTACTCCTTGCAGCTGCAAAATTGCGAACACATATTAGTATGCCAACTTTATCAGAAGGCCCTGAAACTAATCAACGCCTCCTTTAACTAATCCTTTATCACAATAAAGGAATAAACGTAGAAGTCCGCTGCAGAAACTTGAGAAACCGGCACTTTTTAATCTCCACTTTTGAAAATATCCCTCCAAGGCAGTTGGCACTGAGCTGGTCGCATTATTTTGGTAATTCACGGTGCAGTTAACTGTATCGATAAATTTGATGAATGTTTCACTTACTGTGCGGCAAGTTTGATGAACTTTTTTAACAAGTAAACTCGCTTGTTTAGTTGCTGAGTCAGCAACACTTGAGTCTCGACCCAGAGCTGAACCTAAAAGCCAATAAATGTACATATCATAAAATTTCAGTTTCTTTTTGACGATGCAATCTACTCCATAAGTTACCAACTATGACTTGACATTTTGTAAGCCGCGCTGTACAAATAAAAATAAAACATGAGCCACGTGGTTTCCCATTCAGGTGCCAACAATTCTGTCTAAGATTTTAGCTAGTGGTAACTTGTTACAGAAACAACTGATAAATACATGACAAAGAAAAGTGCTAATAAGTCAAGTGAGCGTTGCACCTTTTCAGTCTACGAAGTTGAACTACATTACATTTGACACCAGAGAATAAGAAGAAAACGTTGAATTCTTTTCTTTGGAGTTAAAAGCATGTTAGTCTAAATCCTTGTTGCTAAGGGAAAGGATCAACGAATGGAATTGAATACGTACTAAAACACTGACAAATGAAAGAAGAGTGCTTTATTGTGTAATTTACTTCGACTTACGAACACAGCCTTAGAACAAAGTGAATGTGAATATGGCGAGTGGGACTGGGGCTGAACGGTTGGTGCTCGCGGTCTCGCCTTGCTCGCCCCGAACAAGTGCGAACAACTCAAAAATTGTTGATGTTTCGCATCACCTGCCACAATCTTTTGTGCAAGACCTGTTTTTATTAGTTTTCTCTACCAATTAAGTCTAGGAGACTTAATTAAACAATTATTAATTTACCAAGGCCCATTTTTGCAGTCCAGCTTGTACTGCATGTACTAGTACTGACGTTTCTCACCTCATTGAACCTTCTGAGAAGCAGATCAAGGTTTGCTGTGATCTGGTTGTAGTTCTCTTTTCCAAACACGTGGTAGATAAACTCGTACTGTGAATAAAACAAATCAACAGCCGAATAAATGATATACAATAACCAGTAAAGATTCACCAAGACAAATTCGCTGAAAGATGTTTTGGATCTCTCTTTGGGATTACCCTTCTTCATTCCAGCCGATTTTCCAATTTCATTCAAACCATGCTTTCTTCGAAATGGGAGCCAGATGGCTGGTAGCAAAACCTATTTCTTATGGAATTGGGCAAAGGAAATTCACTCATTTTTTTTCCTTCACTTATTCACTCCCAAGCCTTTTCTCAGGAGCACCCAACACCCACTTCATACTTTCGCAACACGAGGAAATTAATTCTTCATTGTTTTCAACGAGAATGTGGAAAGAGACCCGCTAGCATTTTCGGAAAACTAACAACAGCTCGTAAATTTGGGAAGTAAGTTTCCTTTCCCTAAAAGTTTCCTCGACAAGAATTTTCAGCTTAATAATCCGAACAGATCAAGCATACACAAGTATCTTTTAAAAAGGCCCCGGAACATAATGAGAAAACAGAAAACCACATTTTAAGTATTTTGCTTCAATTTTGCAATCAATTTGCTTTCAATTTTCATGATGCTTATTCACAATGGATGCACGGTTGTCAAATTAATGTGCGGAAAATGATTTATTTTTTAAAATAATTATTCTTCTACACCAAGATTCTGAATACTTACGACATTGACGGCATTAAAGAGCTCATAGTCGTACTGTGAGATGAAAAACGCCAACTCTTTGGAACCTACTGCCTCTAGAAATGCGAGAGAACTGGATGATGGACCTTCCTGTTCAGGAGTAGGAGTCTGGGGGAGAAATTGAAAATAACTCCAGTTTGTTTATATCAGGGGTGGCGAATGGTCTTGCCAAAAACTAGGGTCTCGCAAAATTTCCGCTGAATTGTAAGGGTCTCGCAGTCTCGTTTTTTGAGCGATTCCTTGTGTCTCGGAGTCTCGAATTCTTAGGCAAAAGAGTCTCGGAATCTACCATTTTTTACATATCCGTCTTAGGATCTCGATCTTTTTGTGAAGCCACTTACATTCTTGAGTCTTTAGAAGGCTATAAAATGAAGTCCACGAAGCCATTTCTGATGTGCTTAGGTAACATCTTTAGTTGCTCTAGACTGATCTGAAGGTCTCGGGTTCGAATTTTTGTGGCCTACAACATTTTAGGCTTGTATTTATAAAACTCTAAAAACTCGGTCTCACAATTTGAAAATTGAAAGTGTCTCGGGTTCGTGCAACGAAAGGATCTTCTCACCGTCTCGCAAAGTCTCGAATTTACCATTCGCCACCCCTTATATCATTTGTCGTGCGGATAAAGATATCTGATATCCTGAGAGTAGAGTATCTTTCGCGATTTTTGGCGGAATTTGTACATACCTATGAAGTTTACTTAGGAGCGTTCAACTTCCTTCCCTCAGAGGAAGATTGAGATTAGGTACCTCTCAAAGGCTGTGACTCATAAGCCATGCCTATGTTGTGTCTACGCTTATGCATTATGTCACTTATCAAAACCAGCCTCAAGCAACAACAATGACAAGAAAATCGTGACTGTTTCAACTCCTTCCATTCGTGTAATTTAAAATTAACCAGGAGCCGAATACTAAGGGTTACAGAGTGAAATTCCACCTTTTCCATAAAAACCAAAATATCGTTTTTTTCGCGTTAAAGTTGAATTTGTGCGCCTGTTCAGGGCTATTATGTACTATTAGATGTGGTCCATACACGGCGCCGTGTTTTCTGTAGGTCCTTTACTCTGACCACTGAATGCGACTTATAAATACAGATTTAATTACAATACAATACAATACAAAACAATACAATACAACACAATACAATACAATACAATGCAACACAACACAACACAATACAATACAATACAATACAATACAATACAATACAATACTTTATTTACCCACGCAACAGAATAATAATCAGTATCTCCATGGTATAGCCATTAAGGTGCTTGTTTGGCAGGTCTTGGGGGTCTTCAATTTTTCTCGAAAAACTTCTGTCTTACCAGTGAGTCCAAGTGTTCTCTTGGAGCGATGAACAGTCTTCCATTGACGCTCAAACCCGTCGTAACACAAATTTCGTTCGCTTTGAATGGGATGCGCTCTAAAAAAGCAAATGAAATAAATAAATAAATCACAAGAGTTCAATTAAATAACGGACTGTAACTCTTTTGGTTTCGTATTCACTTTACACTGGACGTTAAGAATTTGCTAACTCAGTATCTTTCTTGTTCGAGTCTGCGTCCTAGGAGTCTCGGTCGAGTTGCTTAAACTCCTTTGGGAACTGAACGTTTTCGCAGTGGTGCTCTGTAACCATACGAAAGCCGAAAACCCAGAACGCACCAAACCTTACCCAGGTTGTGGGTAGGGTGGGAATAGGTGAGTTTTGGCAACAGACGTTATCAGACGTTATCGGAGTTCACATGTTCTCGGGTCCTAATTTTTAAACTTGGCTTTAGATTTATAGAGTCTAGTTTAATGTGATATTTTATTTTGGTTTTACTTATTGTTGTATATTGTGGTGGGCAGAAGATTATTCAGTGTTAGACTGCGAGTACTCCCTAATTTTGGCGATGACGATTGTGGGGCGGGCAAAATACACACGAACGCATGCGCGTCTGTATTTCGCCTGCCCCACAATCGCCATCGCCAAAATTAGAGACTACTCGCAGTCTAATTCAGTTTATGAAGTCTGTGCAAGAAAAATGTCCATTTATTTATTTAGTTAGTTATTATTTATTTATTTAGATAGATAGTTGACTGAGCAGTCATCATCCTAAAATTAAACTATAAGTCAAGTAAAGAATCCATCGTCGACAAACCTCCTGAAGATTTGACCTCACACAGGACGCAGTCATCGCCCAACAGAACACGTTCCGCAGCAGTGTCAACTATGGTTTGGGCAGTTGCCTTATATGGTAATGCTAAGGTAGTGTAAGTGTGATCAGCGCAGAACACTCGGAAAATGTCTGAAATGTAAAGGCAGTGAAACGTAAGGAAACAGTCCTGCTTTCCAAATCTAGAGGGTTTCTCTTGTTCTGTTAGTCTCTTATTCTCGTCTTATTAGTAATCAACCTTCCTAGCCTTCATTTGAGAGCTCCTCAAAATCATGTGAGCGAAATCTCAGGTATTCCATTGCAAAAAAGACACCTTTTAAGGTACAGGGTGGTGTTAATGCCACGAAGTTGTTGATGATGCTCCCTCTAAGCTAGAGTCGCTCTGACGAAGGGCTGACGCTAGAAACGCCAGCTTTCAATTTCTCTACGGTGGCCAGTTTACCGGTACCTTATCAATTTAGTTGATTAATCTAAATTTTTGCTAAACAAAGTTAACCATGCTACTGGCACCCATGTCTACTTTATTAACGTCACATGGACTCCAAGAATCCTAAAAAAATTAAGATTTATCTTTCAGGGCCGCTTGTAAGCGCTGGCGATTTAGTCCTGATCTTGATTGATGTGGTAGAGTCCATCTTATTATTCTTAGCACGTGTTCGAAATTGCTGATCCAGTATGCAGGACGCATGTTTTTAGTGATCCTTGCAAATTTGACTTGGCTCGCTGCCAGTCTCCCAGTAGCGGTGAACGGAGGGTCATGGGTTAGGTTCTCTTCGGGGACTCAGATTTTTTCTTTGTCCGATGTTCATGACATCTTTCTTACTTTCATGTTTGTCAGTTAAAATTCAATGATGGCAAATGGCCCACGCAGCGCCACTTTCATGAATACCAAAGATTTCCTGGGTTAAATGATAAATTGCTACACTGGAACTCGAAGCCACTGAAAAAATGCAGTGGCTTAGGCGGGACTCGAACCCAAGACCTTCGGGGTACTAAGACCACTGCTCTACCCGAATTCTGAGCTACAAAGCCTCAATGGGAACAGCGCGTGGATGAATCCCATTTGATCTTACGTGCGCACGAGAAATGCCTGTGGCGCTGTTCGCATCGTGGCTTTGTAGCTCAGATGGTAGAGCAGTGGTCTAGTAACCCGAAGGTCGAGTCCTACCTAAGCCACTGAAAGTTTTCATTTATTTGATATTGCCTGAGGATGATTCTGATATAAAATCCTGAGGTCGAGGCTAAGTGTACACTTACTCTGATCGTTTCCTCTGATTGGTTTGTAGTCCATTTTGCTCTTTGTGATGTTAGCAAGGCCCATGCGCCGACACTGCAAACGGTTCTGTGTGATTACAGACAAATAGTTTCATGAGGTAACTTGCCATGAAGTGTCGCTTCTGTCCACCGGCTCAGCACAAAGAAATGGCTGACACTTCCGACAACAAATTTTATTGGTTTTCTGCTTTTTTTAAAATGAGTCTTCAGTTAGCAAACACCACATTTACATACATACGATACAAATAAAGTAAGTAACAATCTGAATGTTACAATTCAAAGGCCACATATCGTGCATTCTTTAATTACTTCACAAGACAACGACCATGTTAGAGTAACTGGGAACAATGTTAACGCTTAGTTTTTTGGGGGCGAGTTTTGATGGAACGTTTCGGTTCGACAAAAATTTGCTAATTTTTTTAACATCCATAAAATTAATTTTACTTTTTTTCTACAAACATGAATTGATCAAAAGAACCTTATGAACTGTTGTTAGTTTTTCGGTTATTTAACTTAACACAGCATCATAAGACAAAAGGGTTGAGAAAAGTTACTTTTAGTAGCAGAATTATTCGAAAATCGTAAACCAAATAGTCTTCAGAGCCTCGCCTTTTAAAATCAAAATTAAGCTTATCTTGAATTCATAATGATTTTTCTTGTATTATTCTCCGGAATATAAAGTTCTCGCATCTTATTCCTTGATTTCCCGTTCAGCTAATATCATAAAAGGCTTTCGGAGGAATCTTGTAAACCATGTTGCCATGCATAACTCTGTTAACGCAGTGACTTTTTTCGGGGGGTTTAAAATTCGTGAAAATTTGATGTTTTTGCAAGTATCATTTGGCTGTAGCAAAACTGTAAACTTAGGGTCTTTTCTTGAAGACATCAAATATGTGTAGTCTTTGCACGAAATAATTAAATATTACACTTTTGCTTACTACCTTTTGAGCAGTCGAAGGCCCATCTGCATTATCGTCAGTTGGAAATCTGTGTAGGAAACAAGTAAAATTGGACAATTAAGTTCGCAATAATAAATAATTAAATAAATAAATACACACATGCGTACATAAATGAGTGAATGTAAAAATAAATAAATAAATTAATAAATTAATTACTTAATTAATGGTCCTATGTTACCTCGTACTGCAACGAAACTTTGTAAATAAATAGATAAATGCCTTGTTCAAACGGTATGACGACTACCACTGACTTCCTAACATAACGACTTTCCACATCGGTTGTTCGTAACTAAAGATTGACCTGTACATTTCAGTAATGTCCACTGTCGCTCGTGACTGCAGCAAATTCCAAGCAGACGAATTTTTCTAGTTTTAATTTGACGTCTCAGGTATTTTGGATAACTGACAGGGTGAATTGGGCGTGCTAGGGTGTCGAGTACCTTTCATGGAGCTTGAGTATTGCTGTCCTTAGCGAATTAAACTCATTGTTTAGTTTGTCCGCTTCCAGGGATCGCAGTAAGTCCTAAATAAAAACAACAAGCTTCATTGATAACGTTCGCTACAAAATAGCCTGTTTCAGGCTCTGAGATAGCTCGAAAAGTGAATGCGCTGGGGCTGCGTCTTATTTTCCCGATCCCTTCCAAATTTTTGCGCAACGTCCCTGCAGTCTGAGAACCATGAACGGGGTAAATATCAAACAATCAAAAGATTCAACGATTACTGGCGTTTCTCCACAAAATCACTGAAACTTCATTTACATCGGCCCAACTCAGTGAAAGTCAAAATTTTATGTTTGAGAGCTTTTATTTGCAGCCCAAAACACATCTTTTTCTGTCATATTTCAATCAATATAACATAATAAATTTTATACCTCTGTTAGCATTTCAGTTTAAAGTTTACATCAAAAACTACCATCTAAGTATCATTTCTATTGTCTTATTATTTATTTTCCTGGTCTGTAGTATTCTTATTACCTCAATAAAGCTACAAATGAATTTATCTTCCAGAAATAGATTTCCCGCCAAGATGCACCAACGTAGTGTCATTTGAACAACCCTGAGAATCAACAACAAAGAGAGATCAAACAAACGTTTACAAAGAAGGAAATAGAAAAGGTGCGAAATATTTCTGGAATAGAAATTCAAGGAATAACGGGCATTCTTTGGCTCCATTCTGCTTTCACAATCAAGGGCATTCTACTTACGAGAGCAGCTAGAGTCAACAGAATCAGGAGAATTATAACCAGTGGTGTTCTTAAAGGAATTTTGTTGGGTGAATTAATTTGTTGGCATCCGCCCATCTTTGTGGTAATCACCAATTAGAAACATAAAACCTGCATTAGTTAAGTGGAAGGGTAACTCACTCACTTAACAGTTCTTGGTACCCATTCCTACGCCTGTAGTGACCGTAAGCCGAAGAATGTTGAGGAATGCTTTCTGCCGAGTAAAACGATTGACCAGGCTCAAACTAGCGTTTGCGATCGCGTTTGGAATGTCTGATTCACTATATAATCCGGCTAATGCGCCCCCATAAAGTTATGCGATTAAACTGCAACATTTTTAATTTATTAGTTCTTGCGTCACGAATTTTCAGTTTTAAGAGTATTCGTGCTTCAAGAGTAGGAACTGTATAGTAACTTACCTCTTCTTAATGGCCTCTGAGTGCTCCCTGATGGAATTTTTACTCATGTTTTGTCCGCAGTTAAAAAAGTGCGTCCGGTTATAAGTGAGCGATGTTAAGGACTGTCAAGATGGCGTTTGTTTATATCCCTACTCTTTAGAAAGTTCATCATTCAGTGTTTCTTGTGCGGTTTTGCCATTAAGATATTGGGTAGTCAGTAAGGTCAGTTAGACTCTTTGACAGAAGTGTTTGGAGACTTCCGCATTTTTTAGGCATAGGAAATCAGAAAGCGAGAAATTCCGTTATTGAGAATTTAATAATGACTGTTTATGAAAATAAAAGGATAAAGGATATTTGGAGAGCAGCTCGCGACACAACGCTTCTGTGGTCATAAAAATTGGAAAAGCCACCAATAAATCGTTTAAGAAGTGATCTAAAACCGAAAAAACACAGCGTTAAAAACGGTTAATAATAAGAAAATACGTTATAATTAAGTAGAGTGGCCACTCCTTTGTTTGATACTAATTCTGAATTCGTTACAAAATTACTATGTTTAGTTGCTTAAATGTCCATCTCTCCTCAAGAAAAAGTTAGAAGTGATGGTAGTTCTCATATGTGTTAGGATATGTTAGTTACCAGGCTCCAAGTTCCACGCTGTTATGCCTCGCTTTCATGTCAGTCAATAAAGCATAAGTTGTTGTACAGAACGGCCATCTTGGATGTTCTTTACTTGGAAGTAGTTTAGAGAACATTACATGGTGACATGTCCGAATCCTATGACATTGGAGGGAAATGTTGCCGAAAACTGGAGACGATGGATCCAGCAGTTTCGACTTTATCTCAACGCGACGGGTCTCGACAAGAAACCACAGCAGCAGCAATGTTCGCGTTTGCTAACAGTTGCCGGACCAGATGCGTTGGAAATCTTCAATACGTTTGCTCTCAGTGACGAGAGATCAGACGAAGATTGAAGTGGTGATTAGCAAGTTTGAAGAATACTGCACACCGAAGAAGAACGTGACTTACGAGCGACATGTGTTCAACACGAGGGCGCAGGGAGCGACCGAAGGAATTGATGCTTACGTCACGGAATTACGCAAGCTTGCAAGAAACTGTGAGTTTGGAGGATTACATAATTCCTTAATTCGTGATCGTGTTGTGTGTGGCATCCGAAGCAATATAGTCAGGAAACGTCTTCTGCCAGAAAAAGATTTGAATTTGGAGCGAGCAGTCGAAATTTGCAAGTCATCTGAAATTACTGACAATCAGGTGAAAAACATTGTTGTTGATCAGGATGAACGACAGGTGAACGAAGTCAAGAGTGACTCAAAAAAGCCACCAGTAAAACCAAAAGGGGGCAAAGGAAAACCCAGGCAAACAAAGAAATCATTCAACTGTAGAAGATGCGGAGAAGAGCATGAGCTCAAGAAATGTCCAGCATACGGTCAAATTTGCCACAAATGCAAACAAAGAAATCATTACGCGAAAGTGTGCCGTTCAAAGCCAAGGGACAGCTCAAAACAAGTGGACGAATACAGGTTAGATGATGATTCAGACACAGATGAATTCTTTATTGGAGTCTTAGGAGCTAAGCCAGGCAGCCAGAAAAATTGGATGCAAAAAGTTGTTATCAATAATCTCCAGGTCAATATGAAATTGGACACTGGTGCCCAATGTAACGTGTTACCGTACTCCTTGTACTGTAAGCTGACACGAGAGAAACTGAGGAAGTCAAACACCCGGCTTGTGTTGTATACTGGCCACAAGATACCAGTAATGGGAAAAGTCACTCTCCCTGTGAAACTCAAAGGCAAGTTCCACCCTGTTGAGTTTCATGTCATTGAGCATCCAGCCACACCAGTAATTGGTATTCAAACCTGTAATGATCTAAATTTAGTCAAGAGAGTCAGTGCAGTTGATACCCAAAGGGATGAGAACTCATCCAGTGACACCAGTAACTTGGATGTCAATGACATTCTAAAGAAATATGAGGATGTATTCGATGGTATTGGATGTTTAGAAGGTGCTTATCGGATCAAGATTGATTCCAGCGTTACTCCAGTGGTTCACCCACCTCGTAAAATACCGTTCACCCAGAGAGAGAACGTTAAGGAAGAGCTTGACCGCATGGAAGCACTAGGTGTCATCCGCAAGGCAGATGAACCAACTGAATGGGTTTAGTTCTTTAGTAGTAGTGCAGAAACCCAATGGCAAAGTACGTGTGTGTTTAGATCCCAGAGATCTAAATAAAGCTACCCAGAGAGAACACTATCCCATGAAAACTGTGGAAGAAGTTGCAGCCGAACTTAGTGATGCCAAGGTGTTCAGTGTGCTTGATGCCACGTCAGGGTTCTGGCACATCAAACTTGATGAAGCAAGTACGCAGTTGTTGACATTCAACACACCATTTGGTCGATACCAGTACCTAAGGATGCCATTTGGTATCAACTCAGCGCCAGACGTGTTCCAAAAGAAAATGACCCAAGCATTCGAGGACCTGAGCGGTGTCAAGACAATCGCAGACGATATCCTTATTTGGGGAAAAGATGAAGACGAGCACAACTTTCGCTTGGAGCAAGTGTTGAAACGATCAAGGAAAGTTGGATTGAAGCTCAACCGAAGTAAAATGAAAATCATGACAACCGAAGTGCCGTACATTGGCCACATCTTGACAGCAAATGGACTGAAACCAGATCCTAGCAAGGTGCAAGCAGTGGAGGAAATGCCATCTCCAGCTGACAAGCCAGCACTCCTAAGGTTCCTTGGAATGGTGAATTACATGAGTAAATTCATACCTAACCTAGCAGAACTAACTCAGCCATTGAGAGAACTTTTGCACAAGGACGTGGCATGGCATTGGTCAGAAAGGCAGGAGAAAGCATTCCGATCCATTAAAGGAAAGCTGACAAGTGATGCAATACTCCAGTATTATGATGTTGAAAAGTCAACCACAGTATCAGTAGATGCATCATCCTACGGACTTGGAGCATGTCTACTGCAGGAGGGGCGACTGGTGTGTTACGCATCCAGATCATTGAGCTCCGCTGAGAGAAATTACGCACAGATCGAAAAAGAACTACTGGCAATCGTGTATGGATGTACTAAATTTCACCAGTATGTATACGGCAAGAAAGTAAGTAGTAGAGTGGGCTCGTATGGCTCCTAATGCTGGCTTCTGATTGGTCTAGAGCGATCACGTGACCAGAGGATGACGTCATGTCATTTCCGGTGGGGGAAACCGCTGACCAGTGGGTAAAAAGGATCGCGGGCTCATGGGAACCGGAAGTCACGTGGTTTAGAAGGAGAAACCGCTGACCAGTAGGAAAAAAGGGATTGCGGGCTCAGGGAAGTCACGTGATTTAGGAAAACCGCTGACTAGTCTGAAAAATCGATCGTGGGCTCAAGGGGAAGGAAACCCGCTGAGAAAACGCGGGCTCAAAGTCCAAAGTCCAATGTTGGGAAGAGGGGTGGTCCTTGAAAAAAAAACAAAATAAAATAAATCATATTTATTGTGATAGGTTTTACAATAACGGTGGTTTTCCTGAGTGTTCCTCCTTAATGTTCGATCACAGTGATCACAATTGACGATCTTGTTTTGGGATCTCTCACTGGTAGCCATAGGGGTAGGTCTTGAAGGTGTGAGGATCGATGACTCGTTTGTCATACACCAACTTGTACCATTTATGTTGGGGTTGAGTCAGCAAGGTGTAGTTGGTTGGGTTGCGAACAATGTGATGGGAGTTAATGATTTGTAATTCCCGTGGTTTGGGAAGGGGGTTCTGGATTTCGTCGAGGACATTCTGACGCATGACGTCATAATTCAGTTGCGCGTGTCCTTCACTGTTGAGTCGGAAGCCTCTGACCTTGCATTCCACCTTTTGGTTATTCGTAGCATAGCCATAATTCTTGGGTCCTCCGCTAACGAATTCTTGGATGTATTCATCATCATCTAATTCGGAGGTGAAGTCCCCTAGATAGGAACCCAAGGTAGGTTGGAATTGAGTGGGTGTTTCCTCCAGGTAGATGACGGAGTCGGTGTCAAAGTAGACAACTGTTTCCCCTAAGGCTTCCAGGGCGGCATAGAGTTTGAGCCGGGCATGGCAGGTGGTGAAGCAGGCCACAAAAATGTTGAGGTTGGGTGAGACGCGGATGTCCTCTTTTTGGTTTTGGTAGTGCACCTCCACCATGTCGTCATTGATGACGGAGACGTGTCGTACGTCCAAGGCATCGGTATCCAGGAAACGATGAAAGGCTTGAGGGTCATGAAAGGCTTGAATTTGGGTCTTGTTGAGGCGTTGTCCAAACTTGCCCCACATGGAGTTGAGCATGAGTTTTGCTAGGGTACGCAGCCCCGGGTTGTAGTTAATCTTGTCGTACTCTAACTGGATGCCTTCATGCAGGAAATACTGTTCGATGTAACGTTGCTTTTCTTCTTCTGTCATGTCATCCTGAGGCCACCCACTGGCTTCTTGTTTGATTTTCAACCATGTGTTGACATAATCGGCGAAGAGGCCCTCACAGGTTTCTTTAAAATGCCAGGCTTCATAGATGTATTGAACTTGGTACCCGAGCTCGACGGCTTTGACTAATTCGGGGCTGCACCAGGTACTGGTGAGGGCGCGTTGTTCGTCGGGGTGAGGGCAATGATAGGATCTGTCCAAAAGAGGTTTGGCCATTTCTTCTTCCACACAACGGGCACAGAGTGGAAAGAGCAGTTTGTTGTCATGACGGTAAGGCAGTACAGGATGGTACAATTCACGGGGAGGCAGGATTTTGCATTGGATGAGCCCAAAGTACTGGTGGATGTCCGTGTGACCCGGGGTGAAGATGATTTTTGGATGTCCTTTGGGGTACACAGACTTCTTGTTGACCCACGGGTACAAGGAGGTGACATCGATGTAGTGAATTTTTTGGCCGGGGGTGATATGATGGTAGAGTTTGATGGCATTGGTACGACCTCCACAGAAAGCCTCTCGAGGTTCAAGTGGTTGGATGAAGTTGAGTTCCCGGACGAAGGCGTGGATCTCTGGTTGGGTTTTTAGGAGGTGCTCCCATTCACATCCCCACATTTGAATGACGTTGTACCCTCGTTCGGTAAGCTTTTGGACTTTGTTTTGGGTGACGTCATAGAGGTCATGCATGGTCCGATCATAGTTGCGGGGATGTTTTTCGTAGCGATGGGGAAAACAGGTAGGGCATCCGTGGGTGAAACAGCCTTGAAATTCGTAGACGGTGTGGGTGTGGGGGCAATAACCATCCACATGGATGTTGGTCCCGGGGATCTTATACTCGCCTTGATTTCGGGCATGTTGGATGTACTGAGGCTCTGGATGGGCATTGGCCAGTAGATCAGCGGGGGTGAGATCTTGGAGGGCGCGTTGACGTAGTTGGTGATCGCACCAGGTTAACCATTGAATGGCTGGGAGGGAGTGGTTGATGTTGTTGCTTCTCCACCCGTTATGACCGGCGGGTTCACTGGCAATACTGTTGGGGATCATCCGGTTCATACGTAAATCTCGATTACAAGCCGAGGCAATGGTGACGTGATCGAAGGGATTGAAGCCGGTCAAGTCTTCAAACATGCGTTTGAAAGTCAGACATCCTTGTTTCAAGAGACGTACATCCGATTGACAATAGGCGAGCAATTCTTTCTGAAAGTCAAACACGACGTTCTTGGCACGCTGCTCTTGATGCCAGGTTTCAAAGGCTTGTCTTCCTTCGAGTGTCATGGTCTCAGGCATGTAGTAATCGCGTGAGGGGAGGATGTCCACGTACTGTTGATGGTTAGGTATGTTGAACTTGTGGGGGAAATACCCTTTGCAGAGTTCGGTCAAGCCAAAGGTTTTGGGAAACGCAGAGAGGGGCATCTGGAAGAAACTCATTGAATCGATGAACCGGATGTGGTCATGTTTGATCTCTAAGAGTTTACATCCGTTGCGGAGTTGTTGGACGAGGCGGTTGTCCCCATAGTATTCTTGGATGATAAAGTACCCGTCGTACCCCTGAAAATTATGAGCGATGACATTGACTTGACGGGTATCGTGGAGAGTCAAGGTATCCAACCATTCCAGAAAGTCACGGATACAGGTGGGACCTGGGAAAGGCTTGGGTTCATCGTTGTCTTCGGTTTCGGCCACGACGAGATTGGCAATGTGTTTTTCCTGGGGTTGCATGGCTTCGATATCAAAGAAGACGTGTAAGGGTGGCAGGTCGTCCTCGTCCTCAGAGGAGGAGGCAGGGGGTTCCGCGGCGGCGGCGGCACCTCGTTTGGCGCGAGGACCTTTTTGACGGGTCTTCTTTCTCTTCTTTTGGTCTTGAGGTTTGGGGGCTTTTTGTATAAAACAACGGTGGTCGTCGGCGTTGACGTACTGATGACAAGACGGGCAGTCTATGTGCCAACAACGGTGACGTTGAATGCGGGACAAGCCCACATTTTGTTGATAACAGTCAGGGCATCGGTATCGTTGAGAGCACACGGAGGTCTGGAGGCCCGTGGTGGGTTTGCCCGCATGGGTCTTGCTGGAATGGGCTTCGAAACACGCGGGTCCAAAAAAGTCGCGATGACACGACCCGCAACGTTGAGTGGCTTTCAGGTGCCGGGGGTACGCATATTGAAAGTCGGGACAATCTTTCTGTCGACAGGCTCCACACACCTTGGTCTTGGTGCATCGATGCAGTCCCTCGGTGTTGTAGGGTTTCCAACAATCCGCACACACATAACTGGACCCGAAAAATCCCGGCAATTTGGTAATGACATCATAATGGTCTTGGTTGTGCAACAGGATCAGTTGTTTGTCAGAAAGGGGACCAAACGTCGTGATGTGAAACGATCGCTGTGCATCGACCAACAGGATCTGGTAACCGGTGAGGGATGGGGCCTTGCTGAAAGCCGTTAAGGCGTCATAGCTGCAAGGACCGAAGGGTACCTTGGCTTCATTCTGGAGGTCCCAAGCGAGGGTTCTTTGCAGTGGGCCCTTGCCCTCCTGAATGGCTTTCCGTTTCGGGTGCTGGTCCACGCGAGCTTTGGCGACCACGAGGGCTCTGGCACAACAGAGCTCATCATCATTTTGGATGCGGATGACAGACCGTTTGTTGGTTGTCAACAGGGTCATGGTGGGATGCCCTGGTTTCCCACGACGCGGTCTGCCGGTACCTTGAGGAGCATGATGAACTTGCGTGATGGACACTTGAAAGGAATCATCCATTTCAAATTGTTCGTTGCTGTTGAGGGCTTGGGCTAAACGTTGGAACAGAGCTTCCACCCGTTCTGTGTCTCGACGCCATTCACCTGCACGTAATCCCCACCCCTGAAAATTATTGTGCAGGCGATCGGAGGCGATGGTAAAGTACAGACGATCTTGATCGTGGAGGTCGGGGGTGGTGTTTAACACTTGATCGACGGCTCGACGTAATCCATCTTGGAGAGCTTGGGTTATATTTTGGCCTGGAAGCAAGTTCCCCCTTTGTCGTAACTGGGTCTTGAAATGACGTTCTTGTACCCCCATGCGATCACTCTTCCGATTCACAAAAGGTTCTAAGTCAAATTGGAAGGTAACGTGTTCAGAGGGATCCAATCCACCCCCGCTTTGTTCCCATTGGTCCAAGGCCTCTTGACAAATCTCATCACTGTCTCCTAGCTCTTCGGTAGAAATCAAAGGTCCCACACAGGAATGGGTGTCGTCTTCCGAATCACTTAAGTCCAATCCGAGCATGGCTAAAACCTCATGGTGAGCGAGGCCACTTGGCCCCGCCACATTGTCGTCTTTGTCAGAGGACATGATCAGATAAACTGACTGGAGATCGGGGTTTGTTTTTTATAGAGAACCAAAATGTCACGTGGGAGGGGAAGGAGCCAATCACTAAATAGGGTGCCCCCTAGAGAGGGGGTGCCCTAGGGAGGGGTGGGACGGGTAGGGGGGACCCCCCTCCCCCCTCTCTAGTGAGGGTCCCTGCTGTATGACGGGAATGAATGAGAGACTATAAAACAGATCGCCCCTCGAGGTTAGTCATCTCAAGATGGACTCTCAACATGAGAATTTGTTAAAAGAGTTTGAGGTGTTTGAAGTGAATGCTATCTTAGATGAAGTGAAGAAGTGGACTATCGACGATGAAGACATCCGGGAGTTTGGGGAAGCGCTGTTGGAGGAAAGGAGGAAAAGGAGGCAGCTCGCCCAAGCAGCCCAAGCAGCACGCCACACCTACGTGCAAGAGCACTGGAACCCGGGCTGCTACCCCCAACTCAACACCGCGTGGTACATCCGGGGCCTTGACTTCTGTTGTGACTACTGGCGGTATGAGTTTAAGCGCCCAGCCACCCCTCCGCCAGCACCGCCCCCCTCGCCCGAGGTCTCCCGTAAGCGAGGGCCTCCGCCGCAGCAACCGACGACGCACGACGTACCGACCAAACAACGACGACGATGACTCTGACCCAGACGACGTTGACGACAAGAAGGACGAGGACTATGACCCTGACGACGACGACGACCTTAACGACTCTGACCCAGACGAGGACTTGAACGACATAGACTATGTTCCCGACCCTGACGACGAAACGACAGAGTTACTGACGAAAGACGAACAACGACGGAGACGGAACGCCATCAAAAAAGCTAGGTACAATGCCCGCTACCCAGAGAAAGCCCGAGCGAGGAATATTCGCAAAAAAGTCAACTACCGACACAAGTACCCTGAGAAAGTGCGTGCTGCCAAAAAACGATACGTAGAACAATATCTGGATCGAGTGCAGGAGTCCAAAAGGCGTTATGAGGAGACGCATAAGGAGGAACGGCGTGCCGCCAAAAAACAATGGGCCCGAAACAACCGAGCACGTCGTGCCGTAAGCGATCGGAAGTATAAAGAGAAACATCGGGAACGTATCAGACTCCGAGATCGAGAGTATCGTCAAAAGAATCGTGTACGAATATTGGCGTACAGAAGGATGTACAACAGAAGTGAAAAAGGATGGGCGGCTCGTCGGACTTATTATGCTGCGAACCGAGAGAAGCTGCTGGCGCAAGGAAGAGAGTACTACTGGGATAACCGCGAGAAGATCCTGGAGAAATCAAAAAGGAAGAAGGACGTGCCTCGTCCCAAACCACTGCGGGTGGTATTGACTGATTGTAGAACGCAACCTTCTCTGGAAATGTATTTGAATGACTTTTGTGCCTCCTTACCTTCTGTAGAGAGACAGAAAACGGAAGAGAAAATCAAAGCATTAGGACCCTTGAAATTGACTATTCCCTTGGAGGACTTTAAGAAATCAACGCCTAAAATGCCTGAGAACTTGTCTTTTTGTGAATCATTTCTGGAGGATTATACTCTCACGGATATGGATTCGGGGGGTGTGCAAGCCGTGGACCCCCCTGACTTGGTTCCCTCTGACTTGGAGGACTTTTCGTCTTTGTTGCAGAACATATCGCCTGACGAGTGGACCGAGTTACTGAGGGATGTGGAGGACTCTTGTTCCTTTGATCTGGAGGCATTGGTGCCCCCCGAAGACCTCGTTCATGACATGTCACCCGACGAGGGGTCGCCTGACGAGTGGACCGAGTTACTGAGGGATGTGGAGGACTCTTGTTCCTTTGATCTGGAGGCATTGGTGTCCCCCGAAGACCTCGTTCATGACATGTCACCCGACGAGGGGGTGGATTTAATGTATGATTTAGTAACATAAAACATTTTCGTCTCAGTATTTTGGCAGAACATTCCATCGTGACATTGTGGTACAACGATCAAAGAGACAGTGACAATTTTTTTTTATCAACGTGGATCATTTTTGTCTACATCACAAGGGGTTCTCCAGAATCCTGTTTGAGAATCCTGTTTGAGACTCGAACTACAGAAGACTACCGAACTGCCGAATAACAATACCAATCAGACATTGTCATTTTTTTATTTTTCAACAAGGTATAGGGGGTTCTCCAGAATCCTGTTTGAGAATCCTGTTTTGAGACTCGAACTACAGAAGACTACCGAACTGCAGAATAACAATGTGACATTTTCATTTTTTATTGACACAACATGTAACTGGGGGTTGTCATTAAAGTGTTTTTTACAATTTTAAACGTTTCTTGGCTTGCATGATTTTCTTGACCACCCGTTCCGTCTTGGTTTTCTTGCCGGGTAATTTATCAATGGCTTGGATCATCTTGGTATCGGCTTTCCATTTGTCTTGCAAATTCTTGGCACGGCTGTAATCAATGTCGTGTTGTTTTGCAATCCGGTCCAAGCGATTTTTACCGGGGTCCCCACGTTTCAGACGTTTGGCTAAATGCGTCCCAGGGCCCATGTATTGATAGCCAGGCCAATGAAATTCTTTGCCGGTTTTAGCAATCCATTTTTGGACATCCAAGGCCCCTCCGCGTTGACGGCGTTTCACACCCCTTCTCCTCCTCTTGGTACGGGGAGCCATCTTTTTTTACTCACTGTCGTAATCCAATCGACGTCGTAACTTTTTGCCTCGGTGCCAATCTTCCCAACCGGGTAAGGGTTTTAATGCTTGCACTTCACGGGAGACGCCTTTGCCTTTGCCTTTGCCTTTACGACTCTCGGCTAACTTTTTTTCCAAGGCCTTGCGCTGTTCTCGAATGGCTTCTAAACGCGACCGGCTATCCCCTCGACTGGTGGAAGGGCTCCCTTTCTTGACAATCTTACCGGTGGTGGCTGCTCCTTTGCCTTTCTTGGTAGCAGGGGTAATAAGTGGTTTGGGCGTCGACGGGCTCCCTTTTATCATGCGCTTCAACCATTGTTCCACGGGGCCGGTCACCAAATCCCCGGCCTCTTCCTCTTCGTCTTCGCCAGGAGGTGCACCCGGGGCACCCACTCCCACGCCTCCGGGAAATTGACGAATGCGTTTGGTTAACTTGGTTAATTCTTGACTCAACGGTTTGGTTTGAGCATTGACCACGGCCGGGGGCAATTGGGGGTTGGCCAACAAGACATGTTTTTGAGCGGCGAGCTTGGCGGCTTTGTTCAACAAGGCATTTTCGGTGAGTTCTCCTTTGTAATATTGAACGAGTTGTTCCAAGTCCTTGTGGGGAATCATGTAGACTGCGTCCATGGGGGTTGACTACACTCGGAGCAAAGTTCCCCGTCTTCTATTTGACGACAGCTCTCACAAAGACGGGCCTTTAAGATGTGCCTGTACTCTCGATACAACAGGTGATATTTATGCTTCCAATAATGACACTCGTCTTTCCACCGGTCGGTGGCCCGATTGGCCTCTTGTAACAGGGTGATCCATGTGGCCAGGGTTAACGGGTCGGTCGAGCACATTGACATAACACCTCGTGAAGTCCTTGAAAGAAGCCGCGTCCTTTTTGTTGAACCAACCACGCCCGACGTTTTTTGACGGAATGTCGACGACGTCCCAAATCGCGTAGCACCCTTTTATAGGGTTGAAGTTTAGCCAGCATGGGGGGTGTGACGGGAATCTTGTTTTTTAAAAAGTTCAAGACCAGTTCACTCACGGCATTGATTTGATCGGCATTGGCATGTTGTAACAACTCTTGACGTTTGGAACCATTGGCTTCTTGTAACATGGAGCGTAAAAACGGTAATTGACGTCGAAGACGTTGCATCGTTTATCGGTGACGGCGACGATAGCGTTGATTGGCTTTTTGGATCGTGCGTTTTATACGTTTATCCGTTTCCAAGGCCACGGCTTTCCCCAATCCCGTCAGGGCAGGGACCAATAGATTTAAAAAACCGCCTCGTTGACGACGTCGTCGTCGTCGGCGTCTTCTCTTCAAGGATACCATGAGTGCGACAAGACACGTTGAAGGGCTTTGTTTTGTTTGATGAGGTCTTGCGTCTCTTTATAGCCTTGACGGGTATTGCGTTTCAAATCGGACCACCAACCCCCACCTCGTTGTCGTCGGTAATGTTGTACATTATCAGTAATGCCTTTTAAGGCTTGCCCGCCTAATTTGCCTAAAGCCAGTCCAAACCCAGGCGCGGGGCCTGAGAGAAACATACTCATGCCATGGGCAATTTTATCCACCAAACGGGGTTTGCGACGCATTAAAGCTCCTCCTCGTTGTTTCCTTTTTCTGCGTCGTCGTCGTCGGACGGCCATGGTTCTAAGAGTGTCGGACTGGGAGGGAGCGGCTTTTTATGGATCCAGTAGTCTTTGGGTTTCAAGGGACGAGGACATCCGTCTACATAGCATAGGGCTTCCAAAGGTTGGTACACAAAATGACGATGGTAATCTTGGACACATCGTTTGGGTAACGGAGGGGTGAAATCCACAATGGTGTCATCCAACGTTTGCATCTTGATTAAAAATCCTTCCAGGTCCTCCAAGGGGACACCCCTCACATAGGTTTTCAATTCGGTCAAGGCTTTGGCATAGGTGGTAAACGCAAATCGACTCATGGTCACTTTAAATCGGTATTGTTTAAAATCATTCCATCCTTTGACCACGGTGCCCACCGCCGCCAAACACGCTACCAACGTACTGTTGTCCAACAGGGGGCCGGCAATCATGCCCGCGGCCATCAGGAGTAACGCCATCCCATTGAACAAGGCATTGATACACTTGTAATGATTCAACATTTTGCGATAACACCACCATTGTTGATGGTAAAAGGCATACAAGGAATCCATCCGTTGTAACAATTCCGGTGGGAAGGGGATGCCAGGACGTCGAGATCCATTCAATAACGACACGGGGGTTTTCATCCTCACGGCGAGACCCGGGACGACGAGGTTTGTACGCTCGGGGCTCCTCCTTGTTTATAACTGGTCACAATGCTATTGGTCATGGTCACATTAGCAATTTCCCGTCCTTGGGCCAATTGTTCTTGATCTTGTAATAGCATCCGTAAACGTCGTTGTAAAGCGGCTTGACGCAAGGTACGAGGTTGTCTGCCAGACCCCCCAGACGATCCGGGAGTGCTGGAGGCAGGTGAAGTGGGGAAAAGGCGTCGGCGTCGGCGCCCCCGTCGTCCACCACCACCACCACCACCACCACCGCCACCTCCACCACCACCACCACCACCACCACCACCAGCACCGCCAGCACCAGCACCACCTCCTCCACCACCAGCACCACCACCACCACGTCCACCGCCACGTCCACCGCCACGTCCACCTCTAGTCCTAGGTCCACGGCGTCCCCTACCACCACCACCACCACCACGTCCACCCCCATTACCCCCAGCCCCCGCGGCTGTTCGAGCACCCGCCGCCCGGGGTACGCTAGGAGGCGTTGCAGGCGTTCGAGCCCCGGACGACAAGCCAGCGCTCCCCGGACTAAGGGGGGTTCGCGCTCCGGACGACAAGCCAGCGCTCCCCCTAGTAAGTGGAGTGTCCACGGAAGACGGTGGGGTGGTCTGGGGGCTATGGAAGGATGGACTTCCTGGGCTTCCTACCCCCGCGGGGGAAGAGGTTCTATACGCAGGAGGGGAGGGCAACTGGTCCACATACGCGATCATGTCCTCGACGGTCATTTGATCAAAGGCTTGGTCGATCAAGCTTGAGTCCCCTGTATCCAAAATTTCTTGGATGGTGCCTGGAGACACTTGGTTGCTGCCGGACGCCCCGACCCCCGCAGGGGTCGTGGTATCGTACGATTGCGGAGGTTGACGGTCTTCATCGGCCATGCTCACTCTCTTTTCCGGTTCCAAAGGGGGTGGCGTGCCTTTATACTCGCTTTTGATAGGTGCGCGTCCATCCTTCGTCTTTTAACAGGTGACTCAACAGCCGTTGTTGATCGGAGGAGGCCGGGTGTAAATCTAACATCAAATAGCCATACGGACGCGTCGTGGCTTGATGAAAGGTCTCCAAGGTGTCTTTCCAAGTGGTCGGAAACGATTGCAGCATGACATTGCGTACCCCTAATTGATCCCGGGGATTCTTGAACGCCACAATGTAATGCGCATTGCGGGATATACTTTTGGCATAGCGCCCCACGGGAAACATGTCTTGGCACAAGTAGAGCACCGTCACTCCTTGATGATGTGAATGTTTGGTGAATAAATCCAACACGCGTTTATCGTGACTCCCTTCATCCATTAAATCATCCAAGACCAGGACCCCCTGTCCTTGAGGAAACCATTGCACCAAGGCGTCATGATCGGGAATCCCTTCGTGAAACACCACCCCATGATCTTGCATGCCTCGAAATCGATCTTGCCACGCGCCATAACAATAATGCATTTGGGTCGGTGGGGTGTCAAACAACTCGGGGTTGTCTACCAAGAGTTTTTCCGTAAACACGGTTTTGCCACATCCCGACGGGCCCACCACCAAGATAGAGGAGGGAGTATGAAAACGAAACGGTTTCCCCGTTTGCATGATGATGATACTACCCATTTAGAAAAAAAAAGGCACCTTTTTATTGGAATCGGTGGGACTCGAACCCACGCGCGATCCCCCTACACCTGTTTTTCGGGGGATCCAAAGGCTCTACCGACTGAGCTACGACTCCGACACCGTTTTTTCCAACACATTTTATTTAATCATTCCTTTGATGATACGGATGACAACAGAGTTGATACCATCTGGCTTCTTGGCCTACAATCAATTGTTGAACGCGTTGACCGGCTTGATGGTCATTGCTTACATAATCATGATCCGAAAACTCATTTAAAAAGTCTTGCAAGGTCCGTCCACGGGCTTTGGCTTTCAAGTACAACAAGGCGTAATCCCCACAACTCTTGCTTGAAATGGCTTGGAGGGACTTGCCATTGGTCACCACATACTTCCAATGTTTCACCATCCAAGCTTGGAACGGGGCGGCTTGCACGTACGTGTCCATGGGCAAGGCATAACTGTCGAGGATTTCACACACGTTTCCCTCGGTCCACACCCCTAACCAATGTTGTCCCGGTTGATCGTGCGGGTCGGTGTTCACAATGTACCCTTGGGGTGGGGTCTTGACAGGCCTCTTGGGTAAACGATCACAGGCCACCGTTCCGTAAAAGTAACGTTTCAAGTGGGGGTCGTCTCGGGCTAAATAATCCAACTGCACATTATTCAAGGCCACGTGTTCCATTTCTTCAGTGTTGGTAAATGTTGTACAACACGGCTCCGTTGCGGTCAATCTCCAGCAAGTTCTCAAATTCTCCATAGACGAGCACGGTTATATTGACACCGGGGGCGGCTCCAAATTCCAAGACCAGCTGTAAATCGCCCGTTTGCTTGGGGTTGAGGTTTTGACTGTCGGCACAGCCATTGGCCACATTGTCAAACATGTACAAGGTACAATTTTTCGCTTGACCCCAATCTCCTAGTTCCACCATATTGCCTTTCTTTTTACACCAAGCGCCACTGGCTTGCAGAAAACGGAAGTACCCCAGGTTATCTCGGCTGCCATTGTTGTGCACTAACTGCAGGGTTTCATAAGGGTATTCTTCGCCTTTGACAATCTGTTTAATGGACGTCAGTCCAAATTTCTGGAAACAGAACGGATCTCGGGTCACGTCTCCATTGAAGGCGCGGCTGTCCAACAACCCCACAATCAATCGGTCCGGTATTCTGTTTTGAAACAGGTTGGGGATATCAAAGCGGACCAGGTTGTCTTGCATGGTGAAGGTCCGGATTTCACTGCGGACGGTCGGGTAAGATGCCACTTGGCCTTCATTGTGTCTTTTTTCAGACAAACTCTGGTAGATGGCGTCATTCAAACGCAGTTGGCAGAGATGAAACCGTAGTTTCACATCGCCTTCCATCAATCGACCTGCCAGAGCCACTCCATTGAAAAACAGGCTGGGGCCATTGAAATGAAATTTCATCTTGATTTCGATGCCAGGCACCAACAATTTGCCGGTATGAAACACTTCCAGGTGGGGGGTAAACACCAGACTGTGGGTGACACCTCCTGCATACTTGGCGGTTTCGGCTATCATGGCGGCCAAGGCTCCTTTGTGATTGGCACTGAGATTGGTCCAGGCTGCATTAGGGGTACCAAAGTCTACGTTGGCAGCAGTCCATTGGGGTGGGAAATCCACTTGATTGAACCATCCTTGGGGTCCTAACACGGTCTTGCCATCTTCTCGGTCAAAATTCAGTAAGTTTTCTAGGTAAGCTTTGTAATGATAGGTGTCGGATTGAGGACTGATCAACGTGCCATTCAATTGCAAGTCAATTTGTTTGATGATGGAATGGGCCAAATTGTTGACGGGCCACAAGTTTTCATCGGCCACCAAGTTGCCATTGGTACTTTTCTTCAATCTCAATTCCATGGTAAAGTAACTGCGTCCCAAATCCACAAAATCGTCTAATCCAGGAATGATGAATTCCATGGGATTGATACCCGTGGTGGTGGGTTGAACGGTAACCATGCGATAGGCATTGATGCTAATGTCGGTCGGGGGCACCTTGAAAATCCGTAACGCCGGGTTGACGGTCCCTTCGGAACGCTCGTGAGCCGGGGCGGTTTGTGTACTCACGTCAGGCATGTTTAACGTCGTCGAGTGGTGGTACGTCGTCGCCGTGAGGGGTTTTTATACCGTCGTCGTGCTAAATGTTGTCTCAAATCAAACCCGGGCAGTCTCATCACCTCGGGACTCAACCAACCGCCACGTTGTCGTCGCATCAGTTTCCAAAACGGATACAGTCCTCCCCATTGAGTCAACCCTCGATTACTGCGAATCCGTCGAGGTCGTGAATGCACGGGATCCATGTTCACACGCCCAAAATATCACGCGCCCGTTTGGTTTGTTTGGGAAATAAGGCACTGGCGACCCGCACGGCGTCTTTCACGCTCTTATTACTCAACGCTTTCTTGGCTTGTTTGGTAATTTCCTTTTTAAGGGCGTCTTCGGCTTTGCGTTTGATCCCGCGTGTCAAACCCGTTGTCAAGCCTCTCTTGATATTACTAGGCAGTTTTAAAGGATTTCGCGTCCTTATAAGACCTTGCAACCCCCCACGCAACAGGTCCGTCGCCAACCCTTTGCCTTGTTGATCATACCACTCGTCGGTTCGAAATCGTGTCAAACTTCCCCCACGCATGGTGTCTTCTTCACCAGGGATGCCTTTGGTTGTTTTTCACAGGGGGCTCGTCTCTTTTTATACTCACATGAGGCTGCACGTAAACGATTCCCCCGCATAGCGTTTTCGTTTTCCTTGTCGGATTTCCTCCATGCGTTTCAAATGCGATTTTCTGGCATTCTTTTTCGCCAACTTTTCTAGCCCTTTGGTGATGGACCAGGCAGTTTTAGGAATTCCCGCAATCACTGCGTTGATCCCTTCCCCCGCTTGGGGACGTCGTCGTCGTCGTCGTCGTCGTCGTTTCGGAGGCATGATGATTGACTGGGGGTTCCTTCTCGTCTCTCTTTTTTATGTCTTTTTGAAGTGTAACGTGACAATGGTATGACCGTCGCCAAACTTGACCAAGTCGCCTCCTCTACCAATCGTTTCGGCGACTTGAACGTGAATCATTTCCACCACCTCGTTACGAAGAGACATGTATTGAATGTGCAACGGTTCAAAGTAGATGGTGCCCCCGTCCTTGTCGCTTGTACTGGATTTCACGCAACAAATCAGTCACGCGATTGCCCACCATAGTGCTGCCGGCCACGTCGGAGTACACGTGCAATGATCGTGTGGGTTCCCCCACCACCGTTCGAAACGCCACATTCAAGTTGGTGAAACGCCAATGACAACTCATACTCAATTGTAAATAATCCGGTAAAAACGAACGCACCGTCCAAAAGACCGCCTTGCTCTGATCGTCGTTGACATCGTTCCAATCGTTGTCAACGGCCGGTTTTGTCATGTTGGGGATTTGATCCCCGATGAATTCTTGTTGTAAGTTTGGCCCCAACGTCAATACAGTGTCAATTTGACGTAACCACCCCATCTTGAGTGCTAACTTGGTATAGATAGTCAGGGCTGGTGTTTTGTTGCCGCAATGACAGATATTGGTGTTGTCGATGAGCAGATCCTCGCCTTCCCAACGAAACTTGACGTAGGTGTGTTTGCCTTGATCGTTGACAAACCGACCCCCTTGAACGGCCAATTCCATACGTTGTTGTTCCAAGTGAGCAATAATGGCTTTCATGAAACTCACCCCATCCACCACCCAATCCAAATCTTTCACGTCATCGATGATGGTTCGCGCGGTGTCTACTCGCGAGGCCATTTCCCCGTCTTTTCCATCCGGTTTGGGATAGGTTTGATCCCAGGACGTCCCCATGACGTACCCATTTTTCTTCACCAACTCGTACAAATTGACGCGCGCATCTGGTAAGGAAATGGCACTCAACCCCACTTGCCATCCCCCTCCGGATAACTGCAACGGTTTCGGTAGACGAATCTTGAAGTTATTGGCTTGGTTGTTGGGAAATTCCCGTCGGTTGGAATGACTGGGTAACGTCACGTAGAACGACATCTTTGTCTGCTTCACACCACCACCTCCCTTTTAAAGTGGAGGGTCAAGAGGGTATGCCCTTCGCCAAATTGGGCAAGATCCCCATTGATTTCGGCCATCTGGGTTTCCACAATTTCCACCACTTCATTGCGTACCGGGACATATTGAATATGGCGCGGTTCAAAGTGCGTGGTTTCTTTGGGCTGGTACTTGATTTCTCGTAAGAGATCCGTGATGCGACCCCCTACCATACTACTGGTCCCTACATCACAATACACGTGCAAAGGACGCACCGAGGGAAATTCCAACGAGGGCCGAAAGGTCGCGTTCAAATTCACAAACCGCCAATTACAGGTCATACTCAGGTTCATATAATCCCCATCCACTTTCCAAAAGGCGGGTTTATTGCTGCCATCCAGGACATCCGACGGTGTAGGAATCGTGTCCGAATGAAATTCTTGTATGATATTGGGGCCCAATCGATATACTCCCGTCGACACTTGTTCAATCCATCCCATTCTCAAGGCCAAGGTTCTACCCCATTCCACGCGGGCCACTTGTCGTTTGTAATCCACATTGACGGTATTCAACACCAAATCCCCGTCGGAGGTCCATTCAAAGGTCGGGTACAATTTGACGCCATTGTTCTCTGCCCATTTGTTGAGGGGTTGGGTTTGTTTCGCCCGGCTTTGCTCGTAACGGTAAATCAATTGATGAAACAAGTGCGATCCCGTCGACGAGGCCAATTCCTCTTTCATATCCCGGCCGTAGGTAAAGAGTTCGCGACGTTGATGCCACCAGACATCGTTGCCTTGATCGTCTTTGTCATGCACGCGTTCGTGCCATCGTACATACAACAGAGGGTGGGATTCACCCACGCCTCCTTCTTCCGCCACCACCGGAATGGTGGGTAAGGATAAACTCGCCATGCCCACCATCCATCCGCGTCCCATAAATCGAATGGGTTTCGGCAACCGGTTTCGGAACAGATGGGCTTTGTTGCCCGGAAACTCCTTGGTACTCGCATGACTCATCAACGTCACGTAAAACGACGAATTGGGGACGAACGTCATTGTTTAGTCGCGTCGTCGTCTTTTGGATGGCTTGGGCGGACTTGTCTTTTTCCTCTTGGGTGGCTGGAGAGAGGTCACGTCTCCGCGGGCAATCCAACTATTGTACTTGTCGGGCCACCCTTTCCACTTGACCAACCATCGATCTTTTTGACGCTTAAGTACCTTTTCGATGCGAAATACATCGGACACGTGGACTTTTTGTAAATCCTCTTCATAAAACGTGCCTTGGACGGGGGTGTCATCCCATTCGTGAATCTTATAGGTGGGCACGGGGCCCGGGATCACACGATGCACCACAAACACTTCTTCGGTCCAACCAGGTAAATAACCTTTTTCAAACGTCCGATGAATCTTGTTGAGACGCACCCGATCGCCTACTTTGAATTGAGGTTTTTTCTGGCTTTTCAACCGTTGGCCGTACAATCGTTTCCACACGGCTTCTTCGTTGTCCCACGTCACGTCTTGAGGGGCCATGCCAATACTTCGATGACGCGTGGCATTGTACCCTTGCACCAACTCGGGTAACACATCGTCAAAGCGTAAGGTGTTGGCCGCGGTAAAATACCGGTACAACCGTTCTTTCAAGGTGCGGTTAAATCGTTCCACCACACTGGCTTTGGCATCGCCTTCGGTGGAAAAATGATGGATGTCTTGCTCGTCGACCCATCGTTGAAAGGTCCGGTTGTAAAATTCTTTCCCTCGATCCGTTTGCAATCGATTGGGGTGTCGTCGTCCTTGTCTCACAATCTTCTCAAAGGCTTTCACGAGGGCCACCCCGGTTTTGGTTTTCAAGGGTTGCACCCACGCGTATTTCGACAAGACATCCACGACCGTCAACAAGTAGCGTAGGCCCCGATTATGTTTGGCCAACGGTTGCACTTCCACTAAATCCGCGGCCCATTGATCGTCCAACCCTCCCACGATCACGGGGATGGTGGGAAAACGACGACGTCGCGGTTTATGTAACGTGTAGCCCACATCCCGTTCCAAGAGTCGTTGGGCTTGTTTCAAAGGGAGACCCTGGGCTTTGGCAAACCGTTGCACCCCACCTAAACTCCCCGGGGCGCTAGGATCGTGGTAACGGCTTAACCATTGTTGCGAGACATTGCTTTTCTTCGTTGACGAGACAGGGCGTTTGGTTCTCTTCAACTTTGTTGTTGACCAGCGTTGAGTTTTCTTTCGAGGGGCCATACGTTCTGGCATTCATCCCATAACGTCGGTATGGAAGGGATGGTGTGGGGATGCGCCTTTTGAATGATTCGATACCATCGCCAGGCGTTCGGGTGGGCTTTTAACCATAAGACAAACACCACCCATCGATACACGTTACGATCCACGTGGGTTTCTTCAAAGATGTGGAGAGGGTGCGTGTCCTCGGGACAGGGAGGAATAGGGATCTTGGCCCCGGGTTGGTGATCGTATAACACTTGGCACAGGGTTTGATGGCATTGCCAATCCACCAGGGACAAGACAGACTCCCACGCATCACACACAACAGACTCCATGGACTAAATAAAAAAAATTTATTCCTACTCCTTTTTTAAACCATTAAAAGAGACCTAGACGACCATAAGTGACGGTCTCGAGATCTTTCTGCCAGTTCTCCACACTGTCACTGTACTTGGGGGGTGGTGGCGCTGGGGCCACCATCATTTCTTGACGGTTCTTGAGCTCTTGAATTTCTCGCAACAATTGTTTCTCATAATCTGTCAGGGGCCGATCCTCTTTCCTGGGGGCACGAGGAGGCGGTGGGCCTGGGATGTCCACGCCCCGCTTGGGATATCCTTGCGCATCCCGGGTAGACAAAGGAGATTCAGCTTGTTGATCGGCTTTCTTGGGCGGGTTGTCATGAAACCAACTCCAGTACTTGGGACCCAAGGGTTGATCGGCCCACCGGAAGAAGCCACACGTTTTCTTGGAACAATTCAGAAACAAGCGATCGGGGTTCTGGGCCGAATGGCTCTGTTGTAGCGTGGCGGGTTCCCGGCAAAAGCACTGCAAACAAGTCCACATGTCCAACACTTCTGTATGAGGTTGACTATACACCGCTTTCATATACTCCAGGGCTTGATCTTGACCACAAAACAGCAAACAGGGTTGGATGGGACATTTCACATACTTCCATCCCTTTTGAGATTCTCGGGCCTCCAAACGCACGTCATGACAAGGGCATACCATATAGTCCACCGAACTGGGAGGTTCATACACGGGCGTCAATGTCGATTGCTCTACCATGTCATTCAATTCTTTCATCATATCTTCCACCGCCGCTCGGGTATCTTCCACCACCTCCCCTACCACCGGATCACAGTCCACGGGCGTCATCGTTTGAATAGTCTTCTTCTTCTTCTTCCCCTCTGGGGGATGGGTTGTCTTTCTCTTCCGATCCCCAGACATCGTACTCACGATTTTTTTCACCCGCCCCTGCCTTTTTATACCCATACCCCTACGCTCTCATTGGTCAGCTTGTTATAACCTTATAAGGACGTTTCCTCGTCCCATTGGTCAGCTTGTTATGACCTTATAAGGACCTCTTGTCTTCCCATTGGTCAGGTGTTCCTATTTAAGGAGCTCCCTTGCTCCCTAAATCGTCATTCTCCAAAGCCATGCCCCCAGACATCATGATCGGAGAACACGATGTGGATGCCTTGGAACTGCAGATTGGTCATGGTCATGTGGTGTACACCGGGGGAGCCAAAGGCACGGATGAACTCGCCGAACAACTGGGCAAACAGTTTGGGATGCAAGTCGAAGTCCTGGTCCCCCCGAACCATCCTCGAGCCACGTTCATCACCCCGTCCACCGTGGAAGTGCTGATGTTGGCCAACCCCCATCTTCACCAGGCAGCGGAGAAACTAGGCAAAAAAATGCCCAGTCACTTTTACACCCTGCAATTGCTGCAGCGCAATTATCAATTGGCCAAGAAAGCTCATACCATCTATGCCTTTGGCATCTTGGAACCGGATCATAAACGCGTGAAAGGAGGCACCGGTTGGACCGTGCAATTGGCCATGGATCAAGGCAAACCCGTCTACCTGTTTGACATTCCCAGTCAAACGTGGTACCGTTCGGACCATTACTACCAAGTCAACGAGAATGCCGCCACCCTAGTCACTGGCAGTCAATTTGTTCCTTGGGGACCCAAAAAGCCCACCCTTCATCAAAGCAGTGCCGTGGTAGGATCCCGGGACGTGGACGAGAAAACCCGAGCCGAAATTCAAGCCTTATTCAACCGCACCTTCTGTCTCCCCGAGAACATTGATCAATTACGTATGGAACTGGAAGACTTTCATTTGTAATTTTTAATTTTTACTTTTGGAATTTGTACATAGTCCTTTTTTAGTTTTTACTTTTTTCCAATTGTAGTTTTTTCCAATTGTAAATAGGAACGCCCGCGTGGCAAAAGAACACAGACCACCCTTTGTAAAAAACATCAACTCTTCTTTTTAATTAAAAATTTTAAAAAACTGACATCACTGGTTTTGCACGTTCATCATAAATAATGTCTCTTGACGCACAGCAGCCTTGACTCACAATAAACTCAACAGAAATCAAAATGTTCAACGAAACAAAACACGTCGCACTTGCTCCCGCATCCTCTCTCTCCTCTCCCGCTCCATCCTTTTGAACTCCTCCCTTTGGCGGACCACTTCTTTAAAAAAAAACGCAATTTCCTGCCATCGGTCCGCTGCATGTACTCGTGGCAGGTGATTCAATAAATAATGGTCCAACTCGTTAAAATCTTCCAAACTAATAATCCAAAACCGCTCGTCCATGGTGTATGCCAGGCGACGACAAATAAACGGGATAATACGAGTAATCAGGACCTTGTGTAGTTTCTTTACAATCTCTGGGTGTGGCCCACCGGGGTGTCCATTCTCTGTTTCCACTATGTACAAAACCAACATGCGGATGAAGGCCGCCACACGATATTTATTGAGGGGGCGCCACGCTTCTTCCCTCCTTTCCAACACTCGTCTCGTATGGCGATCCAATGGGTTCCTCTCCGCTCCCGCTCTCCTCCTCAAGTACTCGGGCCCGCCCACATTCATCTCACTGGCTAACGAGCCCAACAGCCTTCTCGTTTCAGACATTTTTTGTTTTCCTCAACTCACATAAGTCAAGACAGCACGAACTCAAAGCTAGGAATGGCGTCCTGTGGCCTCCCTTAACTTATATACCCCGATCCGCGCAATGCCTGATGGTCTATCTAAGGAGGGGGGAGGGGGGTCCCCCCTCTCCGTCCCCTCCCAAAGTATCATGGGGCCTCCTTCTCATTGGTCCCTTCCCTCCCACGGGACCCTTTTGTTTCTCTATAAAAAAAACCCCTGTCCCATTCCATCTTTCACACTCAATGGATGATCCAGTCCTTCAGTCCAGAAGCCCAACAAGTGATTGATCCTTTCGCCTCATGGCTCACTACAACAGAAACCTGGTGGCTCCAAACAACATCAACCTGCTGGGCCAAAACAACAACGCATGTCTCTTCTGTTTGCAACCTGTCACCAATAATACCATATTGGAATGCTGTGGGAGATCTTCTCATATCAACTGTGCTCACACCTGTCACAAACCACCCCCAACGCGACGTCCCATCTTCAAATGTCCAAGCTGCCTACAACCCTTTCCTCTTGCCGTCCTTGAAATCAATCCTATTCAACCATGGAAAGAAGACCTGCTGTTTGCTGCGCAAGTCAGGGTCGTTTGGAAAGACAATCCTTTATGGTTTGCCCGTTCTCATGCTATCGAAATGCCCGTCACTGAAGCATACTATGGACGGCTCATACATGATTTGGGCGGTAACCATTACACCATCTACTATCTGGGTCAAACCAAAAGCGAAGTCATTCCAAACATGAGAGCCTGTTTGACTCAACGACTAAACCCAATGAGACCACTACCCTGCTCTAGAAGCGATTGGAAATATTAGGAATGAAACAACCAATAAAGTATGTTCAATAACATTTTGTTGTTGTTGTGTTTTATTTATCATCTCTACATAACAGGGTTTTCCTATGTCCGTTGACTTTTTCTGGACAGTTCAAGGGTAATGATCGTTCTGCCTTGTTTGAACGGAGCCGGCTGTCCATCCGCTGTTTGAATGTCCACGGCAATGCTGTCAAAGATGGTTTGGCCCAGAGGAAAATACATTCGTTGCCTGGTATCAAATTGATGCTTGATCACTGTGATCAAACATTAAGGAGGAACACTCAGGAAAACCACCGTTATTGTAAAACCTATCACAATAAATATGATTTATTTTATTTTGTTTTGTTTTCAAGGACCACCCCTCTTCCCAACATTGGACTTTGGACTTTGAGCCCGCGTTTTCTCAGCGGGTTTCCTTCCCCTTGAGCCCACGATCGATTTTTCAGACTAGTCAGCGGTTTTCCTAAATCACGTGACTTCCCTGAGCCCGCAATCCCTTTTTTCCTACTGGTCAGCGGTTTCTCCTTCTAAACCACGTGACTTCCGGTTCCCATGAGCCCGCGATCCTTTTTACCCACTGGTCAGCGGTTTCCCCCACCGGAAATGACATGACGTCATCCTCTGGTCACGTGATCGCTCTAGACCAATCAGAAGCCAGCATTAGGAGCCATACGAGCCCACTCTACTACTAAAGTAAGAGTCCCAACTGACCACAAACCCGTAGAAGCCTTGTTCTGAAAACCATTATTTCAAGCACCGCAAAGATTGCAATGAATGATGTTAAGGCTTCAGCGTTATGACCTGCAAGTGGAGTATGAACCAGGCAAAAACTTGTACATTGCAGACACTCTAAGCCGTGCCCCAGAAGGGCAAAATGAAACCGCAGCCAACTCAAAGGATGAATTTGAAGTGCTCATCATTGGGAGCATGCCAGTCAGTGAGGAGAAACTGGAACAGTTCAAACAAGAAACTAGGAAAGATCCAATATTACAGAAGCTCAAGAACACAGTACTAAATGGATGGCTGGAGAGCAAGTCTCAGTCAGATCCAGAGCTTCATGGATATTGGAATTTCAAGGAAGAAATCACTGTTTGTGATGGACTATTGCTGAGGTCTGACAGGCTTATTGTCCCAGATTCGCTAAGAGGAGAGATTCTTAGTAAAATTCACAGCAGTCACTTAGGCATTGGAAAATGCAAGCGCCGAGCCAGGGATGTCTTGTTTTGGCCAGGAATGAACCAGCAGATAACAGACATGATATCCAAGTGCAATACCTGTAACACGTATAGAAATGCTCAAGCAAGAGAACCACTCAAGAGTCATGAATTACCTGGAAGACTGTGGCAGAAGATCGAAGTTGATCTCTTTGTACTTGACGAACAAGACTATGTAGTAATAGTTGACTATTACTCGAAGTTCTTTGAGGTGTCGCATTTACCTAACAGCAAAAGCAAGACTGTAATCAACCACATCAAACCACACTTGGCACGGTATGGGATTCCTGAGATAATAATCAGTGACAATGGCCCCGAGTTCAGTACCCATGAGTTTGAAGAGTTAGCAAAGCATTACGGTTTTAAGCATATCACTTCATCGCCAACACATTCGCAGAGCAATGGCCTTGTAGAACGAGCTGTTCAAACAGCCAAGAACACTCTGAAGAAAGCAAAGGCTGAAAACAAGGATTTTCATCTTGCTTTGCTAGACTATGGGAACACTCCCAGGGAGGAAATTAACCTTTCACCAGCACAGATGCTGATGGGAAGGCGGACAAGAACTCGACTACCAACCACGCCATCATTACTAGAGCCACAGTATTCAACCAACAACATCAAAGAAGGCCTTAGGCGCCGAGCAGAAATACAGCAGCAGTATTACAATCGACACGGAAAAGTCCTGCAACCATTGAATACAGGAGACACTGTACGAATCCGGAGGCCAGGACAGAAAACATGGACACCTGCTGAAGTTACCAAGGTAACCGAATCACCCAGATCTTATGTTGTTGTGTCGGATGGAACAGGTTACAGAAGAAAGAGGCGAGACCTGATTAAGACAGCTGAAACAACTGGAAGTCGTTGCCAAGCAACTGCAAGTCAGCAACGGACACTCGGAGATTCCCATAAAAACACTTCAAGGCCAGTTAAGGAGCCAGGGAATCCTGCGAGAGTCAGTTTGAAGGGTCGAGTCATTCGACCGCCTGCTTGGTTGAAAGACTACCACACCAGTTAGGGTGAACACTTTCAATTTTGAACAAACCTAGTTGATATTTATGTTGCTGATGCAAGTAATGGACATTAAGAAAAAGAGACCCTTGAGACAGACTCCGAGATGTTCACTTAGTTTATTTTTCCATAAAAAGGGGAGATGTTAGGATATGTTAGTTACCAGGCTCCAAGTTACACGCTGTTATGCCTCGCTTTCATGTCAGTCAATAAAGCATGAGTTGTTGTACAGAACGGCCATCTTGGATGTTCTTTACTTAGAAGTAGTTTAGAGAACATTACAATATGTGTTATTTTACGCTATTTTGCAAACTGCAAAGAAAGACATAACGTTGTTTAATCAATTCCGCGCTCTCTCGTGCACTTGTGTTGTAACTTATTTCTACTGCACAGTGACAGAGATAGTTCTTACCATCAAAGGAGCATGTCTTATCTATTCTCGTTTCTAAAAGATATTCTACCATCTTTGCTGGAGTGCCAGCCATCACAGAGTATCTAAAAGTGGAAAAAAATCGACACTTCAGTAAAGATACTATGATACTTAAGCGTAATAAGGCCACAGACCATATGTTATTTGATTTGAAACAAATTAAGTTCATGATAGGGTTGTGCAAGTCTCCTTCAGGCCACAGCTAGCCTCTGCCAGGCTCTCAAAGAGGTGGCGCAAAAATCAAAACGAAAACAAGAAGCGCTGGATCCACGCATTTTTGGCTCGTGTTTTCACTTGTTTTTCCTAGTATTTGGGAGCTTGTTATAGGCTAGACCACAGCAGGCAAACTACACGGCTGGAGTAAAACCACAGTCTCATAGACTACAGGCAGACCACAAGGTCAGAGCTTAACTCGGTTTCGGTGTGAAACGTTCGCGAAACACTAACAGTATAAATATTATTTCCCCCTTGATGGAATATGATGGTAGTCCATTGCATGCTTACCATCAGCATACTATTAGGTTTCTCTAACATTTGCCAGCACCAACGATGTACAGGTGGAGAGAAACAAAATAGAAAAACATTTCTTCTCAACAACACCCAGAGACCTTGCTCCAATTTTTCAAAGATTAGATAACTTAATGAATTTTGTGGAGCGCATTTTCTCCGCTGGATAGCAATTTACACAGTCGATAAAATTATCCGACCTTTGAAACACTGCAGGCTGGGTCCTGAATCTGATCACTGACAGGAAAATAAGGAAAGTGCGACGGGGCACTGACCACTTGATCAGCTAGGTTCGCGGTGTAACCTGGGTTGCTATACATGTTTCTTACTTTTGGGGAGTTTGATTTCCGTTTTGCCCAAATATGGTGCGTATGTTCATCTTTTCTAAGACAAGCACGTCTTGACTGTGTTCCTTTAAACGAACTGTGTTGGTCTCAACATCCTGTGTAAAAATGCATGGGAAACTGGTATTAAAAAAGAGCGAGTCATTCAATCGACCGATCAATCAGTCACTCAATTAAACAATTAATCAGTTAATGAGTGAGTGAGTGAGTGAGTGAGTCAGTCAGTCAGTCAGTCAGTCAGTCAGTCAGTCTGTCAGTCAGTCCGTCAGTCAGTCTGTCAGCCAGCCAGCCACCTAGCCAGCCAGTCAGTCAGCCAGACAGCCAGCCAGTCCGTCAGCCAGTCAGTCGGCCAGCCAGCCAACCAGTCAGTCAGCTGGTCAGTCAGCCAGCCCCCAGTCAGTCAGTCAGTCAGTCAGTCAGTCAGTCAGTCAGTAAGTCAGTCATCAATCCATCAATCTGTTATACCCGGAAGATTCTGTTGAAGTCTTTCTTTCCAATCCTCAAGAAGTGACAAAAGTCTTGAGAAGTTTCTATAGTAGCCGTCCTGTATAAAAAAAAAGGATTTTCGGATGTTAGGTTTTTTCTCTTGCCGTAAACTGAACGAATCATCTCAAAACCAATAACCGTTCGGAATATTCAGCTGTCAAACAAAAGTGCTGCCGAAGGTTTTCAGATTAGTTCTTATAATGTGCTACAACAACAGACCATAAGGACTGATTATGACATGTTCTCTTGGCCCTAGCCAATACAAGCCAGTCCAATTCCATCGGGAAGTTACTACATGTAAAAGGAAAAAGTAAAATTTACTACGAGAAAATAATAAAGAATCTGATCATGTTGTCTTTTACCTCAAAGCATTGTTGACAAGAGCAAGCTTTCCAAAGTCATCACCTTCGTTAAGCTGACAGACCACTCCCTGTAAAATAGCCAAAACGTCGAGGTTGGTCACTGAGTCAATCTTATTAGTTTATATCGGACTTGTGAACGGGGTGGCTTTAGCCGATTCCTTACCTTTCCATGAACCACGACATTCACAGCACCCTTTAGTATGATGTACCACGATGTTCCTTCTTCGCCCTCATTGAAAACTATAAAATGAAGGGGGGGAAAGGGTTTAGATAATGGCATGGTCTTTTAATTGACGATTAACAGTTTAAGCACATTATCATTTTATACCAGAGAAAAATAAGGGGACGAGTACTGTAAACATACAGCGCAATCTACAAGCGAAAGAAACCGCGGTTTTGCGTCTGTGGGCAAAGCTTAGAAAAGTGTTGCATTACTTCCTATGCTGCTGTAAATTTTGTATATAACATAACATTTATGATTAATACGAAAGTCAGTGATAAAATGAAAGGGTATTTTTTGGCAAGTGAAGTGGGCGTATTAGCTAGTAGTCCACGTAAATGGCAGTGGCGTATAGGATACTTCCTGAACGTGGCTTTTGTCGAAGGCGTTGTCTTCATTGTTGTCAAATTAAATGGATCAAATTTTTTAAATGTTAGCACTTACGCACTGTTCCTTTGTTGGCATGTGATTCAAACACGATGGCAGCGGCCAGTTCTTTCTTAACCTGAAGATAGTGGAGCAAACAAGATAAAACTCCTTTTCAAGTGTGGTTGAGGGGGTTCATGACTGAGAGCAAAATAAATCTCTTAGCTAGTCTCCGTCGCCCGACTCATATCTCGCGTTTCACGTTTGCAACTCTCGCTCCCCCTTTTTGGTATTTACAAATGCTTTCTGAGCTGCTCACCATTGTTGACAGGTGTTGAAGTGCCTTGATGTGAAGAAGTTCCTCGTAAATTAAAGCCAAATCATCTGAATTTCTCTGAGAAGACCTGAAGCAAAAAGTGAAAAGTTAATGGCAGACTAACGCGGAAAATAGTGTCAGCTATTCATCTGTTGCACAGGTGACGTCACCCACAAGGAAAAATTCCCTTAAAGAGATACTTTCTATTAGGGACAAATTTTTATAAGAAACGACCTCCCATAAAAAAAAACATTCCTCCAAGCTTGCCTCAATGTGACTTCTTTAACCCTACTGCAGAGTCTAAAAACACAACTTGAGACCGGAACTCTCGAACGGACTCGGAACAAATCACACAATCCCTCACACAAGGCCCAACTTTGCCTTTCACGAGTTAATTGCAAGAAGAGTAATTCTTAACAGAACTGGACCATTATACGTAAAGTACACGATTGAGAGTATAATAATCTCTGAAATTGAAAATTATTACAACTTGGGAAATCCCGACGTCAAGCTCAGTCCACAAATAAACACTGACTTTTAAAGTACCACTAAAAATTTGAGTTTGACTAAGAGGACAATTTCCCGATTTCAAACCAGTGAGATCCCCAGACCGCCACGGAGCTTTTTTGTGTCGCTTCGAATAGAGAAGGGCAGGAGACTGGTGACCGTGACCGTGATGATAATTCAAAGCCAGCGAACCTAAAATTGAAAATTCGTACTCATACTCAATCTCATCGTAATCTCTCTCAAATCTTAAATTTCTTTACAATCTCCTTTAAAGCCGAGTGAAACACCTTCTATTATAGGGAACACAATTGATCAGGCGATAGATACATTTAAGCCGGCGGATAACGTCATATAAGCGAAAGCCTCTAAATAGGTGACAGTGGACAGTTCTAACTATTTTAAAAGCTCAGGACCACTTTTACTATCTAGATCTGCGCAGCCATACTAAACAATTAAAACAAACAATTTAAAACGCAAGACTTGGTGTACTAAAGTAACTGTAAAGGGATAGGGCCGATTTTTTGGCCAACTAGTAGACTGGACTAAGTTATTAAGGCTGCTTTCAGAGGTTCTACTATGTTATAATTAAATTCACCTTTTTCTTAGGGCCAGTCTTAGCTGGGCGTCAGGCCCAGACCTACTGAGCATGAGCAGAACATCATCAAGGTCCTCTTCTGTGTACTCCTCCTCATCACCAGGCCTCTCGCCTTCCTTCTCATCAACAGAAAAGCGGTAAAGAATATCTTTGTCTTTGAATTCACATTCAGAACTGTTAACTGTGAATAAAACGAGAATTACTTGTTAACGTTACTGATGCTACTGGGTTTTTAGATAAAGATTAAACGTTGTTTTTTCCTATCTGAAAAAGGGAAAGGTACATTTTGGGGTTAATTAGCTATTGACCAATTTCTTGACCAATCGCAATCTTAGTTTTCTATTCAATGTAATGTTCTTTGTAGCGGGACATATTTTACTAATAACTATTGTAATGACTTTTTGTTTCTTTAATTTCTAAATACTTTAAATCACATTGTGTCGTTTAAATAAAGCGTATGCCAAAAAGTATCCACTGGTAGGTTTTGGATGGTTTATTATGTTTTCCTTTGCATCTCCCTTAAAAGTGCGAGTTCTCCCTCTCCTGAGGTGAGAAACTCAGGTGAAAGACATTTTGGAAATCAATATTAAATTTTATTCCTGACAAAAATCGCAAAGTGAGTGTGCTAGGTTTACTGTATTACTTCATTGTCTCAGAGATCAAACGTAACGCGCTAGAGAGCCCGAGTTTTTGGCAAAGGTCCTTGATTAAAAATACGTGGACATAATAGCGAGGCACCTTAAAGTGAGAGAAAAGAGGGATTCAGGCAGGTAACATCTGATCGCATGAGAATGTAGGTAGATGAGCGTTATTCGTGTGTTTCTCGATGGAGTCACTTTGAATTGAGGTGTTGATTGCGACGTTTCGAGTGCTTTACTGATGAAGACTAGCAGTAAAGCAATGACTTCATCAGGAGTCAAACGAATAACAAGCTGAATAAAGCTCATGTACCTATCATACAATCTATGATAAGCAATAGCCACATATATATTGATATCGCAAGAGCAGCTGGTATCCACACTGACTCATTGAATCGTTGCACTGAATCATTGAATCATTTTGGTGCCAAATGTTAACTGTCAAGAGTTAACAAGACCGTGTGAACAGGGCTGGGAACTTAAGTAATGTCAAAATTAACAAGGTCAGTGAAAACGACCCCGTCATTTCAGGTTCTTACCTTGAGAAATGACTCCCTCTTCCAGTAGCGCCTGGAGCATGGCGATAGCGTGAAAGCGGCTGTGAACAAGAGGAGTGATTTTCACCAACCAATCAATAGCCTCCGAGCCAATGAAGCACCTTTTTATCACTCCGTTACCAAGCTGCCTGTCGCAGATGAGTTTAGGCGACGCATTGAGCTTCATTCTGTAGCGTAGAACCATACCGGCTTCCAACAGGGCCTCATAGGGACACTAGGAGTAAATTACACAAGAATACCATTACACTGGATTGACTGTGCTGGCTTCTGTTGGCATGACGCAAGGCGTGTTACTCTCGGTTTTAATAGAGTAATAAGGGGAAAGAGGAGATTATGCTAAGTGGTTGCACGTAAGTTTGGGACCAAACTTAAGGCCATGTAAATTCGCGTTTCATTCAATAAACCTGAAGAAGGTTGGTGTTGGCCAGCCGAAATATTGTATTTACGCCTCTTGCACGTTGTCGGACCAGTCTTTGCATTATTTATATATTTTATCTTCTTTTGACTGGTCACGATCTAGTGATCCAACGTAGAGCAAGCTTTGATCGTACATGGTTTTGCAGTGGCCTAAACCTTGAAAATTTATGCTATAACGGTTACCAAAGATAAATCCATGCTCCTGTTACATATGTGAATAATTCACAAAAGTTTTGCTAGTGTTTTGAGGTATTTCTACCAAATGCAAATTTTAAAAAAAGTATATAAGAAATGTACCGATATCTGTGCAGGGAATAAGTTCATGTTAATTATTTAAAAAACAACAAGTCAAACTTACCACTATCATGGAGTGACTGTTCTGTATGGTATTTCCGTCAGGCGGCCTTTCATTTTTTTCTAGTAAAGAGCGTGCGTAGGCGTTCAATACAGAAACAACAACCAACAAGCGAAAGTACTCTTTTGTTTTTTTCTAGTTTCCTGATTTAAAGCAGGAAATCTCTTCTCTCTTTCTTAGTTCTTTGTATGTAAGTTTGGTAACTTAGTTTTTATAGTTTCTATATAATTTTTAATTTTTTTACTTTTGAGATAGACAGTGGATAGATGCAGGTACGAATTTTGAACGAGCTTTTTAGCTCATAAACGTTACTTGGGTCAATAAACCATTGATTGATTGATTGATTGATTGATTGATTGGTTGATTGATTGATTGATTGATTGATTGATTGATCGATCGTTTAAAGTTCGCGAGACTAAACAGCCTCCAGCTTCTTCGTGTCTTTTGTTGTTGTTACTTTTGTGTGAACTCAGAGAAAGAAACAAAAAGCAATACACTACCTTCCATCTCCAAAACTGTTTTTGAAGCCAATGGAGTGGATATCAGATGTCCAAGATACTGTTTGTTCCGCTGAAAGAGAAAATTTTACCACAACTTTTTTTTTTCACGTTTTAATCTTAAAGAGCTTGCTTGAAATTGAAAACTTATAAACTACCTCCCAAATCGTCCGAAAATCTTTTTTCTCCACGAGCAACAGCTCGCAAAACTCACTCGTGACAACTGTGGCATGCCTAAAGAAGAACAAAACAATCAAGCAAAAAATGAATACCGACAACAAACAAAAATCAAACAAAGCAAAACACATTAAACGAACACACGCATAAACGACAACAAAATGAAGCAGTTGCAGTTTTTATTTCAGTCGGCTGTTCTGTGTAATAACGGAGTCAAAGCCTAACAGCTCAAAAAAAGAGCGCCAACATAATTTCATCATATCATAATTCAGTCTATTATAGTTACATAATTTAGGAGCCTATATTACTCTGGCATACATTAATTTAAAATTACATAAAAAAGGCAAAAATCATACAAATTCATGTTTACGGTAGACAATAAGAATTAGAAAACAGGGAATATATATGTATCTACCTAGATTTTTGAAAACGATGCTCCTCGGTTGAGGCGTCTGAACCGATAAGCGGTGAGTGGTTTTTTGTCGTTCGGAAACTATCTTTAAAGTCAGCAATACAAAAATTATGAGGAGTCTTTTTTTTTCTCCTCTGCTCTCTTCCTTTCCTTCTCCTTTCTCTTTCTTGTAGTTTTGAGGCTGATTGGAGTTGTAAAACTTTTGGTCTGAGAGTCGCTCCGGTGAAAATGTCCAAATTGGCAGGAGCCACCTTTTCAAAAATCCAGCTAGATCTATCTGACGAAGTTTCCGCCAAGATAATTATTAAAGCTTAAGATAACGCACATTAATTGAAATGATTGCATTTATTTGAATGTTGGGGTATACTGTCAGAAGTACTAAAATCTGAATTCGAGTCTCAACAGGAGTCGAACCGGGAGCTTTCATGCAAAAAGGAATCGAAGGCTAGGATTGGGACTTCAAGCGCAGTGTTAAGTTTCTCCTCAAGTCGGGTCACATTTTCCAGCTGGTAGCACTAAGCATACCTTGGAGTATCGTCCAGTACTGACTCACCAAACACCTTCCCAGGCCCCAGACTGCAGATGGTTTCAGCATCCTGTTAGAAACAAAAATCACGATCATACATTAATGAACACAGCATGCAAAGTAACGCTTGTTATTTTTTTAACATTGAAGTTAGAGGCCGGCATAAAGTACGAGCATGCCTTACGGATGCCGTGATCTGGAGATGCAGCACGAGACACAAGTCTTGAGGCTGCCACATAATGGCGACCTCCCTTCCTCCTTCATTTTGATCTGTGCATACCTCAAATTTTCCTGTCTCGGACACTAGAACATCAAGAGATCCAGATAGTACGGCATACCAGTAACACCCAATGTCACCTTGACGAAACACTGAAATACGGAAATATAAGGGAAAGTTTAACACTCCTCAAATTGCCAAATTTTATTCAACTAATTCGCGAAAACAAAAAAGTGTTTATTACATAGAAATATTAGTGGTAATTTCACTAATAGTTCGCGATTTTGGAGGAGCTATACAAGTTCGCGCATTGAAGCGAATTGATTTCTGGAGAGTCTTGGCTCACATACCCTTTGAATAAATAAGCGCCCTTTTTTGGTTCAAGTCGTCAGAGAATTGGTTAAGAAAAAATGCGCACAAAAACAAAAAGAAAAGAGAAGAAAAAACGAAATTTTGATGTGGCGATAATTAGGTATTAGGTATTAGGTATTAGTGGCGATAATTAGGTATTAGGTATAAGGTTATTATTATTATTATTATTATTATTATTATTATTATTATTATCATTATCATTATCATTATTATTATTATTATTATTATTATTGTTATTATTAATTATTATTATGCGCATCAACATCTAACGAATTGATGCCTGTCTTCGGATTTATATTATACAGTGATTTTAATGAGCTGATAAAGCGAGTGTCTTAGATATTGAAGATGCAACTCACAAGTCTTCTCGAGAATGAATCGTTCATCTGTAATGTCTAACAAGCCACTCAAAGATATACTCCGAGATTTCTGAAAGATCGGTGGAATGTGTGAAGAAACGTATAAACCCAATATATCGCTATACAAGTGAGTGTCCAAATGCATCAGGGTTCGTGAAGATTTGGTTTCATTTTTTGTTGAAAGACATTTTAAACCATTATATTATCAATGAGTAAGATGTCCTCTTGATTGCAGTTTACAGACTCACGTGTGATACCCTCTTCCAGGTCTTGATAGTATCCATAGTAACAAAGTTGCAGTAGGACTGCGGAGTGAAATCGCTCGAAAACTTTCAAGTCCTGAAGAAAAATTGGCAAAAATAATAATGCGAACTCAATTAGACAAACTTTAAAACACACCACCAGTGGAAATTATTTCTGAACAAATTCTGTAGGTTATCGGTCTTAACTTTAACTGTCTTCGGATTATATTCTCAGTCTCTTTTTTTGAATTTCAAGCTTTCTCATTGTTTCACCCCATACAGGTTTTTGCCTTGTCAGAAAGTTGATGTCATGCCTAGTTCCGTTGCGTTCAAACTTTTCGCCGTGAAGGAAAGTCAGCCAAAAAAAGAAAAAAAAACTTTTCTTGATGATTACCGAAGCCAAGAATAAATATTAAATTTTTTCCACCCAAACTTTTGGATATGAGTGATTATAACCAATTTGGCCCTTCGGTTGGTTATTTATCACCTCATATCCAACGCGACCTGATATGAAAATGTATATTCTCCTTTCTGTTCTCCATACATTTCTTAAGGAACCAGTAAGGAGAATTTGACTAAATACCACTACATCTCATCCTTGGTGATCACTTCCTTTATTCTCATCACTTGAATGTTTGAAATTGTAGTGTTCATGTCTGAGAGAAATGCCATTTTCGTCACTGTTAGGGTAAGTACGTAGTTGTCCGTTTCTAGTATCGTTGGTGTTAAGTTTTGAATTTGATACAAAAAATTTCGTTTTAGTCACAGTAGTTGAGCATGTTGAAACACAACCTTTTCTTCTCGCTTATCAGGTGAATTGCAATACGGTTTCCTCGCACTTACATGAAGTGATCACGTTTTTCTTTTCTTTTCTTTTCTTTTCTTTTCACCCCTCCCACTGCTGGTTACTTGCCGTTTCTAGCCCTAGCAACTGGCTGCATGTTTTCCCTGACTCTCCGATGGCTACTCATGTGCTTTCTTTCTTCCTGATCACCGATGTATTTCTAATCCTCACGCTTGACACTGTTACGTTATGTTCACCCATTTTAGCAACGATTCCACCAGGCTGGTTCAGTTTACTTCTCTAAAAACAACTAAGTAGTTGCTATTACCTCAGTAAAAAGTTCCCTGCGGTACAATTACCTGCGGTAGCAAGGTTTTGGGTAAATTGGGTCTTGCCCTTTGGTCAAATTTTTCCCGCAATTGGTCAGCAAGTTACTATGAGACAGGAGTTTGTGGAAAAGAAAGTACTTAACGCACGTGCGACATGACATTCTCTGCCAAGTTTATTCTCAGTGAACCGAATACAAAGCAATGCTGGATGTAAATCAGTCCTATGCCATGAGAAGCATGACATCACTCCACATCCCAGCGAGTTCAAATAACCAATTGAAAGCTATTTTTACAATACCTTAAGTCTCGCGTAAATGATGTCCAAATCTTCCCCTGTTCTGTCAGCTGGTCTAGAATAAAAAAGTTCAAAGCAACTGATGACACTATGCTCGCAATACATGAACACACAACTACGCCGCAAGCGTGATTCAAGAAAGGGAGCCTACATTGGCGGAGTTAAAGCGACAAGAGGGCAGACCGCAAACTTTTTTCTCCGGAAGAGCCACAAAGAAGGATACATTTTCTACTGTTTGTGTAGAGCCAGGTTGAGCCGAAACCAAGTGTTTCTATGAATGTTTTAAATCCCTTTTTTGTACTTTTGTTTTCGTAAAAATCGTAAAAATACGATGTCGACTGAACCATATACGAAGTGATATTGTGTTATAACAAAGTCAACAAACAATGCGCTAAAACGTGGAAGAACAACGGACAATTATTCATTAAAATTTGGAAATATTCTGACCTTCCAGTCTCTTTTTGGCGAAAAAACGTCCGGGCATATTCGGTTTATTTCCGGCGGACAATTATCGGTGGACAATTATGGGTATTTGGAACAAGTTTTTAATCACTGAAACTTAAAACAGAAAATAAGCGATTATTGGTCGAACCTGTCTAACAGTTCGACATACTTCATCGCTTATTTTGGTATCAATCCTCGATGAAGTCTAAATGAACACTAGCATTCTTCCGCTTTTAAAGAGAGAACGTTTCCAAACGTTTCCAGCATTGAGGGACATGAAGAAATTATGAGCAGAGACAAATATGAGCGCAAAAGTTAAGAACTTCACGATCAAACTTTGTCAGTTAGTTCAATATGAACTGAATTGTGTTGCAAAACACATGAATAAAACAGTGGCAGTTTCATAGGAAACATACTGAAAGAAATGCAAACGTCGACTGATTTCACTTTTTCGGCGGCCATTTTCTAAAGTTCTCTGTTGCAATTTTTTGACCTGGAATCGTGAGTAACCGTCACACACTCCTGTAAATCTTGAGTGAGATTTGTTTCCTCCAGTGCAGTGAATGATTTTTGATTTTAAGTGACTTGCCATTGTTATTTTTAAATTATAGTAAACAAAGTATATTTAATTTTCGTAGGTCTATTGTTGTCGTTTCATACCTTTGTAACTTCGGTCGACTAAATTAACCAACCAAATCAAAAAGTTACCGTAGATTGAATTTTCTTGCTACCGACTGAGCAATTAGAGCAAAACATTCGGCCTACCTACCTATACTTTGTAATTTGCCAGAAAATTATTGCAATGAAAGCAAATTGCGAATACTTACTTGTTTTCAGCACATGAATCTATTAGTTTTATCGGCAAACAACCATTTTGAATCGGCATTCATTAAGTGATAAGTTGACAGACTGGTTGGTTCCAAATGATATACGACTGACCGCAATATACAAGAGACCTCATACTTTAGCAATGATGTTTATTGTTCACGCTAAAGTTTTACGCGTGGAGATTAGTTTTAATTGCAATCGTAACATTAAGGCGGAGAGAAAAACATAAACAGCACATGAATAAACCTTCGTAACTATGAGGAACGAAGTATAAAAACAATAGGCTGAATTTTACGGAAGAGATCGGACCGTGACGGTTTTGAGACAGAGCAACTGGGTGACTACTTTTAACAACCTCTCTTCCGAAATCAATATCCTGCTGCAAATCAAGAACTTTGTATTACAACTTGATAGTGAACAATCAATTCTCAGCTTCTGGCATTTATTCATGGAGTATACGATCAAGTTGTTTTCCATTAAAATAAAGCGAGCATAAATTTTGTAACTTGACAATTATGAGTACTGCATATCCTTACAAATTTGCATCGTTTAACTTTATTCATAGATAATTTCGTTGTTGCAAACTACGATTAAGTTTGTTTCAACCACTTTGTTCCGTTTTAACAGGTCTAATCTGATGTAGCAGAATTCTTTTGAACGCGGAATTTTTTTTTTAGAAATTTACATCTACAGGGATGATCAACTGACACAGGAACTCTCAACTGGACATTTACCTCTGGTTAGGTGCAATGCTTCGTTTGCTAAATGCAGTGTGCTTCGATCGAGACTACTGAAATACTAGCCCGTCAACGGAATTACGATGGAAAACAACTAATCAAGACAAAATGTGTTATCATATGTGAACTGACCTCTTTTCAAGACATGATATCCATTCTGCCACCATAGTCAAGAATATTGAAAGCTTTCTTCGGGAGCGAAGCAATCTCGCTCTATAGAGTCGTTTCGACGGATTGTTGAGACTTTATGCTGATATGCCACTGAAACGACCGAGCTTATCCGCTGAATGACCAGTAACAGAATGCAATGGACAAGACGAGTATTAAAGGGCCGCGCATTTCCCTGATTGACCAATCACATGATAAGATATTGAGCGGATCATGTAGATCACAAGTATTATAGGTATGCGGAATCCATGTAAAGGAACACGATTTAATTCCTAAACTGTTCTTGCTATTTGAAGCTTCTCTGATGTTTTGATGTTTGCTATAACAACTTAAATCACAACTAAATAATTATAACAAATAGCTGTTAAATGACCCGTTGTAAACATTGTTTGTCGTGTGGGTCACGTCAACTGTACAGTGCACGGTCTTTCAACAAGGGTCTGGGGCGAGCGGGAAGAGGAGGAGGAGCTGGAGTCGGACCGTCGGGCCTCGTGCTGCTCTCCTGTGGGAAAAGAAACTTGAATCGACCCTGCGAGACGAGCCGAGACTGCTTTAGCGGCATCTCGCGGTTAACTTTTGTATAACTCACCTCTCGATCTCTTCATGATGGTTAGATGGATATCTTTAATTTATTAATTAAGTAAACATACGGTAAGCTTTGTACGGGTAGTTTATTGTCATGGTTTTCATACATGAATTGAACTTGATTGGGAGATTAGCTTTTTCATCACGTTGAACAAAGTACATTCTGATCGATATCTTTCGTTTCAGTTGGTTACTTAGTTTCAGCACATGTCTCTATTCAGTTGTTCCTCTGACCAGCTTACCGAGGGCTCAAGGTTAACAAGTCGCACACCGAAGCAAGAACTTGACCAAACAACCAAATGGAATTCATGATCAAAGACACGAACGACAAGTGAGCTGTAAAGAGGCAAACGATTACTTCAAACGTCTCGGACAACTCGTGGCGAAAGGATGCCTTGCAGGCAACCTTGGCGTAAGAAAACAGTAATGCCCCAACAATACAAGTTGCCATGGTGACAAGAAGAGAGATGACGACGTCAACAGGAGTGCTGGGATGGTACCAGGACCAGCTGGGCGTGGCTATGATGATGGTCTCATTCACGCAGGCGTGGTAGGTTGTTAATACTGCGTCTAGGCAACTAAAGTTGAGAGGCAGTTTGCTGGCCATGTGAGTCACTGTATCAAGGCAAAAGAAAATGATGGGATGTAAAGAAAAGAACTGAAGAGTCCAAAACAATCATTTCTAGTCCCAATTACCGCCATCAATTTTTACCCAATCCCGCGCATATGGCATAATTCTCACCCTGTTCTCTAGCAATGTGCGAACCGGTCCTGCATGGGGAAGCGTGGTTTACTGTTTCGGTCTCACTTTCAGACAGAGGTTAAATTGCTTTGCAGTACCCCGACTATACTACATCCCATTTCTACAGCACTCTCAATCGAGCCCGACGGTGTCTTGCCTGGTAAGACTTGAAGATCAGAAGTTCTATCCCAGATCCCACCAAAATTATTTCGGTCCCTTTTTCACGAGATGTGATGTGAAACAATCTTTTGACGAAATTACAAAACATTTTTATAAGATGCCATGACAAACCATATCCTGATCCCTTCGCCAGTGAAACGAGCAGGATAGATGTAGTTTTGAGGGCAAGTAAATTTGACAGCTGATTTGAGTTTACTGACTTTAAATTGATACTGAGTCAGCAGCCATTCAAGATTTTTTCTCGTGTCCGACCTTTTGACAAGGTGAAAATCTGATAATCTAAAGAGCCAGTCATAAACAAAAACAACTCTAATTGGCAAAAAATGTTCTGCTTCGTAAAATTTGGCGTTTTCTTTCTAATCACATGGCTCAAAGGCTCAATTTTTCACGTTCTCCTTCAGACTAAAATAAATCATTCAGTACAAAATTTGCATCTAAACGGGACCGTCAGCGATGTTCGACATGAACAACAGTTCCCTTCAAAGAGCCACGGTTATCCATTAACAGCTCCGAAATTTCTCTACTAGGTAGTGTGCTTCCAGAAGTTAAGTAAATATGTAGTACGATCCTCTTACCTTGCGTACCTTGTGAGTGGAATAGTTTTTACCGGAACTAAATAAGATCGTTCACAGCGCTTTCATCAGTATGAAATCAGTCGCGTTGTTTTTGGATGAGAAATGTCCAAGACACCGCCAATGATAAATATTAGACCTAAGACTTTGCCAACGTTTTGTCATTTCAATGTTCTTTTTAAATTGACTGCTTTAATCAGCCTGTGGCAGTCAGCGAAAAGTTGGCTTCAAGTCAAATGCGCTTTTGACTGTTTACCTGCTAGCTCGGAGTTCGGGCAGATGCGAGCCATTTGACTTTCGTGAAGGATTTTTTTTGGTCAAATTCTCACTCTGCAACTCAAAATACGAGTCCCATTCTGATGAATTTATATCCCTTTCAGGTATTCACTCGTCGTAACTAATAATCAAACTCTCGAGGGATGGGATGGAATAGAAGTTCAATAAGAAATCTAGTATCTGCCCTCCTTACACCTGACCCAGCTTTCTACTCTTTTGTGGCTATGTTTCGGCCGTTTACCTGGACACCGTAGGAACGTTTGCTGGGGGCTTTAGATCTTGTCCTTCTTGGACAACGCGGAAAGAACAACAAAACCGCTTCACCCGAAAATATCTCATTTAATACATTGTGTAATAGCTACAACAATAATACACTTGTAACAATTTACAGACTTCACAGAAACAACTCGGTGAAATAAGAACTGGACAAACTGTGTATTCCGTTTTATTTTTGCAACGACAGATGATTAAAAACACACCCATGTAAAGATAACTGTAGTGCTTTCGTAACTGTAATATCGCCGGGTCCACTTCAAAATTTCGGCTATTTTGAAAGCAAACATTTCAATGTGACAGGTAAAGTTTGTTTGTTTGAGTTAAGCAAAAGATAATTTGTGTTTAGGAAAAAAATGGTGATTCAGGATTAGAAAACGGTGGCGTGCTTTTTTAAAGCAGGATAAACAGGATAATAATCAAACTTTGACAAAACTTAAGAAACCCGGGAAGGACAAGTTCCTTTCTAGTAGGATTTTAGCTGGTGTAACAAACAAACATAGCCGGTAGCTGAGTCAATCTGTCACATGAAATAGGTTAAAATTTTGTATTAAAGGTTTGAGCCTGCAGTATCGAAAGGGGGGAGGGGGAAGTGTCCAACCTCCCACCGCTTGTACCGTTTAATGCTAGTTCCTGCCCCAGTTCTGGAGTCTCCCGCCCCTGCGGTTTTTAGATTGCAATATATCTCCCCCTTATGGCCATCCTGGGAATCCCTCTTCCCTCTTTCTGCCTCCTTCCTGTACACTTCCTGCTCCTTCTTCTTTGAGCTTCCTACGACCCTGTCCTACCCCCCCCTAAAAAAAACGAACCTGTATGAAAACCATCTAAGATGTGGCTGTCCTCTTCACGTAATATCATTGATGAGAGTATTGAAGACTGTGAGACAATTGGAGTTGGCCCATACTGCGCTACAGTTCAGCAACTTTCAACTCATTTTTAACAAATCAGCAGTTCATGTTACACACTGATTGTTGACTGTCTAGCCAACAAATTGACTGGCTTAGGAAACAAACTGAAAAAGGAGGGCTTATCAAGCGAATGGTTTGGCCCTGCTCATTGAAAGTGGCCATGCCTGCACTTTGTGTTCACGCACAATGAGCACTGCAGAACCAGCAGTTATTCAGGGTGGAGCCAAGGGAAAACTAATAGAGGGGGAGGAGAGTTTCCTGGCCATGTTGACTCCCTTTTGCTCACTGGATATTTTTTGCCATGCATGTGTTGATTCCCTTGTGTAAAAAGTGCTACATAACTTGTAAATTTTAGAAATTCTTTATTTACAAGATAGTCTGTGAAGAGGCATTGAAAAGGAACAGTACAAAACTATAGGAAATAAAAAAGTATGATATAAGGGGAAAAGTACCTCAAGGGAAATCTAGAGAGAGATGGGAGGGGAGAGGAGACTGTCATTTTCCCTCCCCTCCCCTCCCCTCCTCTTCCCACAGACTTTCCTTGTATCTTTTATTGCTTCATTACCACCTTTTTATATTTCTCCCACTTGAGAGCCTTTTCACTGACTATTTACAAGATCACAATTAAATTTATTTTAATAAGAGTGTAGTCATGTAAGTGAGCACATTCCGCTGCAGCCAGAAATGACCTGTGACCCTGCTTCAGTCAGTGTTACCCCTCCTGTGGCACCATCTTTTTCCCATAAACCTGGAGTCTGGATTATCTATGGACATAAGATAAGTATGAAAAAAGTGTTTACACGGTAAAGACACTGCTGTTTAATTAAGTTTTTCAATGAATTGAACACAGATACATGTAAAACTCCACTGGAACAACATGAACTGTAAGCAAGCTTTGAAATGTTTCATCTCGTTCTCAAAGACAAGATCCTTTGTGAAAGTAGAATCGCTTTTAAAAACAACACCTTGTCGAAATTTAGATCAAAATGGACAACATTATGCGCTTTAGCCCCTCAAAATGTTTCCACATAGAATGTGCCACCTGCTTTTTTTTTGTTTTTGTTTTTTCCTATTTCTTTTTTTTTCTTGTTTTCGTTAAAATTGTAATTAAATTAATTTGTTGTAAACTAACTCTGTACTTGTACTTATATGTAGTGAAACGGTGTAATTTTTTTCTCTGTATTATCAATATTGTATCTGTTTTTTGTACGTCTTTTTTTTTTTCCAACATTCAATATTGTAAAGTCTTATTTTCTTCAATAAAAAAAATTAACAAAAAAAAAAAATTATAAAAAAAATTATAAAAAAAAAAAAAAATGAACTGTACATGTTATGTCCTCAAATAAAAGGCAAGGGAAGATTATTCTCCATTTGCTTTGAAAGGGGCAGTTATTGACAGAAGGTGATACTGTTCAAATAAGTTTTGAAGCAGCTATTTTGAAATAATTTCAAAATAGTTGCAGGTGGTAAATATTTCAAGGAAGCTGTTTTTCAAGGGAAGTTATTTGAGGAAATCTGTCTTTGTTGGGGAGGGGGGTATGGATGACATTTGGGCACATATCTGGAAAGTACTGACAAAGGGGCCCTTCAATATTTACCTGTACATAGTTGGTGAAGACAAAGACATTGTTGCACACCAACTCGACCTTTTGCATAATATTTAGTCCCATGTAAATAAAATAAAATCATTTTATTGCACATTCTGGCAATTTTTCTTCAGTTTTTGAATGCTAAGAAATATTTGGCACAGTGGGCACCACTCAGACACATGGAGGACACTTGTTATTGTATTACCTTTTCAACAAGTTCTTCAAATGCAAGCTGTACTCCCTCTCTTGTCCTTGCACTGTCAGAAAATTATACACCACAATAATAAATAAATAAATAAATGACTGACTGGCTGGCTGACTGACTGACTGACTGACTGACTGACTGACCGACCGACTGACTGACTGACTGACTGACTGACTGACTGACTGGCTGGCTGGCTGGCTGGCTGGCTGGCTGGCTGGCTGGATGGATGGATGGGTGGATGGATGAATAATCAATAAACTATCAACCAAGCATTCAGCTTAACAGTCAGTGCATGTACACCAATCAGCTAAACAATCTACTGTATCACAATTACTGGAAGGACTATGTACATCACTGTTAGTTGAAATCAATTATTATTATTATTATTATTATTATTATTGCTGTTGTTATTATTATCATTCAAAATGTTGTATGCAAATTATCGCCAATAATCTCACCTTGCTTCAATAAATAACATGGCATGTCTCCTGGCAAACTGCAAACCTTGTTTTCTGTCCACTTCGCGTCCTTCCTAAAAATAAAAATTATTATCGGTAAACCAAGTTACTCAAAGCCCTGCATCCTTATCTTGTCACACATAAACAAATTGAGTAATTATCCATCTAAACATACATACATATCAGACATTTAGTCAAACTTCAATTCAATGTTCAGCATTTGTAAACTTCCTTAATACTGATTGTTACTTTAATTTCCTTCTGAAAATAATTTGTATCCATCGCCATAATTTTTATGCCATCTTTGAAGGATTGTTACTGAGGAGGCCTAATTAACATAAGCTTAATAGTTTCCTTTAGGCCTCCTCGCCATTACTTTCTACATTTTTGTATCTTTATTGTAATCGTGTAATTTATAATGTGTGGTAAATAAATACAAATACAAACATATTGCCTACTTGACTATAATGCGATGCCACCTTTTGACTATCTTTAAGATGGCGGGTGTTAAAATCTACTTTAATATTACAATAATAATAACTGTCAAGTATTTGGCAGCAAGGAATTGTTACTTCCCCAGGGGGGGGGGGGTAACTCCAGATTTCAAGTTATGGGGAGGTGTGAATGGGCACATAAATTAAAACCCAAAACCATCCCTCTGTCTTGAAACAAAATCCAAAAACACCCCTGAAACAGAATGAACCTCCCCCCCCCCCCACCAAAAAAAATCCCATGCTGAATTTTGGAGCCTCATAAATACCCAGAAGGGATCAAATGACAATAATGGAGAACAACAGCATTTTCTGAATGGTCATGTTTGTTTGTTTGTTTATTTATCATACTACCTGCAGTAAACTTTCCAAGATCTGGTAGTCGTTCCTACAAACAAACAACCCCAGACAACCAAAAAAAACAAAAAGAAAAGTGTTGCACAAATACAGCAGCAGGGATATTTTGGCAGACTATGTCCGTTACGGAGACTGGTTTCAAGAACAGATGTAATGCAATGCCATCCATTTGTTTAATAATAAAACAATCACTTTTAAAACAACATATGTTCATGTACATGAACTTCATACATGTATCTTTAATACTAAGTACAAAATACTTGCCAAACTTGTCTGACCCAAAAATCCCGACATCGTGAATTTCAAACCTGCAAAAAATCCTTTGCACCATTCCATCATTTGAAACCTGGAGTACACCCAGGGGATACTTCCCACACAGCCAGAGTTTGTTTAACAGCCAAGTGTAATTTTTGCCGAAGAAGTAAGAATGGGGCCATGGGAAAATACCAACAACGTAAGAATTACACATACCTTATCTATTTTGTTGCCAACAAGCATTTTTATGATGTCCTTTTTTGTTGAATACATTTCCACTTCATTTAGCCATTCTTCCAGTTTATCAAAAGTTTCTCTGCTGCTTGTATCATAAACTAATAAGGAACAAAGACATTCACTTAAGAGCCACTAACATCACTATTCAATCGTCTGAAGCTTGATTTGAACAGTGGTTTAAATTATTTGTCTCGTTCTTAAAGCTTGGATGATTCAGGAGTGTAGAGTGGAAGGGTAAAAAAATGACCATAATTATTGGAGTCTCTCAGTTAAACTACGTGCTTTGAAATAGAATAGAATAGAATAGAATAAAGTTTATTGAGTTCCCCAGAGGGATCTTCATACTCAATTTACAAGATTTTAAAATAGAAAAATGTTAATAATTTACATGGTAAAAAATTAAAATTAAAAAAATAACATTAACAATTTATTTATCTGGTCACAGTTTTCCCCCAACGCTTTTTTGCAGGTTTAAAATTAAAATAAAATAACATTAACAATTTATTTATCTGGTCACAATTTTCCCCCAATGCTTTTTTAGAGTAGTGAACTTTGGGTTGGTAGTGTTCATTTACGAATTAACCCTATTCAGATCAGGCTTTTTTTGGTCTTGTGGGACCGGGGAGGGGGGGGGATTCCGCCCCCACCTCTTAACTCCGAGAATATTAAAGCTATGACAAAGAAACTTAAAGGACAGGTAGTACGTCCAAAACTGTTTTCATTGAGGTCCGCAACCTCAGCTGATGACGTCATATGACGTCACAATAACGTTTTGTTCTCAAACGGTGGCCATCTTGGATCCACCATCTTGGATTTCTTAAATTTTCCAAAAACCTTCAAAAACCGCCAAAATTGATCAGGAAGTGATCAAAATCAATAAATTAACATGGAAATGATAAAAAAGTGTAAAATTTGTTTCAAAAAGTAATGGTTTTCGATTTAATTGTTTAGAAATTCAAAATTCTGAAAAAACCGCTTGTCAAAAAGTGGTTGCCATGGTAACGTCAAACCTAATAGACAAGGACTCACTAAACCAAATTGTTCCCGGATAAATTTTAGGAAAAGTCACCAAGTTTGGTGGCTTTACCTTGCTTATTAAAAAAGTTATAAACGTCCAAAGTCCGTCTGAATAGGGTTAACAATGATGGAGATACATAAATGCTCAATGTTAACCTTCTTTTTTAATACATAAGAGTGCTAAACAAGCAGGAGGTCTTTACGATTTTCAAGGTATACCGTAAACACTGGCGTATAAGCCGCGTCTTTTTACCCTAAAACTTCGGTCAAAATCGGGGGTGCGGCTTATCTGCGAGAACAGCTGAGAAACAATCTCTAATTTTCCGTGAATCATCCCCAAAACACAAAAATAAAGTCAAAAACGGTACCATGCTATCTTCGAGAACTCGCGTGGTAAATGGCCCACTGTTTCTCCGTTGTTGACAACTTTGATGGCAAATTTGTCAAAACAATTATCGAACTCCCTTTCACAGGCGAGTTTGTCACCGATGGATGGCTTCCAAATATCCTTGTAAACCTGCATGGAAGCCACGAACAGCTAAAGAAATCGCTAAAATTTGCTTTGCGAATTGAACGAAGTGACAACACTTGTCACCAGTTTTCTCTCTTCTCATTGAATGCCTGGCTACTAAGCCATGACACGCAACCGAACTTACTCACAAATTTTCGGACTTGAATAGCTTTAACTGGAAAAATGCTGGGGAAAAGTTCATCGGGGAAAGCGGTCTTGTGTTCAAGGACGTTTTTGTACCTTTTTTAACCGACGAAGTCGAGTTAGAGCAGTCATGACAAGAGGGTCGACTGGTTTGGTCGGTCAAAATACGTCGTGTAAGGTTCACAAGGTGTGTATTTCACTATGGCCCACGGGATGGGATGACGTGAGAACAAGAGCAGAGTCGCCATTTTAAATTGGCAGGTCAAGAAAGGTGACGGAGGCTTGGTGGAAGATTTGCTTCGACTGTGTTGTGGTATAATTTTGCGCTGACCTCTGAACATATAGTGAAGAAGTTGTACACAGACATTGATTAGTACACACACGCACGCACAATAGGACAGGGCCACATAAAAAGTATCGTAGGTGTAGAAGCACACGTCCGCCGAGCAGTGTTGGCTTTGGCCAGACTGAAATATCTGTGCAATACTAGTGAAAGAAAGCAAGGAGGACTGATAATAACAGGAGGTGATGTCCAGTGGCACTGTTGATGCTGGTGGGACCAAAGTGTTGCTGAGACATCGTAAGCATAGAATCGTTCTCAGTAAATGTTATGAGAGGAAAATTCTGGTGTATGTTGTTGTGGTTATGTTTACCTGTTTAATACTTGGAAAGTATCCAGCTGCCAACGTTAAGAAAGGTTATTCGCAGGTGGGAAATGAATTACTACACGAGGCTGGGTCTTCTTGGATAGTATAAGCAGCCCGGAATTATACGCCAGTTACTCTTTTTAATTTTTCTGCTTTCCTTTTGATTTTAAACCGATTTGTTCGATTTTAGAGTTCGAGACACTGACTTGCTGACTCCGGAAGAGCAAACCGGATTTAACGATTACGTCATAAGTCATGCTTTAATGTGTTTGAGATAAAGCGACGACTTCGCTTTTTACCAATTTCTCCAGATCGAAAATCATGTTTTTATAGTGCCATATTCACAACAGTATATAAATGCTTCGCTCACAACTCTCGATAATGGCATGTTCAGTTGTGGCCAAATATATCTTTAATTTTTTATTTTAATTTAACAAAATATTCAAAGCGATAAGACAGATGAGCCGAGTCATCCGATTTTAAACATTACGTCATTCGGTAACGCAAAAGACAAAATGCTGTCCCAATTTTCATCACGCCGGTTAGCACGTTGAGATTCTCACGATGTGTTTATCTTTATCGATGATCATGTTTTTATAGTGCCCTATTCACAACAGTATATAAATACATTGCTTACAATTCTCGGTAAAAGCATGTTCAGTTGTGGACAAATGTATATCAACATTTAATTTTTTAGTTTAATTCAACAAAATTAAATATTCAAAGCGATAAGACAGATAAGCTGAGTCATCAGATTTTAAACATAACGTCATTCGGTAACGCAAAGGGCAAAATACTGTCACAATTTTCGTTACGCCAGTTAGCATGGCACGTTGAGCCAAGTAAAAACATCAATCGAGGGTGGAGTGGGTCAAAACGACTGGTAAATGCCTATAATGCGCTTTCTTGTAACCTGTACGATAGAGCATAGCAATGATTTATTTCGTATTTGCATTCACAATTTGGCTTACAGAGCCCTTGACATGAGTAAAGGAAACTGTACACAAAGCGTGGTTCCCAGGTGTGGGGAAAAGTTCAATTCTTTTGGGCTGTTACGGTGCCCATACTGATCAATCTTAAAGATGTGGTTACTTTTATGTTGGGAAAATTATCGCCCATTTTTGGAAATGTGTCTGTTTTGAGAATTGTGATGGCCTTTTTGTTCAGGGTTTTGAGGAAGACCGACCAAAAGACAGCGAAAAATGGTCTTGAGTGAAGAATGGATGAGGCCATGGGCATAGTCTGTGGAGCTATGTTTGGTGAGGAGAGGGTGAATAATTCAGTTGACGTCCTTTCCAGGGCATTGATCGCCTTTTCAGTTGGTCAAATTTCAGCGTTAGTTACAGTTACACACTTTTACTGCAACGTGCTGTTACAGATGCTTGAATGTTATTGAACCTGCAGTCACGCACGCCTCGCTTACTTCCTTTTCGAGACGAACCAACACTTCGTCGGTTCTGCACGCATTGCAGGCCTATGTTTATACTTGTTATAAGGATTAAAATGCGTATTTGAGTCTTATTCAGACTACAAATTGAATCACCGATCCGTAGTAAAAAGGACTTCACTTCAGCCAACATACGTTCATTAAATGAAATGACTCGGCTATGAGTTTTCACAAAAATTTTTTTTCCAAACCTTGAGCTTCTAAACTCGGGGTGCGGCTTACCTGCGAGTGCAGCTTATACGCCGGTGTTTACGGTATATACATTTTGGATTCATGAAATCTTTTATGAAGACTACAATGTAGTTCATGAACGTACATGTTTACATATATTTCTTATGGCCCTCAAAATAATCAAGAAATTGTGCATTATATTTCAGCAAGAAAAAAACTTTACCTAAAATAACACCTTGTGCCCCTCTGTAGTAGCTGGGAGTTAACGTTCGGAACCGCTCCTGACCTGCAGTATCCTGCAGAAGAAAATGAAGTACAGGCACTTTGAAACTACTGCCAAATAATTTTATTGTGGTGTTAATTGGTACACGGATACAGTTCACAAATTCTAATCCAGACTGCATTAAACCAGCAATGCAGTAAATAAAAACTAGTTGTTATCTCTGTTTACAGTAAAGGGCTGTTTTAAAACAATAAATGTATTTATAAAGATATTTGTCGAGGAAAAAACTCATACTCAACAAAATTATGCATCTAACAATTCACCTGTGTAAAAGGCAGGCACCGATTGTAAAGACTGAAGTGCAAGATGGATCATGCCTTAAGAAAAACACTATTCTGAGTTCAGTTTGTCTTGAAAGATGCACTAAGCTGATGGCTGATAAACTTTTAGATTGTGCCTCGTTTATACAGCAGAATCAGGAGGCAAACAGTATAACCAGTCACACAACACGTTGTTTGCCTATTTTGCCTATTTTGCTTGCCTTCACATCAAAATGCCTTGTGTTGCTGTTTTATAGCTGATGCACCCATTCTAGACCAGGACAGGGCCATCATTAAGTTTCGAGTCACCTGTTGCCATGATCTTCCCACCCATCACAAACTTGTTGCTTTTTGGGTAAATTATAAAATAAAGAAGAAACAAGACACCAAGTTCATCCATAAAATTAAGGTACCATCAAGCAAATTCAGCCATAACAGAGGTTACAGGTTATGGCTCATAATGACATCCGAGCTGATGCTAGTAGCATTTTCTTCAAATTATAAAGGTTCCCTTTTGCTGCAGATGTTTTAGTTTAAGTGGCAACTTTTTGCTCAAGATGCGTGTCAGAATTTACCCTCAGCTGGTAGGGGCTCAACAAATGACACAATCCACTTACTATATTTATTAATAAACTGTCAGTGTGAACTTTGGAGTGGTTCTAACAGTCCTGTTTCAGTCATAGTTCCCTTGGTGTTTGTACACAAATAGAAGCATGCCAATAGTCGAGTATTTACCCAAATTGCTAGTTTTGCTTTGTTTCCATCAACAGTCAAAGTCTTCACTTTGAAGTCAACCCCTGAAGAGCACAAAAACGTACAGATCATTACATTGATTAAACTTAACAATTTCAAGCAGTTGTTAGTTACAAAAAATACCCATCCAGTACTTTCATTTACAACTTTTAAACTACACATTGTCGATATATATATAAAAAAAACATTATCGAAATATATAGTAGGAAGCCCAAGGCTTTTAATTAGTTAACACTGCAAAGCAATAACACAGATTATCTTCAATTAACGTTTCTTTGCTAATATCACACCTCCAATTTACTTCCAATTTGAGGCAATGTTTTGCTTTGCCTTAATCACAGCCTCTGTTGTATCTTTTATTCTCTAATTCTCAGTGTTACTTTCACTTACTGAAATTTATTTCACTCTCAATTTTCCTTTTACTTTGACTGTTAAACCACTGACATCATTACAAGGCATGCGGTTGCCTATAATTTCCTGCACTTTACTTGGATTAAGGCTAACATTAACAATCAATTGACATGTGCTATGCCTTTAATGTAATTTAATGACAATAACAATTGTTGTCATTGTTAAAATATTACCCGGCTGCAAGCAGAGGCCCTTCGATCTTCCTACATGTAGATAAGTCGGGAAGAGGAGGGGACCTCTGCCAGCTGCCTCGACTTTCCCTGTTGAGCATGCGCTAAATTCAAATGTAACCGAGCCTTGCTCGGCTTCAAAGGCTCGGCTTCACTTCAATTAACGTGTTTACCGAATGACAGCCGCGTCCACAATGAAATATTCTGACTTTGGTCGTAACACAAGAGAGTTGAGAAAAGCTATAATTAAACCGTAAGGCTGAGAATAATTATGTTCGAATTTATGTCACAGGTTGAAAACTTATCAGCCTCGAAATATATTTTTGCTGATCGAGAAACTGCATTTTGTTGACTGTCAACATGTTATCACAGTCCAGTGATTTCCGATTAGCGGGTCACGGAAGTCTTGCATAGAAATCTTGGTCTTCGAGATATTTATTTTATTATTTGTCCCCATCATTCAGAAGGTATTTTCGTGTTGAGTCTCTTTCGTCCTCAACATTTTGGCTTTCATTCAACAAAACGCATTTGTGTCGGGTTTTCTTCGTATTCAAACTTCTCGGCCATCATGCGGTAAATTATATTTTGTACTGAGACCGTTTCATCTTCAAAATTACCAGCCGCCAGTCGGCAAATAATTGTTTCTCTTGCTGTTTGCTTGTCTCGCCGTTGACCAAAACAAATGTCATTTCGCCTTAAAAATAAGTGTTGAAGTGCACATTCGCATAGCCCTTCGCATCGATTCCCACTCAAACCAGAAGTAAAATTTTACTCCTACTATGATTGGTCCGAAAGCAACCACAACCCCAATTCTTTTGTTCCAGTTGGTAAATTAGTGATTTGCCATGGCCGGTTGGCAAACAGTCAAATTAAGCAAGGCCTTTGACTGGTGTTATGTGAGATTGTTTATTCCATGAGTATTCACTCTTCCCAGTGCACTTTTCACGGCCTTCTCAAAGACATCCTTCGAAAGAGAAATGTCCACCGTTGTGAACTTCACGAGCGTACCGAACGTACCGTGGGTGCGTATTTAGTTCGCAATTTCTAACACTGACTCATCCATTTTGGTGGATGAGTGGCAAATCCAAGAAAGTTGAGGTGGCTGGCAGAGGTTCCTTCCTTTTTCCGACTTATCTAGGAAGATCGAAGGGCCTCTGCTCGCAGGGTGTTAAAATATATACACAAAACAATTATTGTTTCTTGTATATAGTTTAGTGTAGGAAATTTAGTAATGAAAAACTACTTTATTTGTACCACATTTTTATTGCCTACAAGTTTTTTCTTCCTAAGATTTCCTTAGCACTGTATTGCACATCACTTTTGCACATAATGTCTGGCGTCATCACCCCCTTCTCGGTGTTTGGATATCCTGATGAAACGCTCTTTCTCGTGTTTGATATATTACATCAAAGTTTGATGTTGTTCATGATCAGCCATCAAACCTACTGTAGAACACACCATGGCAGAGCCCCCAAGGGAGCAACGTGGAAAGCAGAATCTGAACAATATGATAATAATAGTGATTTGGGCTGCATTTAGCCATTGGTGTTTTGCAATTTGACGTTGTTAAGATTCATGGCTACAGCATGTGTTATCACACATGCCTCATAGGAAGGAAATTACCCAGAATTGCAACCCAGTTGGTTATTCGGGCATGTCATCCAAAGCTGTTTGTGTTGTCAGCCAAGAGGAAGGCAAAAAGAGCAAGAAAGATGGTACGGATAAGGGATATAAGCTCAGTGTTTATAATCAAGCATTCAGAAATAGAACATTCAATTAATCTTTGTCACATTTTGTCTCATTCACAGTTTTCTGGTGAGTTTGATTTTGTTTGATCGTTTAACATCATTGTTCTCAATCGATGAGTTTGATTTCTGAAAAGTCGATTTGATACCCAGTGAGGCTAGCTGACATGTCACTATTCAGCTACTCCCGGCATAGTCAATCGAACCCAATCGAACTGTATTTCAATCGAACTCAATCCATTGATTGAGTTCAACTGAATTCAGCAATCGCACGAAATCGAACTCACACAAAAAAAAATTGGACAATCGAACTCAATCGAACGTTTGATTTCCGAACTCTTGATTTTTGTTTGGGAGGCTCGAGTTACTTCAGTATAATAAGTGTTTTTCGTAACCGCACAATTCCCGGAGAAATGGTTTCAGATGCACTGTGGGTTGTTTGCGTAGTAAAAGGCTACAAAGAGTGCCGCTTTGACGTCAAGGAGGGCGAAGAGTTCAAAGTTTTAAGGAAAATAGGTGAGAAAGGCCGTACTTTTCGAGTTGTAAATGAGCGCGGACAATTAGGTCACCTTCAACGTGAACTGGTTGCGTCCCTGTGGCCTGTAAATGCTTTGATTACAGTACACTCTTAAAAGAGCGGGATAAGATAATCATCGACACTCAAGAAATCAATCTACAGATCACTCGCTTGTTTACTTTGACTTTGACCTGAAGAAAAAAATAATAATTTTACTGTTGCATTTTACTATTTATCCTTTCCATCATGACAGTGAGCTGTTCCCAGATGTCCAATATGCTGAAGCTTGTACACCTTTTGCCCTCCATGTCACCGTTAGTTGTCCTTCATGAATTTGATATTGTTAGTCAGATGTGTTTCATAATCATCCAGCTGTTGTATGCCGTTGCCTGTGTTGCAGTAAGTAGTTTGCTTAAGTCCGTACTTTTTCACGAAAGTAATACTTCAAGTTGTCATTTTGCAACTGCAAGTTAAGATCAGTTAACTTACAATGAAAATGGTCCAGTAGTTCCAGAATACGGTAAAATGCGGGAATAATAATAGCTTTGTTCTAATCTGTTCTTTTTACTGCCGTGGACCGTTTATTTTTGTTATTGAATTATCTGTTCATTAAAAAAGGACGAGAAAAACGTGTTTTCGATGGGTTTGCCTTGTATGTAGGTTTACCAGAGCTTGTGTACAGTAACCAAGTGGGCAGTCAGACCACATAACATGACCTTTGTCAAAGCGAATTTATTCACCGAACGCAATCAAACGCAATCCATTGGACAGTGTTCGATTGAGTTCCAGGTAGCCAAATTCAATCGAACTCAATCCAATGGATCGAGTTCGATTGGGTTCGATTTGTTCGATTAAATTCGATTGGTACGGAAATTGAACTCACACAAAGTTCGGTGTTCGATTTGTTCGATTGCCAAAATCAATCGAACTCAATCCACGGATTGAGTTCGATTGAATTCGATTGAGTTCGATTTCCGAAAGTTCGATTGACTATGCCGGGAGTTACTGCTTCCGTTCCAATGAAAAGCTTACCTATGGTAGCCCCAATGTCAGGATCAAATGTATCGTCAGTGAATCTTAGAAGCAGGCTGCATTAAGATCCAAAAAATAACATTTAGTTAAAACAAATCAATTTAGCCAACGTGTATGTTACAGCTAAGACAAGTTACGTTAATGCAGTGTTTCAAGAATTCTAAATAACTTTTATTTTAATGGCTTCAGGCCATGCACAACTGATCAAGACCCACCGTAAGAATACTCCGCGATTTAAATAACTCTTCCATTTACACACAGATTGCTAATTAAAAAAAACCAAAACTTTACAGCTTGTGCAAAATAAACGTGTAAGTGTTTACTGCTGTAAAGTTTGCAATAACGAATTTACAAGCTCAGTACCTCGATTTTCCTACGCCACTTTCTCCAACAATCAAAATCTTCAGCGTAGTAAGAACATCGTTTTCCATCTTTCTAATAAAAGCTGGACTTTTGAAGTAGTTTTTGAACTCTCAAACCCTTGATTTATGCTGAATTCAACCAAAATTTTCGCTAAAATTTCTCATTTCGTCATTGTTATTTTCTTCGGTAGACACGTCTTTCATTTAGGCGGAACACCGCTGACAAGTAACCTTATAATGGCGAAAAGGTTCATGGGAGGTCCCTTATTTTAAGTCAAATAACAGCCCCTACCATTTTTTCAACATAATGAATGCTCGTTGTTCTCGCGTTTCAAATGAGAGGAAATCCAGCTCCTATTTAAATTTAATGAAAATCTGGAAAGGGTAAGAATAAATTACCCATTTCTAGTACAGGGTTTCTCTTGAATGCAAAATCTTCTAAAACAGGGTCCCCCTGAGCGGCACACCGCCCACCCAAAACCTACTCGAGTACCCCCCCCCCCCCTCTCGCTCCGGGCCACTGTGAAGCAAGGGGTACTCTGTGATTTTTTACAGGATAATAACTAAAGATGATGCAAAATATGAGCGATATAGAATTAAAACGTACGTTTGGTGAAAGACTCTTGCATCGAAAAATGACGAAAGTCACCTGTCACGCAAATCATGTGAACGTCAAAAAACTCTATTGAAAGTTTACCAGTAGAAGTAGGAAAATAAAAGGGTCAACTGCAACTTAAACTCATTTTCTGAAGTATCACTGTTAACTTTGTTCTGATTTTCGCATATATCATGAATGGACTTTTTTCCACAATTAAGTTTAACAGTTGGCCTTTGAAATGCTTGTTTTAGTTTTACTTCTTCTCGTTTGAAGAGAAAGGTGAATTGTCATATTTTTGGGCGCAAGTTAAACACGACATCGTCATGTCACGCTACAATAAATTAAACTATAGAATCACGATGCTCGTGACTCGGTTTCATATGTAATTATGTTAGTGTACCTCGGCACCTTGAGTTTACCCCAAGTTGAGGGAACCGGTTGCGGGGAGGGCGAAGTTGAAGCTAATAAGCTGTCTTGACAAATTAATGTGGACAAACAAAATTTTACAGAGCATCGCCCAGAGGATTAAAAATATTCTAAAAACAAAACAAAACAAAACAAAAACGTCACCGGTTCCTCACGGATTGCGTGCCTATGTCTGATGAACTATCCAATCATGCAAAAGGGGGGCTTTTCGCCCTCCCGGTCATAATAAGCTAGAATGTGTACATCGGTTCATGCTGAGTTAACATTCCTTTTAATGATTAAAGTCAATGCTACAGTACAGTACGCACTTTTTCACTGTGTTCAATTCGAATGACTATTACCACGATTACAAGCTCTGGGTCTACTACCGGTAACATTTATTATGTCTCCTGACCTACTGCTTCTGGCAATATAAGGTAAGGTTCAAGTTTTCATGTAGAACAGTATAGGAAAATAACACTTGCTAAGATTAGAAAATGCAATGCATCAGTCAAATGCAGCGATGCCCTTCTTCCTACCACCCCTCCCCTCCCCCATTTACTTTTTTACGTTGTCAAGCCCGGGATCGTGAATTTAGTCTACCGTGGCGCGAACCAAGCAAGGATCGAGGGCGCAAGCCGGCCTACCACTCTTGAAGAAAAATAATTAGTACTTGTAGTCTAGGCACTGCTGGAATTGACCGATGCATTAAGTCGTTCATGTTCTTTGGTAAACTTGTAGCTGGTGATCTAATGTCCCAAGTATGTCGTCAAGGTGTTGAATCTCCATATAGCCTTCACAAGGAGAGTAGCTGAGCCGAAAGTAGCGAATTAGTACACAAGGCCCCATACGGGAGGTGTTGGGGGAGTTTGATAGACGGGAGAACTTGGCATGGAAATAGCTTCGCGCTTGCTGAAATCCCTCTTCTCCTCCTCTTTGGGAGCCTGCCTCACCGGGTGTTACACTTCACTACACTTCGATCAAAAGCTTATTGTCCTGTTTCGAATCAGTTCACATTCCAATCCGGCCTTCGTTTTATAACTTTAACCACTTGGTTGAAGTTCCAGTCCTCCTCGTACACCATTTGAATACTGAAAAGTGAGAGAGACTGCGGGAACAAACTTGCTGTTCGATAGCCTCTCTCGTAAAATATATGAAACACAGTTTCAGTTATAAGTGGTGCATTGCTTTGCCACAGCTTACTTTCCGATCTGCACGAAGTAGGTTGTCTTAAAGGGGCACTGTCACCCACTGTCACCCAATTTTAGCTTTTTAAAAAGCTAAAAGACATATTACAGTCAGAGGAGGTCCAAAAATACTGTTGAGTTTCGTTAACAATTACCCTACGAGTTCTCTGAAACTATAATTCCGAGTGTCTGGCTGCAGATCGCTAGGATGGATATAGATTGCAACTTGAAAACATCAGGCAAATGTTTTCAAGTTTCTCCTTTCTTTCTCGGAAAAATGCTAAAAGCTGACCATGGTTTGTTCTTCCACTGAGAAAATCATTCAATTTTTTTCTTTTGATATTCTAAGTGCATTTCGTGTACATGAAAAGGTATTTTATTCAATTTCAGCGCATGTCTTACTACAAATCGTGAAAATCCCTGTGACAGAGCCTCTTTAATGATTTCAGAATTGACCGAACAGGCAACTCTACATGTTAACGTGCTTTGTTGATCTCATGCGAAGCACGATTCAATAGATCAACTCAGGATAGTGGTAGTTACTTTATATTCACTTCATTGAAATTCAGTTTTTCCTAAGACAATAACAGGTTTTGCCTCTTACCTATGACTCAAAAACACGACGCATGGTTGTTTATCTCAATCTGTAAACCAAATTCAATACGATTATTTCAAAAATAGCAGTACGTCTGTTTTTCATGGAACGAATTCGAACAATTGGCGAGATGTAATTTTTCAACTGAAGACATTTCAACTTGATCGCTTTCTAATGAACTCTAATTCAGGAGCTAAAACTAAATGTTACGTTACAAAAACTGAACAAGTTCGACTCGTTTCTGCAAATCAATTGAAATACAATACAATACAATATTTTGACTGTCTGTGGAAATACACTTAGCCAGGTGATGGTGTGAAGGAATTTGTCGTAGATTACATTGTTTCTCACAGAGGTATCTTATGACCTGGAGTTCAAAGTTTAACGGTAGTCGACACTGCAATTGAGTACTTACATTGTACTTGCAGCATAAGATAAAACAAACTAGTTAAATGAAGGCTTTCGAAGTATCCCGCAAGAATCTTTTTCCTGACGCCACAGAGCCAAGTTACGCGGAACAGCGGAGACATGAGGATGCTCAGGTCCGAGCGTGTTGAGTGGTATGGCCAGGGTACCGTCATTATATTATAGAAGAATTAATTGATACCAAAAATTCAACCCAATTCTGGTCCAATTTAAAATTCTTATCAAATCAAGGAAATTTTTCAAATAATTCAAATATTCCTGTGGACAAACTATATAACCATTTCCAACAACTACATTCCGTTCCAGATACGGACAGCCTATCTTACACCCAAGAAAACATAGTCGAAAATTTGAAAGATAAAGTAACACAGTCAATACAATTCAATAATCTAGATCAACCTTTTACTGAAGACGAAATCAGAGCATCTGTCAAATCACTTAAAAATAAAAAAATCACCCGTTCCTGATTGAATTCGAAGTGAAATGTTAAAGTGTAGTTTTCATCATCTGAGTACCTCTTTAACAAATTATTCAATTTCGTACTCAGCGATGGAACCTTTCCTGGTACATTGGACTCATTAGTCCCATCTTCAAATCAGGCAACAAATCTGACCCATCGAATTATAGGGGTATTTGTGTCACCAGTTGCTTAGGAAAACTATTCGCGGTTCTTTTAAATGCAAGATCATACAATTTTCTGAAATGGAAAAATTTATTACATCCCTCACAAATTGGGTTCCTGAAAGGTTTTCGAACAACTGATCACATTTTCTCATTAAGAACCTTAATTGATAAGTATCAGTCACTAATAGAAACAAAGGTAAATTATTTTGTTATTTTATAGCGGATTTTCAAAAGGCATTTGACTCTGTATGGCATGACGGCTTGTTATATAAATTGTCAAGTAGTAAAATTGGTGGCCATTTTTATAACCTGATATCAGGCATGTATTCCAAATCAAAATGCGCAATTAAGTGCGGAAATCAAAGAAGCATGATATGTTTTATTAATTTTCGATTACAAAAGAGGAGTGCGTCAAGGATGTATTCTTTCTCCGTTGCTATTTAATCTTTATTTAAATGAAAGTCCACATATACGTTAGACACCTTGCATAACACAGATCCAATTCTTTTACCAAATGGGTTACCTCTCAATTGTCTACTTTATGCAGACGACGTAGTAATATTGATCTCAATAGTGCCTCTGGTCTTCAAAAACAAATTGACACTCTATAGGAATACTGTGTAAAATTAACACGTGAAAAGTTTTCTTTCTTTCTAAATGGTAACCAAATTGCTAAGGCTTCAGAATACACCTACCTCGGTGTAACACTTCACTCTAATGGTAGCTTCTCAAATTCCACCCAGTAGAGAAAACTACTAGAAGATCGATTTTTGCATGCAAACGATATCTGGATTTCAGCAAAGTTCCAATCACCATGTGCAATAAGCTTTTTGATTCCTTGTTCATCCCTGTTCTATTATATAGCTCAGAAGTATGGGGGGGGGGGTATGATAGCCTATCAGCAAAAAAATGGGAAAAGGACCCAATTGAAAGATTACATTCTCAATTCTACAAGTATTATATGGGCTTAAATAGAAGAGCACCAAATGTTGTAACCCGAAACGAAACAGGACGACTTCCTCTCCAATATAATATTTTCTTAAGCATCATAAACTTCTGGTTACACCTTAAAACACTCCCAGAAAATAGCGTTGCTAGACAACGCCTACACATTTCAAACCAACTAGCAAACAATGGGAAATCATCATTTATGTCTACAGTAAATGAACTACTCAAACAAAATTATCTAAGACATCACAAGACCCCACAAAGCATTAATCATGTCACAGATAAACAAATAATTAAAAATCATTTACAAAAGATAAAACAACTTATCACTTCTGATTTGAAAACTCATCGAATGGAAATGATCCGATGTAATAAGAAATGAAATTTCCACTCTATGTTCAAAACCGAGGTAAGCAAATCTGACTATATTTAAAACTAATCAAAAACATGAATCATAGAAAAGCTTTAGCCAAGCTTAGATCAGGTATTATCATAATTTGAGAATTGAATCCGGAAGACATTACATTCCAACGGATACCTGAAAATTTACGAATATGCCAATACTGCTCTTTCAACGAAATTGAAAATGAAATTCGTTTCGTTTTATATTGTAATCATTTTGAAAATATTAGGAAACAATTGACAAATGACGTCAAATTAAAATATGCAGGATTCGACTCTTTAGGTGAACAACACAAAATTATTTTTCTATTTAATAATGTTGATACTTATGTTTGTAAGAAATTAGGTTATTTTGTTTATGAACCTTTACAAATAAGAAATGAATATACTAATAGGCAAATTCACAATAGGTCTCAACCAATAGTTTTATGATTAGGATTAATTACACAAGGCACAATTAAAATTGTGCCTTGTGTAATTTTATTACTGGCTCGGAGTGCAAATCAAAAAGACGTTTATTCTCGCCCCGGAACTGGCGAAACGTTATCCAAATACCGACTAAGATATTAACAGAGAAACATTGATAATTTTAGATATTTTCATTGTATCAGTCATAAATAAAAACTTGGCTACCTGCAATATTTCTGCATGATAAGTTGACCTGTCCTTCAAACTGTTCGTATCTATTACCCTTCATGCGACCTTTCTGTTCGCCCCATTGCGCAAGCCTGTTCACAGGCCAGCATGTGTATATCGGGTCATACTGAGTTCTAATCATGCCATCAAAGCTACATTGCAATACTTTATCACTGCTTTAAATTAATAATGACTGTGAGCTCTGGGCCCAATCCAGGTAACCTTAGTAACTTACTGCCTTATCAAGAGCCCATCGGCCTCACCCCATCCTACCAAAGGGGCTAAACCCTGGATGAGGGCTATGGCGTCCGGGTTCGCATGGGCAGAATGCACCAAGGAAAAACCATAAGTTCCCTAGGGAGTCAACGCCACTCGACTGAGACCTCTAAGGCGTCAAGAAAAAAAAATCATAATCATAATCATAATAATAATTATAATAAGTACAGTTTTGTTTGCCGCTTACCTAAAGCATCGGTAGCGGTGCCTTAATGAGTCAAGTCGAATTTTCGTCTAAAAGAAGAAAGAGAGACCTCATTTAGCGGTTTTAGCGACGAAAACAAACAGTGAGTAAAAACGCCGAAAAGCCATATTTTGTTTCTTGAACTTGTGTGATAGAATGATTCCAAAAATACAAACAATTACATACTATTTGACACTAATACCTTTGACATCTTTTGCTTAGTTTTACAAAAAGATAGAATATTTCTACTGAACTCGTGAAATAGATATAACCGATTACGAACTATAACACACTAATTCTATTTTGATTTTCATTTGCCGCAGGGAGGCGCTCCACATGCGTACCCAAAACAAATCCAGGACGCGTCCATTCTCGACCCCAGTGCTTACGCGTCATGCGCAAAAGAGAAGAGCTCTGAATAGGCTTGGATAAATTCTGCTCGTAAAATGGCTTATTCTGCCTGCCAGCAGTGCTCGTAAAAATGGCTTATTCTGCTCGAAATTCTGCTCGAATTCTGCTTGATACCCCCAAAATTTTCGGTCCTTCGGGCCTTATGTATTTTCACAAATATGGAAGGGAGCCTGGGCCTAACCCTAAAGACTCATTAGATTTTCATTATGCGTAGCAAAATTCTAATTCATCTCATTTTATATCACTAATATTGGCGAAACAGTAAAATTTTTATAAGCATCTTACAAAAAGGAACATCAAACAAATGCATAAAGACTGTGCAATTAGTTTTGTACTTTTTGTATTTATTTAGTTTTCATTTTTTCTTATAACTGTTATGCATGTAGTAGTGTCACTGATTTTCCGTTATTCTGCTCAAATTCTGCTCGAAAATGCCTTATTCTGCCGGCAGAATGCTCGCCTCAAAAATCGCTTATTCTGCTAGAAATTCTGCTAGAAATTCTGCTAGCAGAATTTATCCAAGCCTAGCTCTGAAGTAGAGAATGGGACGCGGCGACTCTCACCCACGGTTTAGCTCCTTTGGTAGGGTAGGGTGAGGTGCGCCCCTGGCAACAGGATAAGGACTACCCACAGTCTAAGTTTACAAAAGGGCAAGGCAAGAAAGCCTTCAGCGTCGTACTATAAGACAAAGTGGGTGAGGTTCTCCTCTTATTTATTCACAGTTCACAGCCTGAATTTAATATACCTCGGTTGTTTACATTTGTCGACGAAAAGCGACATCGCTTCACTTTGTGTATTTTTTCGTCCAAATGCAGAAACGACTAAAATATGGATTTAGCCAAGCCTAAAAGGGGAGCCCTAAAAGAATAAGCTAGAGTTCGTTTCTCAAAAATAGTCCTGGAACTTTTCGGTCCCAATTACATTTTGGGGATTTTTGGGCTCGTTTTCTTTCAGTGTTTCTCAAAAAGCCCGAATGTATTCCGAATTGCCCTCCAATATTTATTTTTGGGGTCTGTTCTGTGAATCCGAGCTGAAAGGTCATTCAAGAGCACATATTTATTAATATACTTTTTTCGGGCTTCAAACTGAACCGCTTCAAAATCTTCACTTACTCGGCTGTGTTTCAGAACAGGACAAGCTCTCCGCTGTGAAGAAAGCAAGGGAAATTGTAGTCGTAACTTAAACTTTTCCCCCTCCACCAAAACGACAACTGAGTATTCTTTTGAACTTTTTCGTTCCATTTATAAATATGTATTTTTCTCAAGTTTAAAACTTCGACACAGTCGAACAATCGTTTTGCTAAATAAGCTTAAGCTTTTAATGAAACCTCTTTTTCAAAAGCGACGATGGTCATGCGATTTCCTGCCAAAAGAAACACTGGTTGCCCAATAGCCCCGCGTGATTTCCCGCCAAAAAATGATGGCATTCCCCTCCCCCCATCGGGCTGCCTTGGAACTCCACTTCCCTTCGACCAGAGTCTATATGGACGGACGGGCGTACGTACGCTGACGTCACAACCAAATTTTCTCGCATCGATAGGTTACCAGATTTGCTTACCCAGGGCGCTCGGCTCTACGGCCTTTGCCGCAAGGGAGCTCCGCTAATATCCCAGTCTATAAACCAAATTCAAAATATATGAATGTGTTAAAAATTGCATCGTCTTTCAACGAAGTAATGGCGCCTTGTAATTTTTTACAACTTAAGACATTTTAATCGATTAATTTGTAACGAAAGCTAATTAAGCTAAATGTAAATAAACTGAATTAGCCATGACTTTGTCATAGTCACTTTGTTTTCCACAGAATCAGAGGTATCTGATGACCAGGAGTTCAAAGTTTAACGTTACCTGACATTGTAATTGAGTATAGTACCCAACAACCCAACGTGTGGGATATTGCAAACTTATCAAAGTATCACACAAGGTTCCAGGGAAGCCAAGTTACGCTGAACAGTGGAGACATCAGGATGCTCAGGTCCAAGCTCTTCTAAACGAATGGCAAGGGCACGTTCATAACACTCCTTTGCCTGTTTCAGGTCATCTAGATCACTGAGTACACAAGCTAAGTTATTGTAAGAAGTTGCGACATCAACATGATGAGGTCCAAGCTTCTGTAGCCGAATGGCCAGACTACGTAGATGAACCTCCTTTGCCTGCTTCAGATCGCCTTGCTTACCGAGTACAAGAGCCAAGTTGTTGTAAGTTCTTGCGACATCAATATGATGAGGTCCACGATTTTGTAGCAGAATGGCCAGGGCACGTTCATGATACTCCTTTGCCTGCTTCAGGTCACCTAGATCACTGAGTACACAAGCTAAGTTATTGTAAGAAGTTGCGACATCGAGATGATGAGGTCCAAGCTTTTCTAAACGAATGGCCAGGGCACGTTCTTGATGCTCCTTTGCCTGCTTCAGGTCACCTAGATCACTGAGTGCACAAGCTAAGTTATCGTAAGAAGTTGCGACATCGAGATGATGAGGTCCAAGCTTCTGTAGCCGAATGGCCAGACTACGTAGATGAACCTCCTTTGCCTGCCTCAGATCGCCTTGCTTACCGAGTACAAGAGCCAAGTTGCTGTAAGTTCTTGCGACATCAATATGATGAGGTCCACGATTTTGTAGCAGAATGGCCAGGGCACGTTCATAATACTCCTTTGCCTGCTTCAGGTCACCTAGATCACTGAGTACACAAGCTAAGTTACTGTAAGAAGATGCGACACTACGATGATGAGGTCCAAGCCTTTGAATAAAAATGGTCAGAGCACGTTCATGATATTCCATTGCCTGCTTCAGATCGCCCTGCTTATGCAGTACAAGAGCTACGTTATGATGAGTTTTTGCGACATCAGCATGATGAGGTCCAAGCTTTTGTAGCTGAATGGCCAGGGCACGTTCATGATATTCCATTGCCTGCTTCAGATCGCCTAGATCATCCAGTACAAGAGCTACGTGACTGTAAGTTTCTGCGACATCAACATGATGAGGTCCAAGGTTTTGTAGCCGAATGGTCAGGGCATGTTCGTGATACTCCTTTGCGTTCTCCAGGTCGCCCTGGGCACGAAAGTTAGAAAGAACACAAGCCCAGCGGTAACAAGTTGCGACATCAATATGGTGATCTGCAAGCCTTTGTAGCCGAATAGCGAGGGCACGTTCATTGTACTCCTTTGACTGCTTCAGGTGGCCTTGGTCGCAAAGTACAAGCGCCAAGTCATTGTAAGACTCAGCATGCTGAGATCCAAGGTTTTGTAGCCGAATGGCCAGAGCACGTTCATGATACTCCTTTGCCTGCTTCAGGTCGCCTTGGTCGCGGAGTACAAGCGACAAGGCGTGGTAAGAAGTTGCGACGTCATCATGCTGAGATCCAAGCTTCTCTTTCCGAATGTTCAGGGCACGTTCGTGATACTCCTTTGCCTGCTTGAGGTCGCCTAGCTTTCTGAGTAAAAGAGCTAAGCTATTGTAACATCTTGCGACATCAACATCATGAGGTCCAAGCTTTTGTAGCCAAATGGTCAGAGCACGTTCATGATACTCTTTTGCCTGGTAAAATTCACTCAAATTTTCAAGAACAATGCCCATGAGAGAATTGACTTTTGCACCATCTGTGTCATCAAATACACTACTTTGCCGAATTAGTTCTTCTGCTAAATTACCATACTTTTGTGCTGTGTTAAATTCACAATAAGTATTACAAACTCTGCCAAACTTGAGAAAATAATCGAGATAATATCTAATATTAAACCTTTGATTTTTGATAAATTGAGATATGTCGTGTTGACTGAACATATTTTCAGTTTCTATAATTATGGATTTTAAATGTCCATTTATGTGTTTGCTGATAGCAAGAGAATCTAAGTCGTCCATGCTCTTTGGTAGTTTATCATCTATGAACTGATTAAGTGATTTAATGGCTCCATCTAACACTTCCAGGCGTTGACTCTCCAGATAATTTTTAGTAACAGTTTTGATGACATCATGCACAACCTGATGCACGCGAATGTGGACTTCACTTTCGTCTTCATCAAATAGCAGCAGTGAGCTTCTTTGAATCTTCATATGAATCATATTCTCTTCCTTCATTTCCTTATCTGCATTCAAAACGTAGTGAGTAGCAATTTCAAGGCTTAACGGTTGTTCTGCACAGAGGGAGATGAGACTAAATGTGTGATTTAAAACTCTGTCGGATGAAATAATTTTTTCCACGGCAAGTGTAATAGCTGCGGTCATGGACTTTGGATAGCTAGAGTTAGTCTCGGAAAGAATTGTCTCAGTAGCTCGTTGGCCTTTTTCTAGCTTCTCTAGGTAGTCGTTCCAGCTAAAATTTGAAGTTGATTTATTCTGTCGAACTTCTTTTACAAAGGTGGCGGCGCTTGCTAAGGCAAGAGGTTGGTGGTCTAGATTCTGTGCAACGGCTTTTTCCGCATCCCTGTCAACGAGACCAGAAAGCATGGCTAGTAAGGAGCAAGCCTCGCCAGGCTCCATACCCTTGCTTACTGAGATGTGATTAATGAAAGAGTTTGTTGAAGGGATAGACGCTGCATCTTGTGTTGTGATTTCTATTTGGCCTCTGAGCCACTGCTCGTTTCCAGACTCCGGGAGATAAGCATGCACACGAGATGGCCTTGTGACATTCTCAACTATCAGTAGCCATGATGTGTAGAGCTCTACTTTTATGCTGATTAATGTCTTGAGATTGGCGATCTTCTCCGCTGGTTTCAACCTCTTGGAGTTGCGGATGTTTGTAAGGGCACACTCCGGACACTTGAGGTGGCGAGCGAAAGAGGCATACGATTCCAGAAGTGTGTCTAGGCTTTCAGCGTTTAGAGTCATTACAAATGCAGTGGCACATGGAATTTCTTTGACTTCCTCAAAGAATCGCTTAGCGATGAGGCCGGCCAGCTGCGATTTGCCACTTCCAGGATTTCCTGAGATGTACAAGTAACTCAAGCGGCTTTTGTTGGCTCCTTTGAGCTCTTTAAGCTGTTGAGTTATCCTAGCCACCTCATTATACCGACATGCAACGTCATGGGAAGGCTTTGGAGGGAGGATGCAAAATGGCGAAACGTCATTAACTAACTGATCTTTAGGGACCTGTCTTTGTTCTCCTTCTTCTTGGAGTTTGTCTTCTTTTTCTTGAAGTCTCTGTTTCAGGTCGTCAACTTCTATCAACACTTTCTTTAACTCCTCCGTGGGAAGACTTGTCTGATTCCTGATTTCTTGAATCTTCACTCTGGAGAGACCAAGTGCATGAAATGCATTATCAACTTTTACAATGGCATTTTGAAATTCTTGGCCCGAGAGATGGCCTCGTGGCATATGAGCAAACTCTTCGTTACGAAACTTCCTAAGGTCATCTACATTTGTCCTGGCTTCTGCGTTAAGACCACTCCCGATGCAGTCTGAGTGAAGGATGGCATAAAACAGCATAGAGCAATCCCATTTGGCTCTATCTCCATTAACCATGGCTTTCAAGAGATCTTTTTCTCGTTTGTTGGCCTTCGACCACTCCCTGTGATAGAAGTCCAACCCATTCCTGGGCTCATCTTTCCATTCCCCGTACGAGGCCTTATAGCAAGTGTCCCATTCTTGTTTGAAGATTGTACGCAGCCCCTCGCCCAGTACATCAGTAGTGACACAGCAAATCCTGAAGTAGTTCAGTTGCTCTTCGTTGTACTCTGTTGCAGCTGCCATATCCAACTTCAATGACTTTATGCCCTCTGCAGAAAACATAATTTCTTATAAGCAATTTTTTTAGACTACATAGACATATTTGAAGTTCCATAAAGGACGTGGGGACAAACGGAAAACGGACAGGGAAAGGGAGAGCGGAAGCAAAACGCGATCGCTTTCTTCTATTTTTTCGTTCCCACGGTCCGAAAACACGAAACAGGTAAGTTTTGGTAGCGCTTCAAGCATGGTGAATTTACTCAGTACCCACATAAGTAGAGCCACTACCTTCCAACAGTACTTGAGGTGAATAATGTAGAATTTTGTGTTCTCAGCTTCATTATCATGCCGTAAATTACCGAAAAGTGGTAATTTATCACTAAATACTAGAGGTCAGTAAGCATCGTTTTCTGTTGCAAACTGTTTCCTTCACTCCATTTCAGACCACTTCAACTTCCAACAATAATTGATGTGAATTTAGTGTCGAATTTTGCGTTTCCAGTTTCATTATATTAAAAAATACAACAACAACAACAATAATAATAATAATAATAATAATAATAATAATAATAATAATTAAAAATGTAAAAAGCGTTCTCTGGTTTAGAAAGTTTAAGAGAAATATAAGCTTTCGGCTATTATACTATAGCCTTTAACGAATGTAAAAAGAAATGAAAGCGCAAGATTGGAAATATATGCAAGGGAGGGTGTGAAAAGATTAAACACAAGAATACAATAGAAGTGTAAAAAAGCTAAAAATGGACAAAAACGGACAAAATAAGAATTACAATAAGATAGAGTATTGTCTTGGTAGCGGTTTGGAATTATTGTCTGCGCCGACAGTTTTGGCAGTATGCCAGGATTCTAGTGTTCTTCGAATACGGTAATTGCCTTTGTCTATCACGGTAGCGCCATCAAAATCAATTGAATGATTGTTTTGCCAAGCATGGTTGGCAATGTTCGAGCCTCTAGTATAATTTTTAAGATTTCGTTGATGTTCCTTTCTTCGGGTTTTAAAACATCTGCCAGTTTCTCCTACGTAACTCCAACAGCAATCAGCGCACGGGATTTTGTAAACAACATTGCATTGTAGATCCAGGGGCTGCCTAAACTTAGGAGAAGGGAATTCTTGTTGCAGGGTTTTAGCTGGTTTGCTTACTACACGGATGTAATTTTTACGAAGTAATCTGGTGAGAGGTTCAGTCAATCCGCGGATATAGGGAAGACATGCGAAACCCAGGGATGTGTCGGATGGATCGGCCCATTTGAAGAACAAGGACACTAATTCTTCCGGAGGAGGAGTTGTCGGGGCTGACTTCTTTTTTAAAATGTTGGAAATAACCGTTGGTGGGTAGCCATTGGCTTTCAATGCTTCCGTAACGTGACTAGTCTCGCGTGCTTTACCTTCACAAGTGCTAGGTAGGTTGGCTGCACGGAATAGGAGGGTCGAGGCCGCGCTGACTTTATGTTTAATTTCATGATGAGAAGAATAATCCAGATATCTAGAGGCTCGAACATTGCCAACCATGCTTGGCAAAACAATCATTCAATTGATTTTGATGGCGCTACCGTGATAGACAAAGGCAATTACCGTATTCGAAGAACACTAGAATCCTGGCATACTGCCAAAACTGTCGGCGCAGACAATAATTCCAAACCGCTACCAAGACAATACTCTATCTTATTGTAATTCTTATTTTGTCCGTTTTTGTCCATTTTTAGCTTTTTTACACTTCTATTGTATTCTTGTGTTTAATCTTTTCACACCCTCCCTTGCATATATTTCCAATCTTGCGCTTTCATTTCTTTTTACATTCGTTAAAGGCTATTTATTATTCAACAAATTGTCACTATGCCCATATATGGTAAGGAAGCCCTCAATATCTGTCATCCTACATGACAGATATCCTGCGATATACGTAAATGACCATATTTGGAAGTGCACTGCAGATCTTCTTTCATTGCTTGTTTGGCGGCCATTTTGAAAAGCGAGGCAGTTTTAGCAGTGTTCTCCGTAAATTTTAACTCTCTGGAAGAAAATTTCCACGATTAAGTGCTCTCAAAAAGTCAACGAGTATTTGCTTCAGCTCACAAAGATATCCAGAGGTTGACTTGGAATTTTCATAGTGAGAGCTCAACCAAGAAAATGCTATTGCGAATGAAGCAGCACACTTGCTCACGGAAAGCTGTAAAGACTAAAGTTGAAAAGATTTTAATTCACAGAAAGAGGACTTATTCTCGGTAAGGTAGCAATATTTTTTTTCCTTTGTCTTGTCATTTCCAAACATGAGTTTGTAAATCTCTTTTTAAGTGAACGGTAGTAAACTTCGATTTCTTGAAGTTCTGTTTTGATTTTTAATTTTATTAAGCTTATGTGTTGCTAGCTTTTAGCGTTTTTATCACAGAGCCGTAGTTTTTCTCGTTCTGAAAATGGTAGGCGATGGGAATTTGTTGAATAATAAAACAATTATCCTGCTCAATCTTGCGGAATATCCCCTGATTTAGCCAACTCGGCCTACGGCCTCGTCGGCTAAGTATCAGGTGATATTCCGCGCGATTTCGCAGGATAATTGTTAATTAAGTATAATAGCCGAAAGCTTATATTTCTCTTAAACTTTCTAAACCAGAGAACGCTTTTTACATTTTTAATATGTCTTATCCTGGTTACAGTTCAATTTTTAATAATAATAATAACATAATGAGTAAACATTATTCTTGTTTTTGTAGTGTAGGGAGTGAGAGTATTGGTCGTAGCTCATTCAAATCGAAATATTTTACAACTACTGATGGGAACAGGCGGAACAGGCGGAACGAGGAGGCAATATTGCGAAGTGATGATGGGAGGGACAAATTATACTTCTTGACAAACGACGTAAAAATCCCACAGAATTCACCCGAAAAAGTTAAGACAAAGGTAGACGTGTTAGCCCCTTTCCGCACTTTTTGAGGTGAATTTTTGCTTACTTTGAAGACAATTTGATGATCCAACTACGGTCCACAGTTTGATGAGGGCCTTTTTCGCTTCAGTTCACAAAGTTTCCGCTTTCATTTTGTTTTGCTTCGCAATATGGCTCCCCTTACTGAGAGCGAGATTCTTAGCACCAGTGTTTAAAACACAATCTGGCCACAAGCCAAATATGACAAATTTCCTGAAGCTTCCAATTTGATAAACGATAAATTACAAAACAAACAGCAACACGTGAAGTACTGCTCAGAAACTTTCATATGAATGGTTACAAGCTATTAGGGTTACACCAACATCGAGGTTCGAAATACGAACTGGAAATAAAACATTTAAGGCTCTCACCGTGCTGTTGACTGAAAGAAGGAAATTTGTATCTTTAATCTGATATCGGTCATCGCATGCAGAACTAAATATTTTTGTGCATACACGTAACAGTATAGCTGGGAGTACATGGATTTGACATTTCGTTCGCTTGAATTTGTTAAAGAACTAAACTTAACTGTCACTCATAAATTATACTCACTGTTTCCAGTGTCCAACTTACTTCAGAGCAGTTCACGAGCCAGCAGTTTAATACTAGTTAGTATACGTATTTCGCGAACATGAACCTTAATTTGCACCGTCATCAAGCCAAAGCGATATATGCTGCAAAAGCACATTCTTCGAAACATGACAATTGCCTCTTATTTTCAGCCGTCACGTGATCAGAACACAAGATGTTTGACAGTTCCAGCAACCTGAACATCATTGAATTTGAATATTTTACATTCTCAGATTTTGCCCGAGGTCTCACAAAAAGACGAAGCCCAATGAACCGAGAACCTGCACGAGTTAGATACCGTGACTTTATTGTTGAAGATACAGTCACGCGACATTCAAATATTATTCATTTCGATTGTGCATAAAACACAACTGCAAAGCCACGATAAACGTGTTTTTTTAAATTGTATTACTGTACCATGATTTTACAATTGCTACTTCGTATGATGAGAATGCGGGTCTCCAAGTTACATTTCACCGACATTTTCCAATGTAGAACAGGAAGTCACTTTGGGGTTCGAGATTGGCCGCAAGGAAGACGGCCTTCAGTTTAGACAGCAGGCATCTAGTGTAGTAAAGATACTGCATGTGAATTAGACTAGCCGGCTATCAGATAATTAGAGTTCGAGTAGCTTTATTAAATCTCAACCTAAATAGAGGAACCATTAGGCCGTAATTTCCACCGAACTTTTGGCAAGACGAACTGACACCACAGATGAAAAATTCGCCAAATTAACCTTTAAAAACAACCCTGTGGACTGCCATTTTTGATAGTCAATTTCCTTAGTTAAGCTTTTAGAAGAGTCCTATGGGCTTCCATTTCTGACGGATAATTCACCTAGTAAGGGTTTTTAAAACATTCCTATGGACTGCCAATTTTGATGACAAATTCACGAAGTAAGTTTTTTAAGAGTCCTATGGACTCTTTTTAAAACAGACCTATGGATGCCCATTTTTGTTGGAAGACTCACTTCGATTTTTGATAGTAAAGCTTTTAAAAAAGCCCTATGGACTCCTACTTTTGACGGAAATTGACCTAGTAAAGGTCAGTAAAGCTTAATAGAGTCCTTTGGACTACCATTTAATTTCACGTAGAATGTAGTTAAGTTTTTAAAATTTTATAAAGTGACATACTCTCAGGGCTACAATTCCACTTTTCAATTTCTGGCTGTAAGCTTGGTCTCCATTGACACATTGAATAGAAAGGAATACAAGCATTTTGTTATCTTTGGTTTAGATTTACGGAGACACAAGTGTACTGCGAAAAAAATACTGCAGAAAAACGATCCAAAAGCGAATTTTACCGCCTGTTTCCAGTTCTCCTCGGGAATAAAACTGGCACAAGTGTTATTACAGAAAACATAGTTCTGTATTTCTAACCAACAATTAAATTACTTTTCTATATTTCCATCACGATCGATAGAGCTGTGGTGAATGGTACTCAACCAATGACAATCCGCGAAGTATCTTCAGATACACTGTTGTCTTTGTCATCATCATCATGACTGCATGTTTCGGAACACAGTTGAATAATGAAAACAAACTTTAAAGCAATGACGTTTATTTTTTCCTAGTCAGCTCCGGTAACGGATTCTAGCACAGATGGAAGTTGTTCGAAGAAATTCTACCAAAAGCAAAAAAAAATAGAAAAAAGGAATGTCAGTAAAATTGTCCATTATCTTTTCACAAATAAATGAACTAAATCCTCCCCCCCGGAGATATACTCCCTATAGTGTGCTATAAGGGGAGGTTCCGCCCGAATAGGCTGCGTTCTATGCTCGCAGTATATGAAAGGGTAGGGAAATTGTCATTTTAACTTTTTAAAAGGTCAAACATACTGCATACTTATAACCGGTGGAATAATCTACTGCTTTCGGCTAAACTTTGAGGTATAAGAAAGGGGTGCAATTGTTGTTCTAGCCTATGAAAGGGGAACCATTTTGATAAATATAAATTTATTGGTATATGTTAGGGTAAGGTTTGAACCTTTGGGCGTGCCCCCCCCCCCTGAATGAAAATTTATTGAGTTCCTCCCCACAGGACTGAGTCATACATGTTACTAGGGCAACTCACCTTAAACAGCTGTGTTTCTTGGTGAATAATTGATGAGCAGCACATTTCTCGTATGGAGTGCATGGCCAGCTGAGGACCGCCAATGTCTGAAAACAGAAAAGCAAAACATTTCGCCAGACTAATTATTCCCCTTATTAGCTTACACCAGTTCTAGTTATTCTCTACTCTCATCACTAGCTTATATTAGTTCTAACTGTAACATTTGAAAGAATTCAGCAGAGCAAATTGCTCAAAGAGAGCACACTCTATTCCAGGCTTCGGATTCGCTCTGACGAAGGGCTAACGCTCGAAACGTCAGCTTTCAATCTCTTTACGGTGGCCAGTTTACCTTATCAACTCAGTTGATAAATCCAAAATTTTGTGTTTTACGTCCCCACCGACGCAGCACCACAGTTTCTTTAGAAACTAACCCTCTTGCTTGTTTGTTAATAGACAAGGCTCGACTTGGCAGCCAATGTTGGTAGTATCTAATATTAACAGACCAAGTTTGACTTGATAAACAATGACACCATTGGCTCAACCTGACAATTTATGACCCAGTAGAGTTTGTCACATACCTACAGTTAATAGGCCAAGCTTGGCAGACAGTATTGGCCCAATAGTGCTTCCACAGGGGGAGTCATTTCGTACACAAAATTCCTGCAAAACAACAACAGCGGTGTGAAAACTACCGTTAAGCCCCTACAGTGAGGAAATTGAAATTTCTCTTTACATTATCACTACTTGTGATGAGAATAAAGGTCAAGTGATCACCAAGGACAAGTGTCTTATTCTCCTTACTAGTTTCCTAAGAAATGTATGGAGAACAGTAAGGCGAATATGCATTTTTATATAAGGGTTTAAAGGCTTAACGACAGTGATGTGTGAAAGGCTTTCAAGGACGTGAATTTTGTGATTTTGGTATTTTTGAGTCACCAATTTTTCCCAAGATGTAATAGAATTTGGTTTTGTGCAATGTGGGAAACAACTGGCCGGCTAATAATTATTTTCTGACGTGGACAGCAGATTGTGGAATTAGGTGGTACTTACAATATATACTTAGGAGTAGACCCTCGCCAATTTAACAATTTGATACACAGTGAATGACTGAGATTTTAGACCAACAATTTGAGTACGTTATTTACAACAGAAGACTGAACAAAACTAATAACAATCTTCTACCCTCAGCTTTAACAATGAAACAACAACAATTATTGATTGAAATTATGAATATATGAGATTCACATATTTTAACTGCGGAATGAAGAAATAAATATAAAGAAGATCCTCGCAGTTATTAACGCAACTTATGCAGTTGCAAAAAGAAAGCCTGAAAAAATCAGGCTTGCCCGGATTCGAACCCTGACCTCTGCGATACCGGTGCAGCGCTCTAACCAATTGAGCTAACAAGCCAACTGGGAGCTGGTCATTAAATTGCAACTGCATAAGTTGCGTTAGCCTCCCACGTAGTCGTTTTGTGGGGAGGAGGGTGATACGACTCCCCTAAAAACGACTGCGTGGGAGGCTAACGTTGCGTTAATAACTGCGAGGATCTTCTTTACATTTATTTCTTCATTCCGCAGTTCAAATATATGAATCTCATATATTCATAATTTCATCTTCATCTTTCCCGGGTATATTACGAACCAATTTACTGACCAGCTCCCAGTTGGCTTGTTAGCTCAATTGGTTAGAGCGCTGCACCGGTATCGCAGAGGTCAGGGTTCGAATCCCGGCAAGCCTGATTTTTTCAGGCTTTCTTTTCGCAACTGCATAAGTTGCGTTAATAACTGCGAGGATCTTCTTTACATTTAATTATTGGTTGGTTGGTTGGTTGGTTGGTTGGTTGACTTCTACCTGTATTGGCAAATTATTCTTTTCTGCTATCAGCCTTATTATGCTTGAAGACACCGCTGTAGTGGCATATCGTTGATTGCTGTTGATCTTTATCACTGGTCCCTGTTGGAAGATAAGAATACACTAAGTGCATTAACAACATTCAGTTGTCAAACAACTCTTTAATAATAAATCTCAGTACTCTCTGTCTAGCTGGGCATAAGATAATGCTCATGACCACATGTTTCCCTCTATCACAATGATTTTTTCTATAACCATCTCAGATTAAGGCAGCCATGCTACTTATTTGGGTCTCTTCCTTCTCTGCTACTGTGGTTCAGCCTGAGACAACAGCTTTGATTTCCATACACAGCCTTCCATATATAATGTAGTTGTCAGATCACCTTAGACAACTGTCAATTCACAGATGAGTATAATACCTGAAGAAACTTGTCCAAAAGACGACTTATTAGTTTAAGAAGCAAGTTTTCCACATTTTCAACTCATAAGAGTCCCCTCCCTGCATTGCCGTTCACTAACCATTTGATACCTTTAGAAAACAATGGATTATAAAACTAAAAAGCACACTTTCTATTTCCTCTTTGTTATCATTCTTTAACATAATTCAGTCTTGCAAGTTTGAAGGGGCAAGTAAAATTTGGTCAGGGTGAGGTATACACGTCATCTGACATACATATGTACTTCCCCAGCTAGCAAGTTCATATTAAGCAAACAATTAATTTGCCAGCACTGGTGGCTGTAGGACAGGTGGTGCCTACAGGAGGTGACTGACAAAAAGAAAAAGAAAGAAAAATTTGGTATCATGGACAAGAGGTTGAGAGGTGTAAGAGAGGTGTTTGCACATATGAGAGATGGTAGAACGGGAGGCTTGACAGGGTTTTCTTTTCTAATGAATGTTTCACAGGGTATGTATGTGGGCATATAATTATGGGCATTGGGCATACATGTTGTGGGTTAAATGTGGTTTTGGACAAAAATTTACAAAATAATTATCTCATGGTATTAACCTGACAACGAGAAAAAAGATTTATTTCAACCAAATTTAAACCATGTACATAAGGGACCGGTCATTTTTTAGAGGGGGGAAGTGGGGCTGGTGCAATTGAAGGGAGGCCATGTTCAAATTCTCCTGACCCTTTCCTTTGTGAAGCACATTTTTTGCTGACCCTGCCCCCCTTACCCCCATTTGTATAACAAAGCTCCTAATATGCATGTATAAATTTATATGCCCCCCCCTTTTTCCCCGTATAAAAATCATTGACCCTCCACCAGTTTGCACCAGCCCTCCTCCACCTCTAAATAATGACTGGTCCCTAAGTAGATTGAGTATGATCGTCCAGGTGAGTGTATCTAGTGTGCACATCAAAATCATGTTGGGACATAATGGAAGGACACAATTTTCTATAACTGTCGACGCTTTACCTTGTGCAGAGCAGGCTTATGATTTTCTTCATGTTTATCTCTAAAACAGTCAATAAAGAATCATAACTTTAAGCAGGTGAAGTTGCATCACAAAAAGGTTTCAAACTTGTTCCAACTGCAATTTAAAAACATTCTCATACTCCCTGCTAACTCACACCTGTTTAATTACCTGTAACAGACTGCTGAAGGGCCCTATGGACCATGAACATTCTGACGTAAGTTCTGAACATCAAACCCTATTAAGCCCCACCCACCAATAAATCTGACGCCTTTGATGGTTTTAGTGAGTTTGTGAATGTCAAGAAATACCTTAAGAAAAATCGTACAGCAGGCAACTTTTAAACTGTTTATTGATGATATACCGAAAACTGCTGCTTCTAAGCCCCCCCCCCCCCGTTATAGGCCTGCTTATAAGCCCACCCAGATATAAGCCCCTCCATTTATAAGCCCACCCAAAACCCCTTATGAAGTTGTACAAGCCCATGGCTTATAGGCAGCAGTTTATGGAAAAGGAACACACATTTGCAAGTTAGGTAGTGTAGATGTTTACAACATAACTATTTTTGTCTGCCCCCTCCAACCTTTCCACCCCCAATTCCACTGTCTCCATCATCTCATCCCACAAAACACAAGGTGAACAATTGAACAAGCCCGGATATGAAAATGCATATTCTCCTAACTGTTCTCCAAACATTTGGAATGGAATTTGTAAGGAGAATTTATCTAAATATCAAGACATCTTATCCTTGGTGATCCTTGTTTACTTTGTTCTTATCACTTGTCTGAATGTTCAAAAAAGCAGTCTGTGATTATGTGAAGAGAAATATCATTTTACCTCGACCTTGATTATTCCAGATATCAAAAAAACTTCATTCATTGATTGTTTTTAGTATAATTGCTCACAGACAGTGATTATAGAGAAGCATGTGCATTGATTGGTTGAGGATTACATTATATCTTGCTATAATCACCCCACGCGGCGATTATAATACTGAAGCACTAACTTTCAAAATGGCCGCCGCATGATTTTTGATGTTTCTGGAGAAAAGAAAAAAGAAAATGCATTTGCTCTGATAATCAACTGACTTCATCTTGGGGATTATTCCACAATATTCACTTCGCCTTCAGCGAATAATTGTTAAATAATCTAAGCATGTGACTAGGAATTGAACAGGTGTGGTAATGTTGTACTCAATCTCATCCTGTCTCATAGCCCAATCTGAGGGTCATGCACTAATAAAATGCATTGTGTAAATAATTTAAATAACTGTTATTCAGCACACATACGAGTAGCATGGATGGACTGCATGGGCCTGATCAGCACTCAGAAGAAATGACTTAGGAATGGCTTCTTCAAAACTAGTTGATGTTCCACCTTAAAACAAACAACAAATTTGCCATGAGTTTTCACGTACTGATCTGCACAAGGTGAATTTTCACAGTTCCAGTGGTTAAACATTGAATTAGTCAGTCTTTTTTCCGCAGCCCCTGAAGACTGTTTTTTGAAACATCAACAGCCAGTCACTGACAATATGTCTGCAGTTTAGTTTCTATTGTCCAACTCATAACATTGATTCAGAAATAAGCATTTTATTGAGAAATAGGGTACAGTATGTTCTCTTTTTACAAGTTTATAGACTGAGCTAAACTTGCAAACAAACAACTTGACCAATATTAGATCCTAAACAAACCAAACAGTAAGTTGAAAGCTATCTTGAGTCATTGTCTTTTTTACACATTTTCTGATGATTTTTTCTAATACAGTAAGCAGCAATGAAACACACACACCCAAAAGTTGAAATTTGGATCATCCCACTTTAACATGTTGAATAATTTGCAAAACAAGTGGGCCAGACAAAATGCATAGAGGTCTCAAATAAGTTCAGTTTTCATTATATTATGACACATTTTTCTATGAAACAAAAATAAGAATTTATAAGTAGTTTGTTCAGGCCACCCAGCTGAGAGCCAACCAGAATGCTCCTTTTAGACAAGGACCTGAACAGCCACAAACAGAATAATCTGCTGTTATGAGTACAATGTACATGATTGGAATAACATTTTCACTCACCCACTGATAGACGGCGTAAGATGTGCTCTGTTAACATGGAGCCTGCTCCCTGAGCACTCCCTGAACCAACCTGTGAAGTGTGAACATTAAGATAACAAAAGACAAACAGCCGTGAAGCAGTTAGCATCAACGTCATGTGGAGTAAAGTTTCTTGCCTACGAGGAAATAACATGACATGATGTTGCGACCAGGCCTTTAACTATCGACCCTCCAATCAAAAGTCCAACAAACTAACCACTAAACCACTACCCCTAAGGGGTACTCTGGGGGGTGGGGTACTCTGGATTTCAAGTTATGGGGAGGTGTAAATGGGGACATAAATTAAAACCCCAAAAAATCATTCAGGCTTGAAGCGAAACAAAAAATCCCCTGGATCAAAATGAAACCCCACCTAATCCTATACTGAATTTACAAGTACTCAGAAGGGATTAAATGACAATAACGAAGAACAACAGCACTTTTTGAATGGTCATGTTTGTTTGTTTATTTGGCATACTATTGCAATAAATGTTCCCAGATCTAGTAGTCATTCCTACAAACTACCCGAAAAAATACCAAAATTTTCTAACCAAAAGAAAATCCCGAAAATTGTGAAATTCAAACCCAAACAATCCTTCGTACCTCCCTGTCACAGGGTTTGACATCTGTTGAGCTGAGCCACTAGCCATAGGGCAAGTGAGCTTCAAAAATCTACTAGCCCACAGCACATTTCATGTATCACCTTGACCCTGGCAGTAGAGCTAAAGACTGTGAACCCTCTCCCTCTATATCTGTACCTACAAATTACACAATAGCTAGCATTCTAAAGCTAATTATTTGATAATTTAGGTCTCCCCTCTTCTCAATTGTCCTGTAAGTAGCCTCATTATTAAGTACAGCAACTTACCTCCTCATTGTCAAACAAGGCTATAACACGAATGTTAGGATCTGAAGCTAGAGAAGGACTTTCCAGGGACTCCACAAGGCCCTGAAAATTAAAATTATAGTACAATGAAGTTAGTGCAACTGGTACATAATATTATGCTGTTGTAAAAAGGATTACATTTAGCTAATAAAAATCATTATCATACACTATACAATCATGGTGAGTCCAAGAACATAAATGCATGCAACCAGATGAAGGTGATGATGGGATGAAAATAATGATGATGAGGAGGAGGAGGAGGGCAAGGAGAGATAGACGGAGGAGGAGGAGGATCCCAGGGGGGTACTCAAAGTATACATGACGGGGGGGTCCGACGTATTTTTTTGGGTTGAAAATTTACACGCTCAGTATTTTTTTGGGTCAAGAGATCTGTCACGTATTTTTTTAGGTCTTAAAAAATATGCATATTTTTTGGGGTCTTATCTCCGAGCGAGCTTTTCGTTTCGGGTTTTCGTTGCGATCAGTGGATCAGAAAAATATTCATTCGAACTTTTTTCAGCGACGTGTCTTCCGGAAAAACTGTTAATATTAAGAAGACAATACAATGTACATTTGTAGTCTTGTTTACTTTTCCTGTTTTCTCTATGACTCATTACAATGATGTCCATCAATGTCTTTCATGTCACTTTAGCTGCTCCCCGGGACGTCTTCAGGTTATCACTAGCCTACACAACGTTCCTGGAAGCCTACTTTCCACTGGATACCACCGACGACGCTTCAGAGTACATCGCTGATGATGGTCGAAGAGTACAATTACGCCATTCCCGCACGGGAAGGCTTCGGCGAGCCGTTATTTATACAGTTCACTAATTCTACAAAGGTACATTACCGGGAGAGATTTAAGGAAACATTTCGACACTTTTATACTATAGGTGTTCTTGTCAAGAGAGTATTGCAGTATTTTTTACGCTCGTTACAGTTCCTGTTCGAAAATGTGAAATTTAATTATGTGTAAGAGTACAATTATGGCATTTCCGCACAGAAAGGCTTCGGCAAGCCATCATTTATACAGTACACTAATTCCTTAAATGTATTACCGAGGGAGATTAAGGGAAACATTTCGACAACTTTGTACTATAGGTTTTTTTAAGAGAATATTGTAGTATATTTCTTAACGCTCGTTACAGTTCCTGTTAGAAAATGTGAAATTTAATTATGTATCATAACCACAATCTGATGAAAGAGGTATGCTGATATAGTGTCACAATGAGGACCTGGCTGTAAATGTGGAGCAGAAGGGAGGATGAAGAGACATTAACGGACATACAAATTTCATGAGCTTATTGATGCAAAATCATGCATTAGAAAGTTCTGCTTAATTGAATAAATCAGTATTGAGGTATTTAAGTCTTGTATTTTTTTGGGTTGGAAATTTTGATGCCAGGTATTTTTTTGGGTCTAAAATTTCAGGCTTGTGTATTTTTTTGGGTTTGCAATATGAAGCTCCGTCGGACCCCCCCCCCCCCCCCCCGTCATGTATACTTCGAGTACACCCCCTGGGAGGAGGATGAGGAGGATGAGGAGTGTTCAACAAGCTCATGGATATTTCACAATCTCACAAAGTACACTATACATTCTCACTGTACCTGGAGTGCGCAAAAGCAGCTGACTTGATTATCCAGCCTTGGAGAGAAAATAAACTCTTCTAGCACACCTCCCAAAGTCTAAAGAAAACAAAAAATTGGTTGCATTAAACACTCAAAGCTACAGTTTTATACAGTCATCCATTTCGTGAACAAGTTGAACCTGGGACCTCCAGACTACACCAGGAACTAAACCTGGTGGGCCTGTAATTATAACCTCCCCTAACTATTATTAGCGAATTTTATTATGACACTTAATTACATTTTAAGCAAAAACTGCAACACCACCAATTACACCACATTATGAACTGAAAGTCTTGTGTAACAGATATTACAATAGCCAAATTTATCTAATAATTATTTTAACACAAAAATATGTTTTTCAATTCAGCAATATTGGAGATTAAAATTAACAACAGAGATCAGCATTTTTAATACTTACTGCAGGTTGGGTGTCAGCCAGATGCAGGTCAAAGTCCAAAATATGTTGTGGCTCACAGCCAGTCTCCTGTGTCAGCAGTTTAACGAGCACTGACTGATGAGAATTGCTCTACAAAATGAACAAGTTTCAAGTTAACAACTGAAAGGTCAGCTTGTACAGCAAAGCATCTGGGTGATGATTTGGTCAAAAATGTGTAGATTTGATGGGGTGCCATGAAGCTCTTGGAACGCTTCACAGAATTGGCTGAGAAAAATAAACAAATAACAGAAACAATGATGCTAGCACTGAAGACAACAAAGCTTCATGGTAACAAGGTCCAATATTAAATTAGAGGTTCTTATTTAAGAGCTTCATGTCCCCTGGATTTGATTTGAAGAATACTTGCCTTATGATTAGTGAACAATGTCACTGTCTTCACTGTCCGTTATTCTAAATAACATTTTGTTTTTGTTTGTTCTTTTTTCTTCAAATATAGCTTAAGAAGACAAAAACCAAACATTCAAAATGTGTATGGTTTTTCTGTGGAGTTAGTAAGTAATATTATTATTGAATAATTTTATGGATAAGAAAACATTTCAAGATACAATTACAGTGCGACTACCCGGATCGGGCCACTTGGAAAAAAATTGACCAATAGCAAAGTATTTCATAAACAACCAATAATGTTGAAGCATCCAGACAATACATGTTCGAAAAAATTTGAAACCGTGACCTCTGATCATGACCTCTTGGAAAACTGCCAGTCATCTACTATTATTTCTTTTGATCCTAAATTTTGAGCAAAACATTTAGAGGTCGAATTCGCAACTGATATTAAGATTTTGCCCATAACCAACCTTAAACAATACTTTTGCTTCACAGTACAGCTAGTACAGTGCCTGAGTATGTTTGTAGAAGAAACCCTTTCCGAAAAGAAATTCGGTAACACAACAATTAACTTGTTCAATTCTGAGAAGCGTTCGCTCAGCGCAGCGACTATAACATAAACAAACACAGATCTTAAGGTAAATGTCCACATTTGCCTGCTTCAATCGTTCAATAATAAACAGAGGTTCCCGAATTTCCTTATTCACTAACTGCTTTTTGAATCAACAAGTTCTTATTGTTGTTTTATTGATTCTGGCTTCTGCAGCCCTTTCAATTTGCAGCCACAGTCTCAATACTGCAAGGAAATCCAAATCCCTTATATTATGGGAGCTTTTAGTTCCATTTCAGCATGGTGCAAGTCTGAAACGTGACCTCGTAATAGCTAGGAATGTTGGCAGCTATTGCTGTAAATGCCTCCCTCTCGATTCAGTCTTACTTGTATTTTCTGGGTAAAAGCCATTTTGGAAACATTTACATTTACCGTGAGCTTATTATAGCTTACGTAGCGCGTACAAATAATCCGCGAGATATTTTCAGTCACATCGAGTCAACAACGCACTGTTTGAAAACATTCAAAAATCACCATTGAACTAACCAATGAGAAAATTAGACTATTTCCTGATAGGTCCGCAGAATTAGACAGTTTCAAATTTATTTGGAGATGTATTGTCTAAATCCTTCAATGTTATTGGTCAGCTTATGAAAAAATGTTGGCTTCTTTTGTTCTCAATGAAGGCTATGATTGGTCAATTTTCTTCCAAGTGGCCCGGTCTAAGTAGTTGCACTATAACAAATGAATAAATTAATAAGCAAAAACTACAAAAACAACATTACAGTGTATTTTCAAAACCACCTTGACTTCAATTTCAAGTTTAATTTGCAACTGCTAATAATATGTTTTGATATATTCAAAGTATTACTGGCTGAACTTGTCTACATCTTAGTAACAGATAGTAATATTATTTACTTTGTTTTTATTTAGTTCGTTCTAGTAGTATAATACTATTAGCCTGTGTACAGCCGCCTGCTCTATTTATTATCGTATCGTAATAGTTGAAGATGCATAGATTCATTGTAAATATGAGGCTAATTACGTAAGACAGCCTGCCGTGGTTAGCCAAGTTCTTGGAACACACAAAAAACCAACTTTGCAATTACATGGAAGAAACTCAGCCTGGCTAGCCAGGATCTCACTAATGCGATGCCAGGATCTCACTATCGCGATGCCAGGATCCCAGCTAGGCAGGCTAAAAATGTTTCATGTAATCTTTCTTTTGACACTGCTCATCCTAGTACTTAGCATGCTGCTGGACGGATGTCACAATGAACCTCTTATTTTTATTTTTATTTTAAATTAATAATTGCATCAGAATTTAACTGTAACACAGTGCTGTTTAAACTCATTTCTTTTTACTCATAGAAACAAGACAGCATTTGTCTTAGTTGAGGTTTTTGATGGGTCTCCCATCATCCTCAGTTGTCTTATAATGACTGCATGTTGCCAAATAGTATAATTTACATTTATTTTATTTTTTATGGAAATGTACAATGCATGAGGTACTACAAAAAACTAACCCTACAAGAGTCCTTGATTTCCTTTGATTTCTTGTCACTGCTTTCCTCGGCTGCTACTGAGCCACACACTAGTTCATCATACACACATGTTGACAAGACTGGAGCACTGGCAAAAAAATAATAATAATAAAAATACAATCACCAAAAATATTAAAGAGACAATAACATCATTATTTTAACAACCATTACTGACAATATCTTTGAGACTTGATCTTTATAACTAATGGTTTGCTCAAGGACTCAGTGTCAGGAATAAGGCAGTAAATTTGACCTCCACATTAACACCATGAAATTAAAACTCTTACTAAATCTAGACTGACTAAAAGGAATGAAAGCAGAGTGTAATTTTATACTGTATACTTACATGTGGGTTTCTTTGTTTGGAGAGAACTTGTCATTGATGTCACGCTGCAGATGAATAGCCAAATGAGGAACTCTCAAGATTGGTCGCTTGATGTGAACTAGATGGTGCTCCAGTTTATCCCCACTCTGTTAATTTACAAAGAAAAATTGTAGGAGAAAACATGTAAAATTTGAATACATTTGCAATAAAGAAAAATTTGAAATATGGCAGCATAACACTCAGGAAAACAAGAGGGCTTTTACATTGCTTAATTGACCAATTGCAAGCAACATAGTATTACTTATAATAATCAGTTAATGTAAGTTTCAGGCAATACCTTGGTCATAACTCGGCCTGCAACTTTTAAATCCCTGTCGAACCATGTAGCCCAGATTCCTCCACCATAACACTCCACGCCAACTTGCTGGTAACCATTACTGCTCTTCTTGGAATTGGGTTTAACCTGTTATAGTTCAAGAGCAATTCAGTTTTAACAATTTGCTAATAAGACTTTGGTACAATCAATTCTGTTTTAGTACAGACCACATAAGGCAATGCTTATTTTCAATGGATAATATATAGTTACTGTATTTTTAATTTCCAACGATCTGATGATACTGTTCAACATGATGATTTGAAAATAATTATTGAAAAGGTACCATATGTCTGTTTTATTATTATTATTATTATTATTATTATATTAACATCATGTTGAGGGGTGGGGCATTAAACCCTGTGACAGACAAGCACTCCACCCTGAGGAGAGTACAGTAATAGTACTCCTACTGTGTATTGTTTCATGCTGCGGGAATGGGAAACAGACATGTTGGCCTCATGGTTTGAATGTAACTATCTTAATCTACTTAGAGTAGCAAGTCTTGGTGAATATTTCTGCACATTGACAATCAATTTGGTCCCAGGGAGACTAAAATTCAAACAATTTCTACCTCTGTAAAATGGACTCTATAATTCAGACACTTCATGGCTCTGTCCTTTTGGTGTCTGTATTAAAGAGGTTTGACAGTACATTTATGCATCCCACACTACATACCTTGAGACAGGGACTGTCTGTGTGAGCTCCCACAATACTGAAGCCATTTCCAGGCTGATATTTTCCACCAACAGCAAATGCGATAATTGTTGACTGGTTCCTAGTCACAAAAAACTGTTGACAAGAAAAAGTAACACAAAAAGTGAGCTACAAAACACACACCAGTGTCATACATGAATGCTTCTGTATCAACAGCTGATATTTATCCATTCTAGAATTTAACTTAGCATGACTAATTCTTTCAAGCTAGAGCTCAAAAATTAGAATTTGAGTAAAAATTACTGTCGGATACTATCAGATATTTAACTGATGAGTTCGCATATAGTATTCATTTGTTATTATTTTCAACAAGAGCTTTACACTGAATTTCAATGTAATTCACCATAGTACAGTGTGTGGTACCTTATCAGCTGGCTTAATATCCCAGTGATCTCTTTCTTTGAGTTCTTTAAAACCCGCTGAAGTCAGCACCTTTCTGCACTCATTTACCACTGAAACAAATCATACACTGGGGTTTATTTTCACCTAATATACTGTATAGAGGATATTACATGGCGGCGCGAAGATCTGAATTTTATTTTCAAGTGGTAAAAAACAATATTTTACGAATGCACAGTAAGTGAGCAAAATGTCGTTTTTCTACCACGAGAAAATAAAATTCATATCTTGAAGCTGCCGTGTAATATTCTTTTTATTATATAGACAAGAGTATTTTTGTACAAACAACAATGTTAAAGCTGGAAATGACGTCATCGATATGTTCTCACTAGCGAGGATATGGAAAATATGCCACTCGAGTCCCAGATACAGTTTCGTATGAAATTTACGAGTGGTCTATTTTCCACTAAAACACTCTTGTCTATATTATAAATTAAAATACTGTAATTAATTAGTTATCTTACACACAAGAGAGATGAAGACGTACAAATTGTTGTTAAAACTGTTTTTTCTTCTGAAAATAATTATTATCAGAAAACTATTGTTATTATTATTATTATTATTATTATTATTATTATCATCTTTATTGTGTACAATTTATATATGAAATACCCTTTTCTTGACTCCCTAGTATATTAACGTACCATGGTATGGAGAAGGGCCATTGTTGACAAATTCAATAAACTTCTTTGCAGCAGATTTCATTACTTCCAACGAGGAAACCTGCGAGGTGACCAAAAATATTATGGTGGCTTTATACATAACACATCCATGTATACCCAAATTAAAGTTCAGCCTGGCAGTGGTTGACTTTAATAATTAGTTAACACTTATGAAACTCTACACGAGGAACTGCAATTTACACTTCCATAAATCACTTAAATGATGACATTAAGACATGCAAGCACATTCACATATCACTGATCCTGAAATAGTTGAGTTGTCAGTTGTTAAGGTGCAGCAAAATAACAGAAGACCTTAGTGAAATGTAAGACCTTGAATAGAGAATTTGAGCTGAAAATAGTAATCAGTAAACACATGTAAAGAATCAAGTATAAAAACCTTAACTAATACAGTTCAAATCCATCTGTGCCCAAGTTAAGCACTATTTTATTGGACAGATCAAGTATTTCATTTCTTTATAGCTGAAAGAGCCAACTTTCTGTCACCTTACAAGTATTCATCTACCTTCCTTATAATTATCACTGTGATAGATTTGAATAGTGGTGGATATGCTCACTAACATTGAAGTGAATGATTGTTTCAGTACATAGCACACAAGTCAATAGCCAGTTCCAAAGCATTTTTTCTTCTTTTCTGATAAACGGCCAAAATCTCACCCAAGGTCACTTAACTGCTTCACTCTGGGAGTGAATAGCAAACACTATCCTGAGTTTGAGTAGCCAATCAGATTGCATGAAAAAGACTATTCACTTGTGTAATAAGCCCCTTCAGGGGTGTCCCAGCTACCACTATCTTCCATGGTCCCAAATGGGATTTTTAGAGTCCAAAAATTAAGGTATATACATGGTTATGTTTGACATGGAACCCGGTCTTGGATCCCGATGGATCACAGGCAAAATGATGTTTCTGGCCAAACAGAGTCCTGGAGTAAAGCAACAGAGCCCTGGAACATTGCATTATATATTTAGTCGGAGAACTGGCACTTTATACTATTACACTTTAGAAACCCGATTTCCCGAAGGAGATAGACATACAGTTGAACCTCCAATAAGCTACCACCCAAAATGTCAAGCCTAAATGCACTTATGGGAGGTGGTCGCATATAAGAGGTTAGACTACAGGAGGTCAAAATTTTGATTTTGATTCAAGGTTGGTTTTCTTTAATACATGTGCAACCAAACATATAACCCAAAACAAAGGGTACTACCTTAAGCAGAGAACGAGGATCACAAGTACATTACATTAACAAATAAGTCATATTCAGGGGTTGTGTGGCACGATTCCATTCAGTTTAAACCCGGTGAGATGGGATCATAGCTTACTGGAGGTTAAGGCTATGTTTACACAGGACCGGACCGGAACCATTCCAAACTGAACTGGACCAGATCGGCTTCTGTTCACATGGTACCATTTGGAACCAATCCAAGTGTTTACATGGGACCGTTCTGGAACCAGTCGGGAACGAATCCAAACGGATCTAAAAACAGCAGGTCCAGTTTTGGATCCGTTTGGATCCATTCCGGATTGGTTCCAGAAACTATCCAGTCTGATTTTCGGAACGGATCCTTGGAAGTGGTCGCGTTTAAACATTAGCCTTCAACAGGTTTAAAACCATGATAGAAAAATTCAAAATGTCAGCTCAGAGAGGTGGTCGGCCTACAAGAGGTTTCAAGTGTAGTGATTTCACTGAGAAAATTTTGTTTTTTTTGAAAAGTTGTCTCTAAAGGAAGGAATGGAAGTGGAAGGCGTAAGGTGAGGTGGTCGCACCGGGAGCGCCCTGGGTTCGACTGCATAAATCGCTGTTTCATTGTCGCGTGATGGAGATCTATCGCTCCATCACGCGACAATGAATGCAATTTCTATGTAACAACGATCAAAAGTCTACAAAAAATAGCTAAAAAGATCATAAATGTTTTCCTTAGTTTTCCTTTCTTTCCATCTAACAAATGAATTCACCGTTTCAATGCGGAAATACTAAACTATTAACCTACCTGAGCGGCCATCTTGACTCCCAGCTTTGTAACCAGGCCAGCTCGTGGTACCTTTACCCAGTCCCTCCGACGACTGAAAGCCCCGTACCCCCATACCTGGGGAATGCGGGGCACTAGCGGGAGATTCGAGCGGTTTTAGACTTTCCCTTTTGCCACGGTATGCACGGTTTTAGATAACATTAGACGGAAGTATCAGCGACCGGCCGGGGACCATGAGCGGGGCTTAGGCGGGGATTCACCAAGGAATCAAAGAAACGGTTTTGGCACACGGGTACAGTTTGGTTACTCAAGGTAACTGATTGTTCAATTTACAATTTTGGTTGTATTTTTAAACTTGTTCTGTGTTGATGCATTGCTTGAATCACCGTGTTGCAGTTGATTTTTATACACGTCCAGAGAAATCTTTTAAAAGGGACTATGTCTCACCAAGAGGAAGCGTGAAAGCAAACCATCCATCCAGAAACGGATGCAGTCCATTTCTATCCTGATCATGCACTAGAACAGCGACCTTTTTCAAACTGTTCCATTATTGTTAGGTTTTCATTGATGCAAATATGACTTTTGGCTTTTCAAACTGTTCCATTATTGTTAGGTTTTCATTGATGCAAATATGACTTTTGGCTTTTCAAAGTGTTGGTTAAAATAACTGACATATACAGTAGAAAAATGCACATTATTGCTGCTTTATTTATAACCGGTCTAATTATTGAAATATATAGAGTTTGGCCAACATTGTGTTTTTGTGATTTTTGAACTATTTCCCGGGGACGGGGAACAAAAGTGAGGTTTTCAGGTAAGAAATTGCCCCGGGGAATAGCGGGGCATAGCAAGGAATTTGATTTAGAAGGCAGGCCTGGTCTAACGCCCCGCTATTCCCCGGGTATGGGGGTGCGGGGCTTTCCACTGACTAGTGCACAAGTATCTAGCCTGCGAACGCAGACGTATTTCAGGCTGTCGTTTCTCTTCGCCGAAAATAACGTGATGTTACTTTTCGGCAGAGAGAAGCGACAGCAGGAAATACGTCTGCCTTTGCAGGCAAATGAAAGGAGTGAAATCTTCTGAAATCTTTGTCTGGAAGCTGGGTATTGAAAATAAAGAAAAATGCGTTCCCAGTCAACTCAAACCATTATTACAGGACTCGCGTGAGAGCCTAATGAGGATTCTGTTCATTCAGTGTCTAGCAGTCTAGCAAGGGATCGGTCAGGGATGCGAAAAAATTACGACAGGGAACCGTGACCAGATTGAAAGACCTACAATGAACTCGTGACAAAGGCTGGGCACTCTGTTGGAAAGAATGCAGAGCCTAGAAACAAGCTACTTCTTTCTCCTCTTATTGCCGACTTGTAGTACGTCCCCAGAGGCGGATCCTGGGATGGGGTTGAGGGGTTGCCCCCCCCCCCCCTAGACCAGTTTGTTGTTTTTTTTTCAAATTTGTCAAAATTACCGTAATTTACAACCTGCTCCTTCAAAGGTTACTCGAAAATGTACCGCCAGAGACGAGACCCCCTAGACCCCTAGTTTACCTCCCCCTACTACTTACAACTCCGCTTTCAGAAAATTCTGGATCCGCCACTGGCCGTTTATCAAGCCGAAAGAGAAAGTTGTTCAGTTGATGAAAACCAAGGCAAAACCTAATGGCACTTTCCGAAACGGTTTGCTTTCATTCTATATCATCTTGTTTCAGAAACTGTCAAGCATCGCCATAGTTTATCTGCTGATTCACTCGCCTCGTTTTGGTAACCCTGAAGGGTGTGTCACTCCCAGCTATGCTCAGGGGAGGGTGGAGTGTCACTCCTAGCATTGCTCAGGGGAGGGGACAAGCTGAGGAAAGAATCCCAGACAATCTACGTAGATCATAGTTTCAGTATATTTAATAATCTTTAATCAAACAAAACTAAGTACATATGTTTTTACACAAAAAGTTAAGAGACCAAACAAATACAAGTAGATCGAGTTTCCTTTACTGGCGCGTATAACAGACCCTAGTGACGCCGCACTGATCTTTATTATTCAAGCCTTCTTCTTTCTAACCTGTCCTACGCACCTGTTTCTAATGATTGGCACGTCACGCAACGTTCCCGAGCCAAAAAACGACTTCCCTCTTTCCACCGTTCCGCAAAAATTATTAACGTACGGTTTATATTAACTATAAAAAAGTACTGATTTAAAAATATCGGAATATAGTTATTTTCCTTTTTTCCTCTATATTGTCTCTTTGCTGCTGATAACATTAATATAACAGGATATATTTTCGGAGCCAAGAAAGACACAGAACAAATACAAATAAATATCTGACAGTAAACAAATGTGTAGCTATTTTAAAATAATAAAACATTTCCTGACTCAGAGCGTAATAAAAATTAAAAACTGTAGAAGTGGAATATTTCGTCCGGACCAACCGAACGTCATCAGCCACGGTAGAAATGAGAATATTAAGAAGGGTTATATCACTTCATAAGGGTCTCAAGGGGCCTAAAATAGTGTTATAGATGTTGGCTAATTCGAAGCCATTGTCTCTATTCAAAGAGGGCTTTCGTAACCGGATCTCAATTGGTTCCCTTGTGCGGCGTTTGAACGTGTTGCTTTTCGTGGCGAGAACTTTTGTTTTGCTGGAATCCACCGAATGTTCCGTGAGCTGGCAATGTTCGTGAACGGCTTCCACTTCTACAGTTTTTAATTTTTATTACGCTCTGAGTCAGGAAATGTTTTATTATTTTAAAAATCATGTTTCCAGAACAGGAAAACAATATTTTTGATTGTAAATGTGTAGCTGTTTACTGTCAGATATTATTTGTATTCGCTGATAACATGAAAAGTCAAAAACTGTGGTTAAGGTCAAATAAGTTACCTTACTTTCCTTCATGAAAGTTTTGTGACATTTGGCATTTTCAGCGCCACGGAGAGTTCAAAATTGACGTAGCCCTGAACATATGTTAATCTAATTTAAAGATTTTGACTGGTACTGAATCATCCAAGTACAATAAAAGAAGTATTCCACGAGCTCAAAGAAATAACTTCTAGTAGTTGGAATGGGGGATTTAACAGGGTATTTATAAGCTAATTTCCGCACGTTTCATGCCTGATTTTCTTGGTCCAGTTCTTCCAGTATTGTTTTTGCTGGTACAGTCTTATTTGTAGGACTCATCTCTCCAGAGCTGAGGCGATTTTTGCGTTTCTCATAAATCTCAGAGAAGTTGTTCTCATCTTTTAGAACGTCAAAGAGAGTTCTTTGCGTTTGACCTGAAAATAAATCACAACATTAGATCACAAGTGTTTTGATGTTAAAACCATTCAGTTGTCTTAACTGATATCAAAGTACTGCTGATCGGGTTTCATTCACAGCCTCAAAAGTTAGAACCATCTTATACAGATTAATAAATTCTACCACGGAAAAGTACCGCTCAACAGCTTTCATTTGAATGGTCACACTTTAGGATTTCCTCCACAGACTGAAAAGTTAAAACCACGCCCCAAATTTCGCGCGGCCACAAAATGGCAAATGCTTCGAATGTGCGGCAAAACCTACGGAAGGGCTTGCAACGCAGGCTGTGTAGAGCATAATCAGTAGCCTGAACAACAGCACAGAAAATAAATGCTCAATAGCATTTTCGCGAAATAGTCGCACTTTTGGATATACGATCCATACATGGATAGTTTGACCCTGGAAGAGAAAACGTTTGTTGCATTTACAGAAAATATTTCCTGCATCTTTGTTCCAATAGGTCTAGTGATTTAGTTATGTCCGGCAAAGCTCTTTTAGTGATCCGTTTTATTTACCTGTTATTATCATGATTTACTTTTAATATGATAATTTCCCATAATGTTCTTCCAACTTATTTTCCATGTATTTTGGATGTGCATGGATGATGCATGCACTACCGGAAAATAAACTCAGGGTGGGCCATTCTTAGATATTGGAATAACTTACCTGTTACCGTGGGAGACGTAGCAGCTGGACTTGTAGGCGCTAAAATTGAAAGAAATTAACTCAGTTTCAATTTATTCTTTTACAACATGACTCTCTTCCTGTCATTCCGCACTGCACTTTCCGTCATGCAGTACGTGACCAAAAAGGCATTCATCTAATGACTGGAAAGCGAAGCCTGGTTAACTGGCCACAGCACGTCTGATTTCTTGGCTATAAGGGAGCGGGAAGGGAGGGGGGAGGTATTAGCCTTCAGTAAGTACATTCCGTTGAAGCAAGTACTAAAATTCACTAATTTCGATTCAGTCCAATCATCTCAATTTTTGCTAGCTATAAATAGTTGTCACCAATTTTTTCTTCCAAAGAAAGACACGTAAGACATTAAGGGGAGTTTTTATGCTCACTTATAGGGCTAGAGCGAAGGGGACAACACTTACCCGATCGTGATCTCTTGTTCATTCGTTTGAACAACATCGATACATACGTCATTACACTCAGCTCATCAACGACTTCCATCGATACCAGGTCCTCCGCGTCCAACAAAGCTGGGACGTTCAAACTGTCCTGTGCAACTTTGAAAGCCTGAACCAAGGAAACAAATGATCTAATCAGTGACCAGAAAACAAGTCGAAGAAAGTCTGGCTGTGTGAAATCAACCCATCTAAACTTACAAGTTCGTTATTATTTATGGCGTCCTCCTTTGATAAACCGTCAAAATCCCTGCGAAGATAAGTCAAAACTTAATCAGTGAAAACGAAACAGAAGAAAACACTTCTTGGTACTAATATCAGTTTCTGTGAGTGGCGCAAGACTGGGGGATACTTCTTATAGTGGGGTATACGGGGAGGCTCCACCCGAAAGGGGTGCAGCCTTTTTTAAGCCTTTTTTAAGCTCGAAGTATATAGAAGGGTAGGAAAAATTGCCATTTTAGTATACGAAAGGGTCACAAAATCAGCTGCACAGTGGAAAAAATGGTGTCTAAAGCAAAGTATATCAAAGGGTGCCACATTTTGGCAGGAGCGACCACGCAACTGAATCAGAACGACTGAAAACCTAGGGAAAACGTGGCGATTACTGAAAATTCTATTGTTTTGGCTTATTCTCGAGGTATAAGAAAGGGATGCAGTTTTGCTCTAGGTATATGAAAGGGGTACCATTTTGGAAAAAATTAGTATATTAAAGGGTAAGGTTTGAACCTCCGGGCGGAGCCTCCACGCACAAAACTTTATTGAGTAGCCCCCCCCCCCCCCCGCGGGGGTGATTTAAGATTCCGGATCCATCTCAACATGATATTTCTCAGTGTTAATCGTAATCGCCTTCATTCGATAAAAAGTGCATTTTGATACCATATATGAGAAACTGATTGTTAATTGGAACGACTGTTTTCGTCACATATGGAATTATTTATCGACGCCACAGAATCCTCGTACCTGAGAGCATATGATCTCTTTGGTCAGCGCAAAAATCGTAGACGACATTAAAAAACCGCAGAGCGCTTAGCGCCTAACCAAGCAAGAGAGAGCTGCAAAAGAAATACATGCGTATTTCTAACCACCAGAATCAGTACACAGGAGTCGAAACTTGATACCCCCGGCCACTTGGAGGATACGAACTGTGCCCGAAACGCATTGAATTGTCGGTATGGGAGTTATATGAGGTCACATCTTTAAAAACCACTTAATCTTTCAGCACTTCTGAGAAAAACATTAAAATCAAAATACTTCACCGGGCACTTCAGTATGGCATTCAATCAAGACTAAATGAAATTAAACCAGTCACCGTTTTGTTTTGAACAGTTACTTCATTTGCAACTTGACTACATTGTAGTCTTAAGTTCCACACTTTACATTTACTTGTTCCCTTTTTGAAGTTGCCTAAGGTGTCATCACGCAGATATCGAAACTACTTTCGTTAATTTACCGCTCAACTTATTTTAACGTCTTTGTTTCTATTTCTGCCAAGGACATGGCGTAGGAGGAGCACGATGATCTTGCCCCGCCGATCAATGAATAATTTTTCCACGAAATCACTGAAATCAGCGGGCTAGTAGATAAACGATCCCCTACACCGAAACACGTGCTTTGCGGGGTACATAAAAAAAAAAAAAACTTAAAAAACCTCTCAAGCTATGCAGGGTAATCATGACTCTTCTATGAAAGTTTCAGCCAAACCAGTAGCCAGATGGGCTCCTGGCAAAACTGAGTCTGTATTGTCTCTCTTGCAAACTTCAGCGAACCATTAACCCCCCCCCCCCCTACGCTTTTTTCGCTTCGCTTCGTAATTTTAAGGTCCATTAGTTTTTCATTTGTATATGGATTCTTTCTAATGCCGCTTCTCTGAGTTCAGTTTCTGATGCAAATAGAAATTCACTACGTTTGTAAAATGCCAAATGTTTAGCACGTTCAGTTACTATTTAAAAATAACGAAAATATGGCTTGCCTTTCGTAACAGACCATTTGCCTATGTTGTCCTGATCATTTATATTGTTGCTGACTTAGTAAGTAGTTTAGAAACTTTCAGTCTAATAAAAGCTTTAGTATTGTGCAATGAGCTACAATATTTCAGTATTGATCTCCGGGAAAGTTGAAACACCTTGTTGTCAGACAAAAAAAACACTGATTCTGATTGATTCATGCATTTGAGTTAGACGCGCGTAATCGAGAAAACAAATCTTGCGGATTTGCCAAAACAAATTAAATGTCTTGGCTAGTGTGCCGGATTGATTTCACCGGCACAGGAACCACAAAACTCAAACTCAAGACTCGGTCTTTGAAGTCCTGAAATCCCTCCTACAATCAAATTGACTTTCTATATTGGAGTTTGTAATTTATAGTTCAGGTTACCGTCGGAGAAGTGTGACCATTCAAACGAACGCTGGCTTATAATCCAAGCTACTGAGCAGTGTTTTCCAATAAAGAAGGGCATTTTTATTATTTTCTCAAGTGGAAACTTCAAAACTGAATTGTTAAACTCTTACTGCTGAGTAAGAGGATAAAGCTTGATACTTAAGTCTGAATTAATGCAATTTATTACTTACAAAAGCTCTGGACTGAAGCGATGCAGAAGGGCGCAAAATGCCAAACCGTCCCTCCATGATGAAGCCAAGTCGCAAACATTCACGTCTTTGTAGCCTTTCGTTTGCTGTTTGCACCACTCCAGAAGGGCGTCTTTTCCTTTTAAACTTCTTGATCGAGCCAACTGCCTTGTAGACATTACGGATGAGTTCTGCTCTAGTTCAGTAATGTCGGAGTCACAAATCTCAAACGAGAAAATTACTCTTACAGACTAGCGTGATACGAATTTCTTTTCTGTGTCAGTGGGTTATCGTTATCGGTCACCATATGCCAACCAGTTTTCATCTGGCTGCTAAGCACGTCTACGGGAAGTTAAATTTACTTTTGATATATGCATGTCTGTACACAAACCCCATCTGCGGTTACGTTAGAATATGTACAATTAACAATGCGGTTGGCAGTTTGGTCACCTGGGGATAAGTAGTTGATAAACATCACGCACACGTGCCAGAAAGCTCTATTGCAGTTCGCGAAGGTCAGTAGTTATTTATATTGGTCTGTTTCAAAACAAAATAACCCTTTTATTACTTCCTAAACAGAGGGCCAAAATATAGATTTGACAAAGGTTCTTTCATCTGGAAAAAAACGAGAAACGGTCGTACGCACTCCAGTAACTTCAATTTATTTTGAACTTTAATTTGAATGCGGGTAACACATAGTTCGAACTTTGACCAGAATCAAGGTTAGAATGAAACCTCCTCGAGAAGCCTGACAAACAGTACCAAAGGAAGGTACTGCTAAGTAGCTTTCTTCAGAAAAAACCAAAAGAAAAAACCACCCACTGTACAGCATAATAAACAGCACCACAGGAAAGTATTTCTCGATACGGCTCAGTTTCATTTGAGTAGTCATACTTAAGGATTTCATCCACAGACCGAAAAGCTAGAACCACCTTCAGTACAGCATAATTAACAGCTTCAAAGGTAACTGCCGCTACCTCTTAACAGCTTTTTACATGAATGGCCACACGTGATAGAGCCACGTTATATAATTAACTCATTGAGACACAAACGTCATGGCTCCAGGTTTTACTTAAGGTTTAGTACAGAAGGCTACGTACGATTGTGAAAGTAATGTAACTGTCAAGAACTTTTGAAGTAACAACCCGTTAATTATAATCCAATATCATTACGATCGTTTTGTTTTCTACTGTTATCGGACATCATTATCAGAAAAGGTCAAGATCTAACAAAATCATGAAAATTAAAACTCACTGAAGCGAATACTGTAAAATGGGCTTTGTTGGTATGCCCTACCCTGCGTCAAGAATTAAAACATCACAAGCTTTTTTCCAGCCGTTGTTCTCGTTGCTGTCGTTGTTGTTTTAATGCACTCGGTAGTCGAAATTTAAATGCTGATCGACGTATAATGAAACGCGCACATGGTGTTTTTTTATTATTATTATTATTGTTATTATTTATTTATATATTTGTTCATTTATTGTTCTTTTTTTTTTCTTATTTTTTCACAGCGCTCGTGATAAACTATTTTTGATTAAGAATGTGTTTGATGATCTGTTTTAGTTTGTACTTGCCCTAACCTGTTCATGAAAATACAACAGAATTAACGAGTACACGATATTATCGGCATTTTATCCCCCGCTGACAAATTCAATTTCAATTTCATTCTTTGCTAGCAAGACGTTACTGATGCCCGTTGATGAAGGTTACATAAGTACATGTATACTGGCAGTGAACGACCAAATATTCCAAGCAGTTAAAGCTGTTTACCATATGGGTGCCTTGAACCAAATAACCATGAACAGTATTTGATTTTATTACTTATTAACTTAACTTTGTAACTTTTATTTCTTACTTACTTAACTTAACTTAACTTAACTTATTTACTATTAGTTTGTAAAAAAGCTTGAAATTCCAGCCATCTTCTCATTCAGGCCATCCGTTATCCGTGAGAGGAGCCACATACAAACCCATGCTTAAAAACATTCATACAAGCATGTTATTCTGCCCGGCTTATGAATTTACGTCACGGAAATAACATGAAAACAAATTGTCGTCCTGGAAGTCATTAGCTTCAAAACAAGCCCAGGCCAATATTCGGGATTTTCTTGAGTGGCATTTCATCGCCTCTTACTTACACACTCACTTACACACTCCTCGATCCCTAAGTTTGAGTGGTTTTTAATTGAGTGTCGAAAGTAATTTGTGTTGCTTCGGTTTTAATTAGTTTGACAACGCTGTGTGATTGGTTAAAAAACTCGCGCCATTTTCTCAATCAATCAGACGTAAAACCAAAACCAATTGCGATTTGCTCGCTCGAATTACTTTTTGAGTTGTTTGCACCTCTCGTGACTACAAGTAGTCGGAGTAATTACTTTGGTTTTGTTTTTTTCCACACTGACCCCAGTCAAGATCTAAAAGCAAGTCATAGTCTTCGCGCCACCGGTCTCGCCACTCGCTTGGCATCACATCACTGCGCTCGCCAAGCCACTGTCGTTGAGGTCGTGTGGGAACCTTCCTCGTCAACTACCACCTTCGGCTCAACTCGCATCTGTCACACCCGCCTTCTTAAATTACTACTCTAGTCGGAAAATGTCCTCCATTTCTTCGCCCTAAAACCCGTTGGGGCGAAGAGACGTCACAGCTCTATCCCGCTCTCCTTCGCTCGCCACCTCGGCCAGTGTAATTTGGAATTCAGAGGCTTTGCTTTAGAGCCGATTTACAAAGCAACTGTCTTAAACCTTCTCTAGACTTGTAAATCGACCCTAAACGGACATTTTTAGGACATACAGTGGTACCCTGATATAACAAACCCCTATAAGACGAAGACACCCGGGGTATAACGTAACGAACCATACTCTTCAGCCCAGTAATAGTATGATGTATGGAAAAGCACCCCGATATAACGCATCCTCCGTTACCACGAACACATTTTGTCAGTCCTTTGGACTTGGTTGCATCGGGCACTGTATTTTCCCTCCTTCCGGTGAGGCCTCTTTCATATCATCATACTTACGGCACTGAGAAAAAAGAAGTATATATTCTTCATTCCGATTAGAATAATAGATGATCAGAAGCCATAATCGGCTCCTGTAGACGTAACCTGCGAATACATGCGGGAGCGATGAGAGCCGGCTATGATTAAAGGCTTGGTTACCAATGATGGCATCGACCGTCAAAAATGGCAACGACAGTTTACGAAAGGGAAATAGGCACAGCACCGGCGGCTGTATTGGCAGGCTACTGTAGACGATCCAAAAACGAGTTGACAAGAGATAAAGTTTTACATATTTATTACATAACAAAGTAGGCTACGAGCAGTCATTCTCCTCTCTTCGAGGAAATTAATAGCACGTTTGCAAGTGTAATTTACAAGTGTAGCTATTGTTTTCAACCTCTGAAACAATAGCTACACTTGTAAATTACACTTGTAAATGTTTTATTAAATTGACCCCGGAATACAGACTCCTTGTTCGCCAAACGTCTTGGTTGTGTTACTGTTATTCTAGAGACATGGATAATGTTTTAACATAGTCTGCTATAACTCGTACTCACCCAGAGAATGAAAACCGCAAATTCAACATAATCAAAGAAAACGTTCGTCGTTTCTGCAGTGATCACCGGTTTCATTACGTGATGTCATAAATTAAGTGAAAATATAAAGATTCAATCCCCGGTTTGATTACATGTTAGCCTGCATAACAAGTAGTATTGTGCAAAGGCAAAGTATGAGTGGCATGGAGCCACGACAACAAGCGACGTAAGCCACGCCCCTCATAATCCTATACATCGTACCCAAACTTACCGAAAAAGGGCAACGTGTGTTATTGTCTATGAAAACTAAATTAATACATTTCTGAAGTAGTTCTTAGTGGATTTTTGTAAATGGAGTGCAAAACATCTGATTAGTAGTGTGAACACCTATAGTAGGTTCACCAATCCACAGTAAAAGGGAGCTTAAGCAACCACTACGACTACGGCAAGGAAAACGTCACTTCAAAGCATAGCTCCATGTCACTTGAGCTGCTTCGTGATCACACTTGAACCCTCCTACGCGACCAACTCTTGTAAGCGACCATTTAGACCTGGCATTACGGGTGGTCGCTTATGGGAGGTCCAACTGTATTATAACATTTTTAAATTGTTGAATGAGATTGAACGTCCCAAGAACTGAACTGGCTGACACGGTGTTCAAGTTAAAAAAAAAAGAGAGAGAGAAAAAAGAAAAGAACGAAATTCACTGTCGTATGTTCACGCTCTCCGTAGGACTTTTAATTTGATCATTTCCTGTCGTTGCTTTGCAGAGGACGGCAAAGAAATGTACCAAAATCTGTGCCGCACATGCAGAGTCGTTGAAACTTTTGTTTAGTGCCGCTCTAGATGCCGTTGTCGCCGTGCTTGCCTAAGCTTCCTAAAATGCCTTAGGTTCATAATTATTGATTGATTGTTTGTCTCTTTGTTGTTTTCTAGTACTTAGAAACCCTTAGTTTGTGATAACCATGATAACTGGATAGTCCAGTCTGGTTGTTTAAAAACTCTGATGTACTAGTTTTATGGGGGTTACTATTCCTCGCATGCGTTACTACAATTTTGATGACCTACCGAAAAAAATCTCAGAATTCAAATACTGCCGAAAATCTTCAGCATCATTACTGTTATATACCATCATTTCAAATCTAAACACCCTTTCTGCTTTACCGCATTGTTATATGTATAACAGAGTGTTTTTATAAACTGATTCTAGGGAGCGACGAGAAACTCATCCTCCTGGGGAGTACTTGAATCATTTCAGTATGGCAGTACCGTTTATTATGCGTTTTTTTGTTTGTTTTTTGTTTTTTGTTTTTTTTGGTGCTGTACAGTGTGGCTCTAACTTGTGAAATCTCTGGAGAAAATCGTTAAGTGCCACCATTCAAACGAAAGCTACTGAGCAGTACTTTTCTGTGAAACTGTTTATTACGCTGTACATAGTGGTTTCAACTTTTGAGTCTGTGCATAAAATATGTTACAGTGTGATCACTCAAACGAAAGCTACTGAGCAGTACTTTCCTCCGGTGCTGTTTATTATGCTGCACCTACTGGTTCCAACTTTTGAGTCTGTGCATAAAATATCTTACAGTGTGACAATTCAAGTGAAAGGTATTGAGCAGTACTTTCCTGCAAAACTGTTTATTATGCTGTAAAGAGAGGTTTCAACTTTTGAGTCTATGCATAACATATTTTACAAGTAAGACCATTTAAATGAAAGCTACTGAGCAGTACTTTTCAGTGGTGCTGTTTATTATGCTGTACAAGGTGGTTCTAACTTTTGAGTCTGTAGATGAAATCCTCAAGTGTGACATTCAAATGAAAGCTACTGAGCAGTACTTTCCTGTGTTGCTGTTTATTATGCTGTATAAGGCTGTTCTAACTTTTGAGTCTGTGAATGAAATCCTAAAGTGTGACCATTCAAATGAAAGCTACTGAGCAGTACTTTCCTGTGGTGCTGTTTATTATGCTGTACAAGGTGGTTCTAACTTTTGAGTCCGTGGATGAAATCCTAAAGTGTGACCATTCAAATGAAAGCTACTGAGCAGTACTTTCCTGTGGTGCTGTTTATTATGCTGTACAAGGTGGTTCTAACTTTTGAGTCTGTAGATGAAATCCTCAAGTGTGACATTCAAATGAAAGCTACTGAGCAGTACTTTCCTGTGGTGCTGTTTATTATGCTGTACAAGGTGGTTCTAACTTTTGAGTCTGTGGATGAAATCCTAAAGTGTGACCATTTAAGTCGGAAAGCTACTGAGCAGTACTTTCCTGTGGTGCTGTTTATTATGCTGTATAAAGTGGCTCTAGGTCTTGCATCTGTGAATAAAATCCTCTAGTACGACTCTTCATATAGAAGCTATAGAGCAATACTTTTCTGAGATGACGTTTATGCTGTATAATTAAGTTCTTACTTTACAGTCTGTGGATGAAATTCTCAACTGTGGCTATTTAAATGCAAGCTACTGACCAAGCCTTGCAACTCATAACTTTATTTACGCTTAGGTGAAAACTCCACATTTTTTTTTTCTGTTGTACCGTTTTAAGTGTTCCATTCATGGTGGCTCTAACTTTTAAATCTGACAATAAAAAACCCAAATGAGGACAATTAATTAAATTAATTAAAGCTACTGATCACATCCCACGGTGCTATCAGTGTGTTTCGTTTCTACTATTTTGGAGGACTTTTTTCCCTCCTTTTGAACTTAGGGCTCACAGGGTCAAAGGGTACAATAACTGTATAATTACTGACCACAATGACATCATCCTACATTTGTACAATCAAAGTCATGTACTTCAAGCATTAAACTGTCTGATCACATGATCAATTGGAGCCCTGCAGATTGGGCAAGGATCTCCCCTCTGCTTTAAAACCTGTGCACAGGCCCAGCAACAGCAACAGTGTCCTGTGTCACCATGGATAACTGTGGCATTTTTGGGCTGCTCCATGCAAATAATGCATTTTGAATTGTCATCTGTGTCTTCTGGGAAAGCAACAGCATTGCCTCTCTCTGTTGTAAATGTTTGAGGAACATCATCGTCTGAAGAGGGTGACAGACGATTTCTTGTGACCCAAGGGTTTTCCTCTGGCTGGCGATTAAAACTAAACCCAGGGGCTAAAAACACAAGGAGTTCGTGAGTCAGATGTGCATAATACCCTTTTAAAGTTGGTGGTTAAAACTCATAAAAACACCACCAAAGTCTGGTGTGAAACAGGGAAGATTGGATCTCAGCCTGAGCACCATGCAGAAGTTCAGTGTCCTTTTTTCCACAGCATAAAGTGCCTGGAAGTACAATGTTACATTGTGTGGTTCCAAAAAATTCCAACTTTATGGATGGTCACTGGAAATTCTGAGGGGGTGGGGGTCTCAAAAGCCAATTAAAAAAAAAAAAGGAAAGGAAAGGAAGGTAGAAAGCTGAACTGGAATTTTCGGAGGGGTAGGGGGCTTCAAACTGAAGCACCATCTGTGGGGGGAGGTATGGATATTTTCTGTAACAACACATTGTAGCTCTCCCCTGAATTGGATGCTAGTCTATCACAAGGGTTAATCGTGTTGTTTTGATTCGAATCAAAATGGTTTATTATTATCTTGATCGATCGCATCATAGCTGTAGGTTTCTGGTTGCATTCCCTCGTGGTCCAGTTTTAGTTTGCTGTGTAATTTCGAAATCTCACGTTTATTTCGTTTTTCTTGATCGTCATGTCATCTTCTAGGCCAACTCGCCAATCGAGGAACAGCCGAAAACATCTCTCCGCTGATTACTAGTGGGATGGAATCGATGGTTTGCTGCCCGCGAGCTTTGATCGCGGCGACGATTAGCGACCTCTCATGCCCTCACAACATCAACTAAGACAGACAACGTATTGCCGTTCGTCGGTGCTAGTCCAGTTACCGGACCTCTGGATACGGCTCCACGCGTCCTACTTCCATCACCCGGAGCGATTCCAAAACTGGTCAAGTCTGAATCTTCGAAGATATCGAAAACACTGGAGACCGCAAACCTCGACACAGTTGCACCCCAAAATCACGCTCTGGAACTTGAGATCTGGAAAGTAGAGCTTCAACTCGAGCTGGCGAAACTTGCACCAGCTACACCGCTTTCCGTTCCTACTGCTGCAAGCGACGATTCATCAAAATCGCTGGGTGACGTGAAAGCCCCGCAAAAGACGCGCTTCCCTTAACCGTGGCCTCATATTTTCACACCAGGTGAGCCAAAGCTCTATTCAGACTTATCTCTTGCTGAGTTTTGCGCGAGTTACATTGCCATCCTCCAGCAGTACCCCGATGGCTCTAATCGTTTTCCCCCTGGCACCCTTCTTAGCCATTTTCATGAACTGATGGTTTTATCATGCAGCTATCAATGGTCAGCGGTTCGAACCTACCATTATAAGGTGCTACGATCAATAGAGATGGGCCTCGTGAAATGGGGTGACTGGTTTAAACCTTTCAAACAACCGTTTTTCATCCCTACTGCCTTGCTGCCTCCACCAGACACAATTTCCAAATCCAAGAAACCACAACCCAAGTTAACTTCCCCTTCGCCCTCTATTCTCTGCCACGACATATGTGACGCTTGGTCATGGCATGATGACTGTACCAACTCTGCTTGCCCCAAACAACACGTTTATGTCGCGTGTAAATGCTCAGACCATCAAGCGTTCTGCTGCCCCAAGCGCAGGTACCCCGTCCCTACAAGGCATCCACATCCTTCTTCACGCGACTGTCTACATGATCCTTCACCTCCTTCTCAGCCTTTTCCCTTCCTCGACTGGTCCTCCACCCAGCCACGTTCTCCACAATCATCGCCCATGGCACACTCGTTTCCAATCAAGTCCCACCTCACCTCCATGCTTGTTTCCGTGCATTCCAAACTACAGTCTGCGTCCGGTCCCAATGCTTTCACCTTGCGTCTTCCAGTTCCTTCGTCGCTAAACATTCCCGAGTGGCACACGCAACTACGCAAATACCACGATCAGGACCTCTGCGATTTTCTTGAGTTTGGCTGGCCAGTTGGCTACTCCGCTCCCACTCGTCTGGTTTCTACGCAGCAAAACCATGGCTCTGCTACTTCCAATCCACAAGTAATTGACGTTTTTCTAGCTACGAGGTGTCTTCTTGGTGCCACTTGTGGTCCTTTTACTGTAAATCCTCTGGCCATTGACTTAGTTACTTCACCTCTTCAAGTCGCGTATAGCCGCTCAGGAAAACCACCTGTTGTTGTCGACCTCAGTTTTCCTCACGGCACTTCCGTGAATAGTGGGATCCCAAATGACACTTACCTCGGCGAACCTTTCACTTTAGGGTTACCTGGAGTGGACGCCCTCATCATCATCAGAATCAGAAGGGTGCAGGTTGCCATCTCTTCAAGATGGACTTGAGCTGCGCTTATCGTCAACTGCGGATCGATCCCCGCGATTTTCACCTTCTTGGCTACCGCTATAACGGCTCTTTATATTTTGACGTCGCCCCACCTTTCGGCCTTCGCTCCTCGGCCATTATGTGCCAACGAACTACCTCCGCTGTCACTTACATGTTTCAAAAGATGGATTTTCAGTGCACAAACTATATCGATGACTTCGGCGGCGCAGAACTCCCTGCACACTCATGCACTGCTTTCAACGCCTTAAACGACCTCCTCTCCTCCTTGGGTCTTCAGTCATCCCCCGACAAAGACTGTCCTCCCTCCACCAATATGGTCTTCCTCGGTATTCAACTTGACACCCTCGACATGACCATGTCCGTCACTCGTGATCGCCTTCAAGAGCTCCTTCACCATTGCTCTGCTGTACTCCTCCTCACACATATCCCTCGCCGCGACTTACAGTCCCTTCTTGGTGTCATGTCCTTCGTTACCGCCTGTGTTCGCCCCGCCCACCTTTTCATGTCAACCCTCCTTAACACGCTTCGCATCCATCGGGAATCTCCCTCCTGTCTCTTATCTGACGACAACAAATCCGATCTACGCTGGTGGTGTCATTTCCTTCCCCACTTCAACGGCATCTCTCTTATCAAGACTTCACCCTGGATCAGCGATCCCCTCCACCTCTCCACCGACGCTTGCAACACTGGCGCTGGCGGTTATTTTAATGGTCAGTTTTTCCATACCCCTTTTCCGGCGCCAATCCTCCACCGTTTTGGTGATGATATCAACACCTTGGAGCTCCTCTCCATCATGGTGGCTCTCAAGCTCTGGGGCCCTGCTTTGCGTGGACTATGGTTTATTCTTCACTGCGACAATAGCAACAGCGTTCAGGCATTGAATTCAGGCCGTTCCAGAACCCTCGGCATATGCGAAATGTCGTCTAGGCGAAATGTCAATCTCACAAAGAAGAGGCGTGATCTCGCTTATACCAAAGAAAAACAAAGATAATCTTCTTCTGAAAAACTGGCGACCAATTTCTTTGTTAAATACAGATTACAAAATTGCAACCAAATGCATTGCAAATCGACTAGAGAAAGTTCTTCCGACTTTAATAAATAGTGATCAAACTGGATACGTAAAAAATCGCTTTATTGGAGAAAATATCCGCTTAATCTCCGATGTTATCGATGTGTACGAGAAACAAAATCTGCCTGGCATGCTTCTATTTATAGATTTCGAAAAAGCTTTTGATTCCCTCGAATGGAAGTTCTTATTCGAGGCTATTGACGCTATGAACTTTGGGCCAATGTTCCAGAACTGGATTCACGTCTTTTATTCTAACATCTCCAGCTACGTACTTAATAATGGTTTTGCTTCGAATTTCTTCTCCCTTCATAGAGGAGTCAGGCAAGGGTGTCCCCTATCAGGGCTGCTATTTATCTTGGCTGTTGAAACGCTGGCCCAATCCATCAGGCAGAATAATAACATATGTGGCCTGAAACTTAATGACACTGAAATAAAACTAAGCCTGTATGCTGATGACATCACAGCCTTCATACTTAACGACTCTTCTGCGGACCACCTATTTAACCTCCTAAGTGAATTTGGAGAGTGTTCAGGTCTTAAAATAAACATTTCTAAAACAGAAGGAATGTGGCTTGGCAGCCTTAAACAAAACAAGGGCAAGCGATCCCCCTTTAGTATCTCGTGGCCAGAGAAATACGTAATTGCTCTCGGTGTTGCTTTCGCTTACGACCCGGCGGTTAGCTGCAGAATCAATTTCGAAGAAAAAATTGTATCACTGAAAAAGACTTTAAACCGGTGGTCAGCGAGAAATCTAACTTTAATAGGAAGGATATGCATTGTCAAGACTCTTGCCATCTCCAAACTAGTCTATAACACATCTGTTCTCTCAGTTTCATCCAACATATGTAAACAAGTCAACGATATTTGCTTCAGGTTCGTATGGAAAATGAAGCCGGATAAAATTAAACGGCACACTCTTATTGGTCCTCTTGATAAAGGCGGTCTTAACATGGTTGACTTTGTTATGATGGATAAATCTCTTAAGGCTGCGTGGGCAAAGCGATTATGTGAAGCTGGAGATAGTAAATGGTGCGCTGCCTTCTCCTTGGCCACAACCCACCTCGGTGGCACTTTCCTTTTCGAATGTAACTTTGATATACATGACTTAAATCTGTCTTCAGAATTACCCTCCTTCTACAAAGAAATACTTTCGGCCTGGCAGGAGATACACTCCACAGACCCCTCATCTGCTGACGAATACGGAAATGAAATCATTTGGAACAACCGTTTTATTAGAATAGATGGAAAACCGATCTTTTTTCTGTCATGGTATCAAAAAGGTGTGATTAAAATACGCGACCTTCTGGTAGATGGTAGGTTCCTGTCCATAACCGAATTTCAAGATAAATATGGTCTAAAAGTAAATTTCTTAAAATGTTACGGCCTCCTCTCTGCAATCCCTAGTGGGTGGAAAAACTCCCTTTTAAATCCTAAGCAAATACCCTCCAATATGGCTGTCAGAGATAACCCAACCCCCTCTAATGTCACTGCCAAAATTGCTCGCGAACTTTTTGTTTTGAAAGTTCTTAAATCCCCAAAAATAGAACTAGAACTAGTCGGAAAAAACTTATCCCCGAAAGCTATCTACCAATTGCCTTTTAAAGTCACAGTAGAAAACAAACTAAGATGTTTCCAATACAAAATCATTCATGGTATTCTTCCTACAAACAAACGCCTTTTTAAAATGGGACTGAAAACGTCACCTCGCTGTGAGCGCTGCAACTTTCCCAACGAAACTTTGGTTCATCTTTTGTATGAATGCCCCATTACGCAAAGTTTTTGGCGTGAAATTGTTAATTGGTGGAATGAGAAACGATCGGAGAATCGTTCCTTAAGCGTGACGGATATTCTGTACGGCTATAAACCAGACTGTACTAAGTTTTACGCCTTAAACCATGTTCTAATCATCGCAAAATATCACATTTTCCAGGCTTGGTTGGATAACAGCCCCCCAAGCTTTGAAATGTTTCATCTCGTTCTCAAAGACAAGATCCTTTGTGAAAGCAGAATCGCTTTTAAAAACAACACCTTGTCGAAATTTAGATCAAAATGGACAACATTATGCGCTTTAGCCCCTTAAAATGTTTCCACATAGAATGTGCCACCTGCTTTTTTTTTTTTTTTCCTATTTCTTTTTTTTTCTTGTTTTCGTTAAAATTGTAATTAAATTAATCTGTTGTAAACTAACTCTGTACTTGTACTTATATGTAGTGAAACGGTGTAATTTTTTCTCTGTATTATCAATATTGTATCTGTTTTTTTGTACGTCTTTTTTTTTTCCAACATTCAATATTGTAAAGTCTTATTTTCTTCAATAAAAAAATAAAAAATATATATATATATACACGGATCTATACTCGGGAAATTAACGCTTAGTAGCTTTCAATTTCGTAGTCTACTTACATCTGAACTGTACCAGAACTTAAGAGATTGCTAATTTTTTTTTCTGATTAATTAATTGCAGATTAATGTTAAGAATGCCATTTTGTCAAAAAAGTTTAGACTTAAGATGATTTGTGGCGTTCTGTACCTATAGTATGTATGAGTTAATTCAAGTTGGGAATAAAAACGAATGCACTGTAAAAAAAAAAAAAAAAAATACAACTGTGTCTACGTGAAATTTGGTTCCTCTCCTCCCTTTACGATTTTGAGATGTCTGCCCTTCACATTCCCGGTCGTCAAAACTCTCTCGCTGATCACCTTAGCCGTTGGCACCTATCTCCTTATCACGAGGCCCAAATTCACGTGCTGACCAGTCATATTTTAACCACCCACGTGGCTTGTCCAATGCGATTTTTTGACTTTGAGATCGCATTTTAATGCTTTCTCTCTTACTTCGCAGATGTCGTCTCGCCTCCTGTACCAAAGTAAACCCCGCCACTGTCCGCTTCTACACTGCAACAACTTGTCCCGCAGATACAAGCCCGCGCCTATGCCCCCGGCACCTTCCGCAACTTGCATTCGCAGTGGAAATCGTTTTTACACTTTTGCTGTACTTACATGTATCGCCTGGTACCTCTCCCAGCCTCACCGCACACCGTCGCGTCCTACGCTTCCTACTTAGCTTGCAAAACATCTTCATTCCAGTATATTATTTTGAATCACCTCAATGCTGTTCGTCTCCTACATCTTTACAATGGTTTCTCTGCTGATGCCTTGGATAGCTTCGCGGTCTCTTTAACCAAGCGTGGTTTGAAACGCCTATTAGGAACTGCTACACGTCAGAAACACCCGATCACTCCCGCTATACTGCACCAGTTTCGCCAACATTTGTCCTTGGAACTTCCTCCTCACGCTGTGGTTTGGGCTTTATTCTGTACCGCTTTCTTCTCCTTTCTCCGTAAGTCCAACCTCACTGTCGCCTCTTTTGGTTCCTTCAAGCCTAGCCGCCATCTTGCTCTGGAGCCATCCTTCGTATTCGTTGGACCAAGACCCTGCAACATAATGAAGGCATCCTCCTAATTCTGCTCCCCAGCATTCTGGGCTCCGCCTTGTGCCCCGTATCGGCGCTGCTCCATTTCTTCTCCTAAGTTCTAGCCTCCTTGACAGCGCCACTTTTCTGCCTGCCTGCCGCATTTGGTCTTCGTCCCCTCACCTTTTCCATCTTCAGCACCTCCCTCAAGCGTCTCATCTCTGCCAGCGGCCTTGATCCCCAGCATTTTTCCCCGCACAGCTTCCGTCGCGGTGGCGCCACTTTTGCCTACCAGTCTGGTGTACCAGAATACTTGATAAAGCTCCACGGGAACTAGCGCTCAGACGCCTTTCGGGCCTATCTGACATTGCCTCTAGCCACGTGCTCACAAGTCGCCGACATAATGGCCGCAGGCCTATATTCAAACAGTCCCTGAACTCTGCCTCGGCTCTCCTTTCCTGATAGCGTAGTGTTAACACTTTTGACAGATCGCTTTTATTATTATCATTATTTTTTTTTTCAATCTATAATTTTTGCCTTAAATTTTACTATTATTTTTTCACTTTTGCCTAATCACACGTTTGGGCATTTTTGGGGACTCAATTTCTTAATCTGTAGTTAAATGAATATTTTAGCCCAAACGTGTCTTTCATTGATTGATGTGGTTAATGATTGTGTTGTTTTGATTCGAATCAAAATGGTTAATTACTATCTTGATCGATCGCGTCATAGCTGTAGGTTTCTGGTTACATTCCCTCATGGTCCAGTTTTAGTTCGCTGTGTAATTTCGAACCCCCCCCCCTCCCAGGGGACTCAATTTCTTAATCTGTAATTAAACGAATATTTTAGCCCAAACGTGTCTTTCATTGATTGATGTGGTTAATAATTTCCAGCATTTTTGCTAATCTCGGCAGGTAGCTGAGATTATTCAATGCTGATCAAGGCTTGAAGACAAAAAAACAGCTAAAAAACAGTCATTAGACACAAAAAAAGGAATTAAAATTATTATAATGGGCCACTTTTAACTTAACCATTTCTTTGAAACTACAAATGTATGTGTATTTCATCATGAAAAACATGACCATTTGTTGAATGCAGTGGTGGTCGTACATGCAACATCACAAAAATGCTCCTGTATTACCTTGCCTTAAATGTGCTTTTTTAGGGGAGTAAAATAGTCATACCTGCTGGAGTTTGGAAACTTCTGGTTCTACCAAAATGCTGCGGTGGAGGGCCAGTCTGATCCACAGCTAAATAAATAAATAAAGAAAGAAATAAACAAAATCAGTAACCAGGGTAAAAAAAAACAGGACTTAAAACAGAGGGATCAAAACTGACAATGACTAGCTGACCAAACCCATTTACTAATATGGGCAATTATAGAGATAAAATAATGTAAAACTTACCCATAATTACACGTTTGCTCAAGTTGTTTTTCTTCTCATGCAGTGCGCGTTTTAATCAAATACGTTTTTAAGCAGGCTACTAAACCACTTCTGTGAATTAAGGGAAGTGTCCCTTTCACTCCCAAGAGTGCATAACATTGAAATTCAAGACAAATTCCAAATTTCATTTTGTAAAATACGTAAATATAAATAGTGCCGTGTGAAAGTACTGCTAAAGAGGTTTCATTTGAATGGTTAAACCATAGGATATCATCCACAGACCCAACAGTTAGAACCACTTTAAATGTCTCCATAACTGACTATGGGAGTAAAAGGGTTAAAAGTTTGAAAGGGTCTTTAAAATCTTAAAGGGTTTTAAAGATTAAAAAAAAAGGATCCTCAAGACTCTTTCCTTCAGAACCGTTAACATCCTTCATACTGTGGTGCCAATACGGACAGGGCACTCTGTACTTTTGTTTTCCCAAGTACCCTTTTATTGTTCCAATAATTGGTCATTTTTTCACCAACCAAGGTTAAGCAAAAAATGCACATATTAGACCAATTTATATAAACAATGTGCCAGTCATTAAAATGCAATCTGGTGATCAGAAATGAATTCTACACCAATTAATTCTCGGCCTTGCTACAACCAACAACCATAACTTCCTTAAAAGAGAAACTATTATTTTGTCCACTGCATTGAGACTTACATTCATTTCCCACGCAGTTCTGACACAGATCGTAACTGCACAATGAGCAGTGCCAGGGGTAGCTTTGTAATGTTGGGTTGTTAAAAGCTGAACCACAGTTGTCACATTGCCATCCTCCATGAAACTGGGCATACACATAATGTGGGTTGGCCTTGTATAAGGGATGGTTATGAAGTGGTGTCATCAGAGGCTTATAACAGTCAGGACAGACATCAAAGTTACTGCACTCAGAGCAGTGGTAAGCAAACCTATAAGAACCAGTCAGCAGCAATTCAGGGCAACAAACTAACACACAGTCATCTACAACAACTTGTTTTTTCGGTTAACCATTATTCCACAATTTTAAACATATCCCTGTATGGGAATAATAGCAAATTTGATTTCAGTCATCACTCATTTCACTGATCTGCTCTTCAGCTGTAGGAAACTTAAGAATTAAAACAGCCATTACTGACTGAAAACTTAAATTGTCCTTATAAGGTTCACATAAGGTGTCATGTGCCAGGCAAGTGAGAATTGTTTGAAGTTTTAAGGCCTTATGTCTATTTTCAAAGTATTTTTTGTGCTGTTTTTTGCCTGGATCATTTGTTATTGACCTATGTTGAAAACATAGGGTCTTAGCCAGCGTCAAGTTTTTCGCTTTCTATGTTTGTTTGTTTGTTTGTATGTATGTATGTATTTTTGATCCGGCGGGGAAATCTCATGTGAGACAGGCGGGAATGCTCGTCGGAAAATTTAAATTAAAGCTATGCTAAAACAGACGGAGAACACAAGACGACGAGCATCCGTGCACCTTTCACATGGGAGTACACCCCCCGGGGAATTTATGTGGCACTATGTGGCACCAATCAGATTGAGGCTACTAAGCTAAGAGTACATTCTACCAATGAAAAAGCTGGTTAGAATCCACTTACTGAAGCTGAAGGTCAGACAAGGTTAAGCTTACCGGCCATGTTCAATGTACATATGGGGACGAAAACGATCAGCGCAAATGTGCTTTTCTACTTTTTCCTCTCGAATATTATATTTTCAGTAAAGGCTTGGTGTGGTGGAATTGATGGTAATTTCCAACGGTGGAACGTGAGTACGTGACAAAAACAATTAACCTCGTTCCAAAACTAGACTTGTTGACGAGAAACTGTAATTTAATTTGTTCTTTTATGATTTGTGTTATGAAACAGCTGTTTTGGTTATGTATCTTTGAGCAAGATGTTCGTTGAAAAGATTGTATCTGTGCTTGATAAGGATACTTTTGACTGTACTTTGCAAGGTTTTTGAAACAGCTTAGTTTGGTAATTTGAAATTTATAGGGACGTGTTTATAAGATTGCAATTTGCGTAAATTAGCTTGTTTATTCAAGCGTATCTGTAGGTTTTTAAACCTGTTTTCTCTTCCCATAACGTGGTTAAGTTTAAGTTTACGATGTTGTGTCCATGATTTATATCAGTCATATCCACAGATTTTCCAGCCGACATAGAGATGATTTCTTTCTTGGTTTATCATATACGGGAACATATGGTTTTTGAAATTTTTTAACGACGTGTTTAATTTAAGATAACAATTTGTATAAATTAGTTTGGTCATTCAATGTCTGTAGGTTTTTAAACCTGTAATGTATACGGTTAAGTTTTACTTTACGATGTTGTGTCCACGATTTATATCAGTCATATTCACAGATTTTCCAGCCAACAGAGAGATGATTTCTTTCTTGGTTTATCACATACGGGAACATATGGTTTTTGAAATTTTTTAACGACGTGTTTAATTTAAGATAACAATTTGCATAAATTAGTTTGGTCATTCAAGCGTGTCTGTAGGTTTTTAAACCTGTAATGTATACGGTTAAGTTTTACTTTACGATGTTGTGTCCATGATTTATATCAGTCATATCCACAGATTTTCCAGCCTACAGAGAAACGATTTCTTTCTTGGTTTCATAATATACAGGAACATATGGCGAGAAAATTTGTTTGAAAAACAACCTGGCCTTGCCCTCTTTCAGTCTTCAATTTTCACAAACAAGTTTGTGCAACTGGGAGTGCGGATGACTGTCCTCTCCTCAAATTATTATCTACGTACTACACTTGTTTCTTTCACATTTTGTTGTGACCTCGATTTGTATTCTTCAGTAATATGCAGACAATCATTAGTTGACCTTAACTGAGGTTTCAGTTTTAGATTTTATTTGAAATTTTTATGCAGTCGTTTTGTTCTAGTGTCAGTTTGACTTTTTAGCCTGTAGCCTACTAGCCCGATGGTTGCTCTATCTCCAATTTTGGTCCAACTGGGTTTTTAGCGTGAAATCTGTCGAAGAAACTCATTTGGACACCGTACAACTGCCAAAAAACTACGTACTACTTGGTACGGCACATGAGAGGTACGCCGTCTGAACTGGGCCTTATGCACTCAGTGTGCTATAGTGGAGGGGCAAGTATTTACAAGAACGATCGCATGTATTGTTTTGTCCTCAGAGTATGTCTTAAAAATCGCAAATAGCGAGGATGAGACTTGTCACTTCAACATAGGTCAAGCAGGCAATGCGTGCCTATGTTTATTTTCACCTATATTCTTGAAACCAGTTAAACATTTTTTTGCCTGATCTGGTCTCTTTTTGTGTCTGTCATAATCTATGTTTATTGGAAAAAACCTTTGGTTTTCCCTAGCATTACAGAGAAAAATTTAGTGATGCACCTAGCGCACGATCACTCGATTTTTCTCTGCAAGTCTTGTCTCTCAGTCAACTGAACGGCCATCAAAAACAATGTGGTGGTCTGAAAGCCAAATCTGCTTGTCCAAAAAAGGTCACAGACATAGACATGTTTTATGCTCTTGAAAAATGGCACCTTCACTTCTTCTCACATAATTTTGTTTTGTTTTTTGTTTTTTGTTTGTTTGTTTTGTTTTTGTTTTTAAATTGAATATGTAGTTAACATCTAGGAATTTGGCATCACCTAGCTTTGGCTTACATGTAGCATTATTAAGAATAAAACAACAATAGCCACCTACTTTTCCCATGGTCTGCTTTGATAACCACAGATGTCGCACACCCAATTCCCTCGAGATTCTGGGTACAGAAGTGTTGTATCCACAAGACCTAGAACATGTATGTGAATTGGATGCCGTCGAGGCTCAAAACAACTGCGGCAAATATCAAAGTCATCACAGGTGGGGCAATGGTAAGAGAATGTTTCTCTTAATTCACTGCTTGTCTTTTTGCAAACTTGGCATTTCCAGAGGCCATTCTGATTTTGATAAAACAGCCTGCTTGATTCTACATAAAACAGTGGATGCTGATGAGCCAAAGTGTCGTGCTGTACATTTGTCTGAGCGCAGGAATAACACAGATCAAAAGAGCATCGTCTGCAGTGGAAGGGATATTGAGTTGCATTGCTTTCTGCACTGCAGTTGTCACACTTCCAATGCCCTCCATAAGCACCGTACGCTTCCAACGGATTCACCTGGTGTAACTCGTGTTCATGAAGTGCAGTGTGCATTGTCCTCTTAATCGAAGCAGTACTCAAGGTGTCTATAGAATCAGTTGTGTACATTTGTGCAATCCTCAAAACACCTGCAGGCACATAAAAACATGGAAAACATACACTGGTTAATAAATCTAAGCTACTTGTTAAAAGTTGAATTCACTTGTAATTGTAGAGGTGTATATTTTAACTTAAAAACACGTCACAATGAGCAATTTTTGTACAAAAGCATGATTGATTGATTGATTGATTGATTGACTGACTGACTGATTGATTGATTAATTGATTGATTGATTGATTGATTGATTAATTGAATATGCATGTGGCTTCAAATTTAATTAATACATCTTGATCTTGTCCTATAATAAATAATGAATGAAGAATTAGCAAAAAATAAGCTATGAAATAACAAATATTCAGTTGGCCTCGACCATAAAATGCAACAAGAGAACTAGTGACTAAGCATGCTTTCTTAACTCAGAAAATCAGTAACACATTTCACTTTGGTAAATTAACTGAATTATGAAAACCTAATAATGATGCTCAGGGCTGGAAATAATTTCTGGACATTCACCGGTCAAGATGACCGGCCAAATACATTCTAGCTCGGTCATACCTTGTTTCTGACCGGACAAATATATATACGTACTTTTTCTTTTATAAGGCGCACTCGGCCATTAGACGCATCCCAAACTTCACAACTCAAGTTTTCAAACTAAAAAATATCACTAAAATACATGGTCACAGGACGCATCCTGAACTGAAGAAAAACTTTTCTCAAGTTTATTTCAATCACAACTGAGTTCACTTACAATTAAGGCAGCCGAAAGTGAGATCGTAAACAACGGCGTAAAAGTCATTTGCACAAACACCAGCGCACGAGTTTTCGGTGATTAATAAAAGCGAAATTGTCACACTCGTAAACAAAAGCTAAAATGTCACACTGCAATGACTTACATCTTCAGTTAATGCTGTTTTGATTCGTGCTGCCCTAGTACAGCAAGAAAACTAGAATACATGCATGCAGAAAAGTGCCGAGAACAACTTGCTGTGCCGACAAGTTTCACTGTCGCAGTGAGTAGTAAAGGCGAATGGGGAAAACTGACTCGCCCCGAATGTCACCTTCAAAAGAATTACTAGACACCTGGAAATCCAGGTGCTACCTTGGATGAAAGTGTCACTGGGTGGATGAAGAAGGTAGGTTTCCTTTCTCGACTAACAATCCAACAACGTTGTAAAAAGAAACAAGATGTGTTCGAGGTTTAGTGCGTGACAGTATCACGTTACTGAGCACGTGCTTTCAAGCATGCACTATATGCAACTAACTACGGCATTGTTATGTTGTTTCTCCAACCGTTCTGTCGCTAAAGTTTCTTTTAAAATGTTCTCGCATTTAAGTGGAATGTTGATGTTGCAGAAACGTCAACGACCAACAATGTTTCTCTTTTGTCATCGGCCTAATTTTAATGATAAATCGAGATCTTTAGAATTTGTTGCCGGAAAATATTCGTCTATAGGACGCACCCCGAATTAGCGATAATTTTGGACAGAAATACTGGCTTTCGTGAAAATAAAAAAACCGGTGTGGCTTGTAACCGAAAAAATACGGACATCTACAGCATACAAACTTTAGTTCAATTCCCTATGATTGAATGTGACCGGACAACATGACCGGCAAGGCGAACATTTGACCAGTCAAACCCCCAATCAGGCCGGACATTGTCCGTTGACCGGCCGTTACTCCATCCCTGATGCTTTAATGAAAAATCATGTGATGTAACTGTAGCAACAGGAGAACTAGCTGAGAACACAGAGAAAAACAATAACAAAGAATAAAAAGAAAATAAGAAACTAACAAGAAAAAAAGAACACTTTAACAGTAATAAGAAACAAACATGTCCATATGATGCACGTTTTAGGATCGTCGTTTTGCAATTTTTCGCTTATTACGCATAATACCGTAACAAGGATTGACATTATTTTCCCTCCGGAAGAATGTGGTTAAGAGATCTGTAAATCCTGTTAGTTCTCCTGCAGTTTCTGTGTAAACATGTCAGAGGAGTGGGGAACACAAAAACACATTTTTAATTTCTAGTAAACAAACCTGACAAAACATGAGGAAGATGGTCACTGATGCTCCCACACCTCTTTCAGAGGAGTCACTGACAATAAGTTCATTTCAAACTTGAAATCTTTTACTGGCTCCAATATAATGCTTTAAAACCTGGATTAAAGATGTGGCTTGTTTGTCACAGTTGACTTACAGTATGCTGTTGAAAAACCAGAAGCAAAACCAATGAAAATAACTTTGAAAAAAGGCAGTCGTGTAAATTAATTCTTCTTTTTGACTGGATTTATATACATAAGGTATGCTCAAATTCCAATACGTTTGCCAACTGGAGATGAACTACAACTGAGCCAAACATTTAAGGCAAATTAAAGCTTCTATAAAGCCACACAAAAATTAAATATGCATGCATTCTGGAATATGACTTACATGTAAGCTCTCAAAATAGTAATCCTTGCTCAAAAATGCTCAAAATTGGAAGCATTCACAGGTATCCTAATCTACAGATGTTTATAAATAAGTTTTTGTGATAAACCTGTGCAGCTTAAAGATGAAAAATTCACCTGGCAGTGTGAGAACTTCCAGAATCAAATGCTAGATTTTCCCAAGCTTGTGGCATCCATATGTAGCAAGAAACTTTCCTGAAAATCACATGTATAAAGATCTGATATATACCTTAAGGTTATTACTATTAGCAATCACTTAGCCAATTTAGTGATCGCACGTAAAATTACTAATTTACATGCTCGATAAATAACATATTTGTTCCAAAAGTGACAAAAAGTGTTCAAACATGTCAAAAAAGCTTTTAAATCACTAAACCAAGCAGCCATAAATCTTCAAGAGGAAAAATCACTAAATTAAGTTGTCACTAATAATAGTAACCTTAAGGTATACTGTTTACGTACATCATGCATGTATGCATGCACACGAAGCAAGACTCTTCTAAAGTTATTTCCTCATACATTGTATATCTAGCCTCCTACACAGACATTCTTTGGGCTCTTTGCACACTCCTCCCAAATGAATGTCTGCTGAAATGAACAGCATGTTCCTTTCCTTTTGTTCATAAAGAATTCACCTGGAGTTTACCTGGAGACAGTCACAAACTGGCTTCCTTTGGAGCTATTAATTTTCTAGTGTTCATACAATTCTCTCTCCATATGTTTATCAAAACCTGCACTTCATTTGTGGATGAAACCCCCCAAAAATTGACAAAACAACTGTTTTGCTTTAAACCCTACTGTATGAATACAAGTACTGATTAAAAGTGCCATGGAAATAGATTGTGTTTCCCTTGAGCAACCCATTCCGATCTAATGTTGAATGTTCAGTCTCTGCCACAACGCATGTCAGCAAAATCATTGAACTCAACTCTTCTCCACCACTTGTACATCTTCTGACTTTAGGGAAAATGAGGGGGGAAAGTTCTACATTAACAGAAGGTAACAGAGCTCATTCAGGTCAAGCAGTTGTTAAACACCCAATAAATAGCACAAACACTGTCAAACACCATTATGTTTGTGGCATCCCGGAAGACTGCTTACAAGTTACCTTTTCAATGTACGAAAATATCAAAACTTCTTGTTTTTCAATTTAAACTCTTACACAGGAGACTGGCCACTAATAATTTCTTTAAAAAAATAAATCTAAACAACAACGTCCTTTGCAGCTTCTGCCAACTCGAAGAGGAAACTCTTATCCATCTTTTCTGGAACTGTACAGTAACTTCCTCCTTTTGGGATAATTTTCAGCAATGGCTGCTCAATAATGAGACTTCTCTATGTTCGCTTGAGTTAACGCCTTCCTTGGTTATAGGTTTAAAGCCCCACCCATTTCTTCGCAAGTATTTCTACTTTTTATTCTTAGTGGCAAGTCTTTACATTTGGACCTGTATAACACGATGTACTCGTCCTACGATAGACAATTTCCCCCTTTTCCTCTCACATTACAATCTTTGAAAGATATTTTTTCCTGCCTTTTGCGGATTGAGGACCACGTATGTGGAACAGTAGCTAGTCAGGGTACATGTAGGTAGAAAAGATAGCATAATAAGTTCAGTTTTTTGGGGGGTTAATGTAAGCTAGTATTGTTGAAAGTAACGAATGTTATGTAATAACTATATGCTGTATTTTCTACTCTGTTGTGCTGCTACATAGCATTTTCTGCTGCTTACTATCAATAAATTTATTTTGAAAATGTGAGTAAAATATAGTATGTAGGTATGGTATGTCAGTATTATGTAAGTGTTATGTTATCTATTAAGTTAGTATGTAACTAATGTTCTTTAAGTGAAGTGTAGTATGTATGGCATGTATCATGTAAATATGATGTCATGTAAGTTAGTATGTAAATATTATGTAAGTTATGTCTGTAAGTTAGTATGTTAGATGTAATGCAAGTAAATAAAGTGTAATAAAAAAATTAAAAAAAAATGTTTGTGGCATCTCACGTGAAATTTCTGAAGGTCCAAAGTTTAGACTTCTAAATTTGCAGGAAGTGTGCTGGGGAAGTGTGATAGGTCTAGGTGAATAGCCCTTCATTTCAGCAGACGTTCCTTGTGGAGGAGTGCCTGATGAGCCAAAAGAATGCCGCAAAACAGGCTATCATACATCAGGTTTTGTGAAAAATTACTCCCAATCTAGAGAGAAAACGTTCCTCTAAAATTCACTCAAGAAACGTAAATATTTCTAATTTTGTGTGGGATTAACAATGAATAAAACAAATAGACTCTATTCGGCCATGCATGTGGACACTGATATTTACACAGAGGACATCAAACTGTGGTAGGCACATCAGTCACCCTACTCACCTGCAGCTCGAAGTGTACTTGTTTGTTCTTACCACGTTTTGACATCATCTGTGTGTTATGAGAGTACGCATGCCCAGCAGTCAAATGGGATCTGTTTGTTAAATATCGCTTTTCTACATATATAAAAAAATTTCAAAAATCTGTGGTGAGAAAAGTTTTAATTTTCTTAATTTGTCTGTCCACATGCGATCAAATTTTACTATTGTTTAAGCAAATGTCCACCACAAAGGTTAAGTTCAATTAAGATGAGAACAATTAAAATTGACTCCCTATCTGACTGTAGCAAAAGTATGAGAAAATCTGTGTTGTAGAAGATTTTTTCACAGACATTATTGAAAATATGTCCTTTCAAGGAAAAAATCTGCAGCTTTGTATGCAATATCATATAAAAATAGAAATGTCAATGAAGCCTTAAATGTTGATAAAAAAGTAAAACCAAATAAAAACATGTGTTGACCTAAAACTGCCGGGGTACTAAGATAGAGCCATAACTGGCTATTGTCTGAAAGCCCTCAATTCCACAATAATTTGTTTTGAATAATGAAGCAACACCAAGAAAAAACTCCCTGCTGTCTGTGAAGATTTGATTTCATTTTGTAGTACCTGCACGCATAATATTCAATAACATTTAAGTCCAGTTATAAACACCAAAATAAGATTGGATTTTGTTGACATGTCAGTCAATCAAACATTTCTACTAGTAAGACAATAACATCAATTTTCCAGTTCACTTGCAAGAGAAAATAACATTCTACTGCAGTAATACTACATGTATAAGCTTATAAATAGTTTGCTACAGTTGTCACATCAGTCTGGTCCTCAGCTTAATGCTAAACACTGATCTAAGAAGGAACTTCTTTAAGACTTGCATCAGAGAGAAAAACAACAACTCGTAACATTAACTACCACGGGAATAAGCTTACTTGTATTTTCTTGTAGGTTTGGTAATTTGATCGACAGTCCAGTGAGCAAATTGCTTAGATTATTAATTCTCGAACGACAGCATTCAAAACTGTTCCAAGCTTGGTGTGAGCCATGATATTTTTACACATCTCAAACATCGTCAGGATGACAAAGCTGATGGATGACCTTATAAGCTTGATACTCATGGTAAAGCTCACGTATCAACCGAGTCTCCTTCATGATATGTAAGACTAATTCTTATTTTTAACGAACTCTTACTTTTCCCACCGTTTTTTAGGTTGCTTACATCCCACTGAAACATTGGGAAGTTCAACAGAATGACTGCAATAAAGCGATACAAGGGTAGTACTAGTTTGAAACTGAGGTCCTACGTCTCTCCCTGGGAAAATGAAATCCGCCATTTTGGAATGTGAAACCTCACCTTTTGCAGAGAAAAATATCTTGTTGCTGCAGATCCTTCATTCACAGGAAATATAAATAACGTTAATTCGAATTGTAAGTTAAAAAAGGGACACCTGCTTTTAGCAATATTCTCCTTTTTACCACGGAAGAAGCTCACGCCTACAGAATACTATTTACCTCACGGTTAAGTCCCGAAGGTCGACGGGGGGGAAACCCCCAGGAAATTGCAGCTGAAACTACAGGCAGGTTGGTCTGCGGTCGCTGACCAAAAAAACTATAAATTGGAAGTATTTGGCCTTTTATTAGTTATCTTTCACATTCCTGATGGTTTGGTGAATTGTATGGAATATGAACGAATTACTAGTGACAATAATTGAAACCTTTTTGCGCCCTTTTGTCAGTTTTTGTATATTCCTTTACGTGCCGAGCACACGCCTGAACGCACGTCCGGTAACTTAAGTCCGGTAACCCGAGACAAACGCCTACGCATGCGCATGAGTTGAATACACAATGACATCACTCCTTCCTAGACCCTTTTCTATCTTTCGGGAAGAACTAAAAATGCTGGGAACGAGGAAGTTTCCGAAAAAAAACCCATGGGAAGTCAAAACAAGAACAACCTCTGAGAGATAAACGGGGACAGAAACAGCAACAAGCAAAGTCCACATTTAATCTCGCCAAACGATGGACATTTTGCTTTTGCAGCGGCCTGGGAAAGCCCCTGGGTTAAGGATATTTGGGCCTAACCTGACAGACACATTAAAATGAGTTCTGATGTTTTATTAATTAGTTTCGATTCCTTTTTAAAACTACTTAAAGTGACTCGAACACCTTTCTTAAACTCTCCCTGAAACGCTCCGAGTCCGAAAGGAACACATTTTTCCCTAAGAAGATCCAGAAAATCCATCCTTTTAATTTTGGAACGCTTATCGGCAATCCATATTCGGCTTCGAAGGAGGTATTCTTTTAACCGTTTTGAAGACCAGCGAAATTCATCTAAGTCCGGCAAAATTTGACCGGATCCAACTTAGTACCAGAGTCGAGCGAAACCCATTATTAAAGCCAAGAAAGGTGGTTTCCCAACCGTATATCCCCAGGTAATTATTCCATATCAAAAGGAAACCTCGCCGCAGTTGCTCCTCTCTTTTAAAAGCCAACATTAACCTGCGATCAGGCTCTATTTTCGTTTCGCTCGGTGAAACATGCCGGCGGGAAGGGCGAAACGAAAAATAGAGCCTGATACAATTCTTCTACGGAACGTCTGCCGCCCACTTTTTTGATTGATTGACATTCAACAAAACGGCCAATCAAAATTTGTTTTGCTTGCACGCTCCCAGGTATGCAAATTTCCCAGATGTGTATGTAATGGCATTCGCAAAAAGTCCTCAAATGTCGGCAAAAGTAAGAAAATCACAGGCTACGATAAATCTTGGCACTAGCGTTCAAATTTACAACTTGAAGGTACGCGCTCCGGTATTGTACATAGTTGCTCTGTCTGAGCTGAAAGTGAATGAAAATTCAGAACACGACGAGGTTGTCACGTACCAAAATATGCTGCATGTTTGAATCCTTTCTCATTTCAGGTGGTATCCGGAAATATTCTCTACGCATTTGTCACTGATTTTCTGCGTAAAATACCTTGGGAAATTAAGAGAAATACCTTCAGTTTCACTCTCTAGAAAAAGAGATATCAATAAAACCGTTTATAAACAAACGAGTGTTTTGTAATTTAATTTAGTTCCAGAAGTGATGAATATTTGAGATTACCAGCGAACAGCAGCAAATTTTAAAGCGAAGAACATTTATTATAAACCTAGTCAGATCCTTTGATATCAATGTCAGAGATCATTAAAACGACATTATTAACACTGAATGAATAAACTGAAAGTCTTTATTACTTAGGTAAAAATAAATACAGCATCTCGCTGAGTGCGGCTCTCACTAAACATCAGCTTATCGTTAAGTTTACGGAATTATCGGTTGACTTGTTGATCACTCTTGGCGAAAGATACTTGCTGTTCGTTTTGCTTCGTAAACGCGGAAACAACCACTACTCTGCTTATATTTTCGATACTAGCTGAAAGCCTTCAAATGAAAATTTGGAGACACGATGCGATAAAACGGGATACATACTTCACTGTTGCTGTACTTCTGTGCTCCGAGTGAGAGACAGCTTGCGTCAAACTGGACGCCATTCTCAGGAGAGAAAGAAATGATGACAATTCTCCTAGAACGACGAGAATATCTTTGAGCGACACGTTTACCTCGCAGACGTGGCGGTCGGATTGAAAATTGTGAGCAAGTCTCGTACACAATTTACTTCCGTTGACAGCTCTATTGCTAAAGGCCAATCAGATTGCGAGATTCCCGCGGCCAAAATTTGGCCGCTGACATGAACTCCTGTGAGAGATTGTATCAGGCCCTATTTTAGCGAGCGACCCACTTAAGAGAATATGAGAGCGATGCTAAAATTCGGCCTGATCGCAGGTTAAGCCAACATTATCAATTCGAGCCGGAAAAGATGGTTACATCAAAGAGCATGAATCGAGTGTTTTTACTTTCGCTAATCCATTATTTTGGTGTATTATTTTCAGTTTTACGTAGCTTTATGATCTGATAAACCTTTATGTTTTATATAGAGAGAGAAATATCGATCTTCTGGTGAGCCATTTTGCTCTGAAGCGAAATTTAGTGACGAGAAAGTGTTGGCACGGCTAGCCGGGCTACATGATAAATTTTCAGCCCGGCTAGCCGAGATCCCAACATTGCGTTGCCGGGATCCCAGCTAGCCGGGCTGCGATCTTTCCATGTAATCGCAAAGTTGATTTTTAATGTGTTTCAAAGATGTGCCGAAATCTTGGCAAACCGAGCCAGCCCGGTGAACCGGGCCAGCCCCCCTCATGTAATCGGCCCCCCTGTGGCTTTTTGTCGAGGGTCGAGGGTAATATGTCGAGAGTCGAGGGTAAAATGTCGAGGGTTCAAAAATGTCGGCGATTTATCTATTATCATTTCTTGTTTATATTTTTAATCATTTCTTCTTTTTTTGTACATCGCAGCGAGGAAAATTATAATGACTGGCGATATGCCCGGAAGCCGGCCTCAGTCTCAAATAGACTAAATTCCCGGTAGTCACAAATTTTCACCAAATTTCCCAGAAAGCTTTTCTCAAACCTCATGTAACTATTATATCTTTGTTGAGAAATGTCAAACGATTCCAAAAATTATTTTGGCTGTGTAGTTGATGGGGTATTTTCGCGTGGGCATACCATGAAATCGCTATGACCTTGACACTGAGAAAATTTTCAGCTACTCGGCCTAGCCTCACCGGCAGTGAGCTGCAGTCGGAAAGCTAAGTGCTACAGAATTTTCACGGCTAAGCTCATTCAAACGGCTTAAGAGTACAAGATGTTCGTTTAGAATGTCAAGCGATTCCAAAAATCATTTTGGGTTTTAGTTGAAGAAATGTCTGGAACTGGGCTCACCATAAATTCGCTGAATGGCTAAATGCCCGCGGTCGGAAATTTTAAAAGAAATTCTACTTAAAAGCTGACAAATGATAGTTGTATATAGTTAAATAACATTGAGAGAAACATCGAATGCTCTCAAGCGGGTGGATATGCTGATACAAATTCCCGACTGCCGGGCATTTAGTCCATAACAATAATAATAATAACAACTTTATTTACAGGTCAAATTGATCTAGCACCTTGTAAAGATAGGGTGCTGATTGGGGACACACTAATTAATAAACTAAATAATATTTGAGACCGTGCCCGGCAGTCTGCCGGAGCAGAAATTTTTCTGTAACAATAACATAACGAATTTATAGTGAGCTCAGGTCCAGACATTCCGCGAATTTATGGTGAGCTCAGGCCCAGACATTTCTTCAACTAAAAATCCAAAATGATTTTTGGAATCGCTTGACATTTCTAAACGAACATCCAGGCCCGTAGCAGGGGGGGCAGGGGGGGCTCGAGCCCCCCCCAGAATTTTTTGTAAAACATTACAAATAATGCGCCAAAAATATATAATTAAACAAATTAATGTACAACAATCAGTCTTGAATGCTGCTGCTAAAAGTGCCTTCTATAATTTCACAACCTTTAACAGGGTTTGACATCTACTGAGTGACTAGCCACCGGGCAAGTGGGCTTCCAAAATCTACTAGCCCTACGCACATTTCAGTTGCCAAGGTTCCTTACCAATGTCTTTCGCTACCCATATCACCTTGACCCTGGCAGTATAGCTTAAGACTGTGAAGGACCTTAATACCTTCAATATCTAAGCCCTGCTGTGTACAAGGAACAAAATAATATTTATCTCACCACTCGAGTGACAAACGTTACGTAAACGTTCACGAGAGTTATGCATCAGTCAATTCCAGCTGCGCCCATGCCCCCCCCGGGCTAACCCCCGGGCATTAGCATTTTTTTTCTCTCGGATGGCAAATTCCCGGGGGTGGGGACACTTTAGCTGCCAAATGCCCCGCGGTGTGGACGAAGGAAGAGGGCAAATGCCCCGCCCCCGGGATGGTACGTCCCCAATCAACACTGCCGCAGTTTTCATTCATTGCCCAATAATACCACTTTCAGTATTTTTATGTGTGATTTTTTCATTTCTGCAGGCCTACCCTTCCGTCTTCTATTGTTTGTAAAGGCACTATCCGATGTTAATAAAGTTAGTATAAATGCCAAGCGATGATATTTTACTACTTCACAGACAACAATACTACATGATAGTTGATTGTTACTTTAATGTTTTGTTTTAAACAGTTCGCTAGTAAACAAAAATCTTGACATTATAAAAGTCTGTTGTAACGTCATCTGTTGTGAATATTTTAATAGCGGAGCTCGCGGAGCACCATGGGTAAGCAAATTTGGTAACCCGTTGATCCGGAAAATTTTGGTTCTGACGTCAGCGTACGTCCATCCGTCCGTCCGTCCGTCCGTCCGTACAGACCCTGGGGGAGGGTGACGGGAGGCCCAAGACAGCCTGACCGGGGGAGGTGGAATACCATCTTTTCTTGTAGCTGAAGTAAACAATATGGCGGCTGGTTCCTCGTACGCTCGATTTTCAATACGATAATTGTAATGCATTCTTGGAATGAAGACTTGTAGCCGTTCATCATGAAAAGGAAAAGGATTGCTTCAATCTCGATGGCGCATATAGAAGGTATTGGAGAGCTTGAAGGCAAAAAATCCTTGTTCGAGGACATACTTGTTTTTTTCAAAGCTAAGGAGATCTGGAAAGAACCCGGCGACTTTCGTTTAGATTTTCAAGTCCTTCTTTCAGTTCAGTGGTAAAGTAAATTACAGATTTGATTGTGGATTTACATTGTAAAAACTGTTTAATTGAGCGACTTAACATGTTTAGTAAAATACGGTAATTTTCTTGAAATGTTTTGAAAACTTGTTTAAAATAGCTCGTAATTCCCGTTTGCCGGCTTGTGAGAAACTTCACTCGAGGGGAAATTGAATGCAGTTTGCTTTCCTAGGCAAACAAGTGCTTCGTATGTGAATGACATTTCATGTTTTTGAAGGTTTCTTGACCTTTTTTCTGTGCTTATTCATTAAAGGAATTTTCATTAGTGAGCAATCTGATATTTAGGCTTCTGAACTTTAGTGCGTAATTTTCAATATTTTTCTTAGAGCAATTCTACTGTATTTTACTCGAAAAGTAGAAGTCATGACTATTCTAGACTGAGTCTGTGTTGTTTTTTTCAATGTAGGTTGTTTTACTTCGGCGATGCATATTGGGTTGTTTTGACTAATTCGTAATTTAGTATTCAACACCTGAAGAGTCGCTGTGTCGTCACTTTTAAGTTTATAGTCTTAGTGTAAAGTTCCTTATGTTTTTTGTTCAGTTGTGGAATATTTTATCTTCCTTATATTGTTATATTTTTTGGTTTCTCCGTTTGAAGTGAATGACATTTCTGTCCCAATTTAGCGACTAAACTTAGAATCGCCGTTTCAGTGAGTGAGTTCAGTGTGGCATGTTTTCATGTTCGTTTTGTTTTTATTAAACCGCTAAGTCATTTCAGTGTGTCTTTAGTTACAGATCGAAATGAAATCTTTATTTAAGTAACTATAAGCAAAGCATTTCTCGGTTTAAGTCTATTTTGTCTGAAATGAGACTCTAAAAGCTGCCTAAAACTAGTTCAGGGTGTGTTCTTGAAAGCGCCCGACTAATAATACTTCGTGGTTGAAAAACTTGTGCCATTTTCTCTTGATAATTATACGTGTGCTTGAAACATTCCGAAAACATTTTTTGGAGAATTTTTGTCAGTAAACGGTTTGATACCGGGAAAATATTATTTATTTTAGCAAGATGGATTTCGAGAAATGTTTCATGGCTAAAAGAACTCAACAGCCAGAGGGATGCATTGGAATCAGTGAGAAATGTGTATTTCAAGAAGAGTTGTCGGTGAAAGTCGTGCTGAAGTCTTCTCTTTGAGGAAAAGTAAGCCGACTCACAGTTTCCTCAGCGGTCCGCATGTTTTCCCTTGCTGTTTTTCACCTCTTGGGGAATAACTGCACAACTAAAATTTACTTTATTTTACGGGCCAATTAGCATGAAAGAGAGATGTGGAGCTCCGCTTTTAGGCTTGGCTAAATCTACATATTAATATGCAAAAGTATAAAACGACCATCCGTATACACATGTTTAGAATTTAAGAATCATCGCGACTAAATTTATTTAAATCCTTAAGAAGAATGCGTACGTCGATTCACGTTGATCGTTCCCGATCTCGCTATATTAAGTGATAGTTGTGCCTTGATGAGCAAAGAAGAAATGCATAAAATCGAGGAAACCTCCACAAGTTTGTCCAGTCCTTGGCAGACTTTACAATCTGCGACGAACTGCTGTTCCTTTGCGATAAAATCCTCCATGTTTGGATTTCGAGTCGGAAACCACATGTGTGTCAAAAGCCCGGGGGTAGGCAAATGCCCGACCCCCGGGCCGTGCCAAATTTGCTAATGCCCCACCCCTGGGACTGACAAGGCACGCAAATGCCCTGCAGTTGCCCGGGGGGGGGATGGGCGCAGCTGGAATTGACTGATGCATTAGGTAAAACAGGTCTGAAATTTGTAAACGTTGAGACTCAGGGTCGTAACCAGGTATATGGGATCAGGGATCACAGCCTCGGGATCGGGATCATGGACCCGGGATCCCGGGTCACAAGTGATGGGATCCGGATCAGCCAATTTTTTTTGTCTTGGAGGGGATCAAGGATCGATCGCTTTTTAGATACTTTATTCTTTATGAGAAACAAGAATATTCCGTTTTGCAAGGAAAAAGGCCTCTTTTCAGGACTATTGAAAAAGCTTTTAACCTTTATACTTCAATTCTTTTACGTTTCCGTCACGCAATTAGCTGTTTAAAGCTTTTCTCCCTCGTATTTCATGTTGCATAACTTTGCAGTTTCCGCTTTGTCGGACTCTCTGAGAAATCGGATACTCGCTTATCGGTACCATGCGTTCATGATGCGGGATTGACTATGAACAAGTCAAGGAAAAGAAGTCGAGAACGACGGTATGACAGTTTAACTTCTATTTTGCAATTATTACCATACACTTACCATATTGATCTGTTGTATCATGGTTGTAAAATGCTGCGCGCAAATTGAAGGCCACTGTTCTTCATATTTCTAGATCACGTTCCTATTCCTGGTCGCCAGCCAGAGAACGGTCACGGCGATCAGAAAGCCGAAGACGATCATCAAGTCGGTCAGTTAACTGTTCTTTTATGTTTTATCCAGCACTAATTCCTTTATAAAGCTTGATAGATGTATGTTGCTTTATCTATAACTACCGATATATTGCAATGCGCAACAGTATCAGAAGATTAAGAAGTGAATAATTTCAGTGATAATAGAGAACAATGCACCAGAATTGGTCAGATACATTGTCCTTGACACTTCTTAAGATCCCGTTTTCTTTACTCAGATCTCGGAAATCTCAGTCGAAAAGATCCAGATCTCGTTCGCCGAATCGTCATCACAGACATGAATTGCACGAACGACAAAGGTAACGCTTTAGTTTATTGTAAACCTGACACCCTGTTGTGTGATGACTGCTGTGATAACAAGTCACGCTGGCGAGTAATATCACTAGTATATCACAGCAAGCGAACAAGCGAAAATATTGCGGGCAGAGAGAGAAATGCACATCCTCGATGATAAGATACTGTCTATTCTAGTAAGCAAAGTTTTTTAAACGTGCTTTGCTTCTGTCCAGTTTTTCGAAGCCCCGGACCATCACTTTCATCATGCTTTCGGGGTAACCTCGTTCCCAGGGCTTTTCCCTTGGTAATTTGGAGGGTCTTTTCCCGCCCGTTCCAAATTACCAAGGGGAAAGCCCTGGGAACGAGGTTGAGGTAGTGGAAATTGCGTGTTGAAAGGATGGGGACGTTTGCTTAGGGTACAAAATAAATCTATTGGTACCTGCTCACTACAAAAGGCATCGTAGGCTATTGAACTACTATACCTTATTTCGAACTCCTACCTCCAGAAATCCCTCCGAGTAGTACAATATTTGTCAGGTACGGAACAACAGAAAAATAATGAAAAATTATGGCGCAGATCGGGGAATTCGGATAATTTTTTTGTTTGATTTTCTGAATTTTCTGATTTATGAATATTTTTTATCTTGGTAAAACGTTTGGAAAGGCAATGCATGATTATATTTTATTTTATTTATTTATTTATTTATTTATTTTTTGGAGTGGGGGGCTTCTCGCTGCATATAATTCTTTTCTGTCCCCAACAACAGCAAAAGAATCTTACCACGATGTCAAGTGCTATATAAACAGGCTATTTGAAATTTTAGCAATGAAATCAAAATTGTTGTAACATTTCTCTTACAGGTCCCAGCGCCGCTCGAGATCCCAATCACCAAGACGTTACCATCACGATAGGTCGAGGTAAATAATTATCATTTTTATTCTTTAATTGCATGTATCGCACGCGTCCTGGGTGTTATACATGTATTGCACCCAGACAGTGTGTGAATATTCTTGGGATAGTATAAAGACGTTTAATGTCACTAGTTAGTGTGAGCCGTGGACGCAACGTGTAGCATATGCAATATTTGGCACATACGTCTATGTTTTTATATCGAGTATCCATCAATATAAATAGAAAACCAGAACACAAAAGGATTGAAGCAAATATAGCCATTCCTCTTGGAAAAACGGACTTTGAAAGTGAAAAGAAGCATTGCGCCAGAAACTCGAAATTTAAACATGCTTGAAGAACTTCAGGGCCTCGAGGAAGAAAGTGGTGATCACCTGGATGCCGGGACGTCAGTGGAAAAGAACAGAGTTGTTTTTTCAAAAGGAGAAGTTGTCGCTCTTAAGCATAACTACAGGACGTACCTGGAGCCCTTTTTTCTGGCAATCCTCTGTGAAGATCTCCACAGCAGGAATGATTGTTTCCTGGAGGAAAAACTCAAAATAAATTGGCTGGAGCAATCAGAGGAAGATCCTTTAGTCTACAACAAAGGAACCTCTGACGATCAAAATTCACCGAAATGCATCATGGATCGAGTCTCTGTTGATCGGGAAGCTGAACTGTTTATTTTAAGAAGAAACGAAAGAACGGCGCCTAACAAATTTGGCTCACGGGCATGTAGACAACGTGTCAGACGATAGTGACGATGAAAGCCAGGAAGAGGAGAATCTAGCAGAAGTGGAAGACGAAGAGCCTAGTAGCAGATCCCGGTTTGAGACTGGACACAGTAGATCTGGGAGAAGAGTCACCAAATATCTTCTTTAAATACACTTTTAACATTAATTTTTCAGTCACAATTTCGCTATTGCTATAAAATGAAGAAAGCTTAAAATAACAGCAATCAGGCTGAAAGTTGTCACGTAAACACTTCCAGTGCTCGAGTGGAGTCTTAGCGTATAACAGCAGTCTGAGTTCCCTGATAAGCCTTTCTCTTAGTTCGTCGTGGTTGTAGGTGGTTCGGGTTTTTTTCCTCGCAGCCAGCTCACCTTTCAAATCGTGACTGTAGGTATTTTTCCTTAATACACAAAATCTCAAAATCAAACAATAAAACTTTGATCTATACATTTCTTTAAAATTGAAAATTCCTTTTCCTTTCACCTTCAAAGTGCATGTCGCGCCTTATGTATATTTTTTGCAACATATTTAGATTCAGTCTTTTTATTCACTTTTTACGTGAAGTTAAGCCAAGTCGAATCGGAGTTTTAATTAAAAGAAAAACTGTCGTTAATCTTGTCAGTTTTATCGTATTGTTTTATAGCGCGTTTTCTAGTGTTCATACGAATTTTACATTTCTCAACCAAGAAAGTTTTTTAAAAAGTACGCTAATCAAGTCATGTGTAATAGACCGAGCATTTTTCACAAGCAAGCAACAGAATTCCAGTTATTCCTTAATACATCATGGAAGAGAAGATGAGAACTTGATTCAGAATGAGCAAATGAAGATCTACTTGAGGTAAATACACTTTATTGTTATTAATGAATGATAAATCGACGTCGGGGAGACTTAACTTGATCAAATCTCTCTATGGGATCATGAAATTTATGTGGGATCAGGGATCAAATGTTGCCACATTTTGGGGATCAGGGATCCAAATTTAGAGCTAAAATTTGGGATCAGCGATGAAAAAATATACCTGGTTACGACCCTGTTGAGACTTCTATAAGATGTGACCACAATCAAAATCCTGCTGTTTGTAAAGTTACTAAAATAAACTATAATGAAAAAACAGCAAAGAAAAAACGACGAGCGTGTTGGTCTTCCTTTCGGACAGTCAAGCCGACCTTCTTTGGGGGATTTATGAAAATACGAATAGTCGTTACAATATGTAGTAAAACGGTTACAATAGATATATGATACAATTGTAGCTTAGCTGTCGAAATGGTTGAATTTTAATAAACCTTGTAACTTTAAGGATACTTTTTTAAAACTGATGCTATAAATCTGGTGGATGTTGCCAACACCTTTTTCGGCGAAAAAAGCAAACAAGAAGCACCTTTTGGGCAAATTTTCAACAAACGATATCCCCATAAGGGTGTCCTTTTTGACGAAATCCAACACAAACTGCGGCACTGTGAACAGTGTTAGTCATATCTGACATGACTTTTGTATGTCTCATGACCTATTTGCTAACATCTGTATTTTGACAGGGGTGGGGGGGGGGGCTTTGGCTAGGCCAATTTTTCTCGGCCCCCTCAGTTATTTCAGCCTTGCTTCGGGCCTGATTACACTCTCAACCCGTTTGTATAAGCTTAGCACTGGAAATTCTGTAACAATTTCCGACTGCGGCTCACTACCGGCGAGGCTAGGCCCAGCTGAAAATTTTCGAAGTGTCAAGGTCATAACGATTTCATAGTATATGCCCACGCCAAAATCGCCCATCAACTACACCGCCAAAATAATGTTTGGAATCGCTTGACATTTCTAAACAAAGATATAATAGTTTCATGAGGTTTGAGAAAGGCTTTCTGGGGAAATTTGGTGAGAAATTTTGACTGCCAGGCATTTAGTCTATTTGAGACTGAGGCCGGCTTCCGAGCATATAGCCATAGCATTATTATTTTAAGATTCCTCGCTGCGATGCCTTATCAGACAACTAGAAAGTGAAATCTGGATATCTTCGGAATACTGCTAAGTGCGTGAAAGTATTCAATCGTAGAATGTAAACTATTCAATAATGCAGGAACGACCTTCCCTGCTAGCAGAGGCCCCTTTTCCTTTGTATTCGCTGAGCTGACGGGCGGGACGAAAAGCGACCTCTGCCATGGGTCGAAATGAACTGTGTTGAGCATGCGCCACGGTTACTTAGCGACCGAAACGTCACGTGATGCTTTTAGCACGTGATCAGCTGACGACTCGCACCTTTCTCAACTAGCGCGCCAAAAAACACCTGCACAGTTCGTCTAGCGATAGTTGTTGTCTAATCTACGGTATTAATTTCAAGTTATCTGGACAAGGAAGCTTTTTTAACATGACCACAACTCCAGGAATCAAAGACAATTTAACTTATTGAAGGCTGCGTGTTTTATGACCGCTTCACTAAATTAGCAGTTGGTAATAAACAACCCATGTGCAGTACGAAAGGACAATTTATAGGTTCGAAAAAACAACAATCACTTGATCTAGAATAGTTAAATTTTCTCACTTTTAAATAAAATACACCAGTTGTCAATTAAGAATTATCCAAAAATACAATCTCAAAGTCAAAATTTTGAAAATTTCCGCAAGAGATTTCTCATGTTGTCTCGCGCGTGAAATCAAACCACAACAGAGCATTTGTGTCTGTTTACGTCAGATTACTACTCTTCGAAATTTTTTGAATGAAGGTACACAGAAGAAGAGACAGTAAGCTTTTCTAAATAATACATTTATTAAAATACGCCTTCACTTGTTTCTGAAGACCAAACGCGTTCAATTCTTTCTTCGAGGGAAGCTACGCGCAAGCGATCGCTCGATGTGCAAGTTATTTTGAAGAGCATTTGGTGATGCGAACTGTGCACATTTTTCAAAACTTTTACGAAAACTGTTAGGAATATGAAGAATCCCTCAATTAAAAAGCGATTTCGATACAAGCTTATAATCAAATGTGTAATTTACTCTACCGTAGACTCGTAGAAGTGCTGGAGCATTTCACAGAAAGTCCGTAGCTCGAAAAATCTTTGGAGGTGGAAGGTTGTCCTTCGCCTTGACAGATGTTTTCTTCGCTCTAAATTCCATTCCTTAACTTGTCGAGTGTTTCTTAGAGCTTCTTCTTTCGATTGTTTATCTTTCCGTCGTCCATGTTAACAAAAACGAGAGAAAGTAGACTTTGTAACTCTTCACGAGTTTTGCTCTCTTTCCAGGACGGCATGTTACTATGCGGGCTCACTAAATGACAGCGGAATAACTGTAAAGGAATGCGCAAGATACAGTGGGCTCAAGTCACGGTCAGCAAACAATACAGGGAGCATGCGTTTCGGAAACCGCCGTCCACGACCATGGACGGCGGTTGAATCAAAGGGAGTTTCGACCCATGGCAGAGGTCGCTTTTCGTCCCGCCCGTTAGCTCAGCGAATACAAAGGAAAAGGGGCCTCTGCTAGCAGGGAAGGAACGACCTAAAAATTCTGGCTTTTTTGACAAGAGACTCAAAGCCTGAGTGTAGACGAAATCGATATTTTCACAAAAAGAGAAAATATTAAAAAAGTAATAATAAAAAATATAAACAATAAATGATAATAAATAAATCGCCGAGATTTTTGAATCCTTGACATTTTACCCTCGACCCTCGACATTTTACCCTCGACTCTCGACATATTTCCCTCGACCCTCGACAAAAACCTACACTCCCCTAGCTAAGACAAACAGTCACAGTGCAGAGCGAACCGCCGAGTGTAGGTTTTTGTCGAGAGTCGGGGGTCGAGACTGTGCCCCGGCAGCCCGAGACACAGTCTCAAATAGACTAAATGCCTGGCAGTCAAAAATTTGGCCATATTTCCCCAGAAAGCCTTTCTCAAATTAAACCTCATGAAACTGTTAGATACCAATTTATAGTGAGCCCACTGGCTCAGACATTTCTTCAACTAAACTGACCAAAATGACTTTTGGAATCGCTTCACATTCCTAAACGAACATCTAATACTCTCAAGCCATTTGTATAAGCTTAACAGTGGAAATTCTGTAACACTTTCCGACTGCGGATGCAGGTGCCGGGAAGGCCGAGCTGAAAATTTTCAAAGCGTCAAGGTCATAGCGATTTCATATTATGCCCACGCAAAAATATCCGATCAGCTACACAGCCAAAATGATTTTTGGAACCGCTTGACATTTCCAAACAAAGATATAATAGTTACATGAGGTTTGAGAAAGGTTTTCTGGGGAAATTTGGTGAACATTTTTAACTCCCGGGCGCTTAAGATAGCCGGGCCTTGTTTATACGTCGAATTTAATTAAGATGAACTTGATGTGATCTGAATTAAATTGGGCGTTTTATCCGTCTTACCCAGACGGTTAAAACGTCTAGGACGAATTTAAGGTGATTCCCCGGAAAAAGAATCTGCCATAGATTTGTAATGAAGCTTGGCATAAATATTCAACAAGTCATGTAGGGTCTAAAATTGCAATAAAAATGGGGGGTCACTGTGCTCGTTTTAGTGGTATACTGCTGACGAATACAGTGTTCAAAGACATTTTCAGGCAATAAACCGGCGAAGCCAATATGCTCAATATTCCAACTGCAGATTGATATTTCATGTATAGGTTGACTTTGTTCATATGTATAGTCATCTGTGTTGTACAAAACAGAGAGAGAGAGAGATAGACCGTTTATTAGTAAAATACACTTTGCAGGAAACTCAAAAAGTAGGCGGTGACGAAGATAGATTGATGTGCGGTCCTCTACCTAAATGGCTTTTTTCGTAGGATTTTTTTAAACTGTGCAAAATCTGATCATAGATTTTTGCTAACTTTTTTATTTTGCTTTGGGAACACTGTCCTGACTGAGTTTATACAATAAAAAAAATGGGGGTCACCGTGTTCGATTAGGAGAAAACAACCATTTATTTCTCTAAACAACTCAGTTTTCATAGAAAACCTACCAATTTAAGAAAGTGCGCGCTGATGCGCGCGCTAATCACGCAAAAAATGATGCCCAGAAAGGATGCACAATGCAGTTGAATGGAATCACCTTAATTTGATTTAAATGTCGCACTATCGTCGAATGTAAGAGCTTGAATTAAATTCGTCTGATTTAAATTCGACGATACTGCGACGTATCAACTAGGCCTGAGACTGTGCCACGTAGCCACAGCGTTGCTATAAACTTCCTCGCAGTGATGCCTTATCAGACAACTAGAAAGTGAAATCTGGATACCTTCGGAATACTGCTAACGGCATGAAAGTATTCAATCGTATACAAAAATGTGAACTGTTCAATAACGCAGAAATTACCTAAAAATTCTTCGCCGAAATTTTAAAACCCTCGACGTTTTACCCTCGACCCTCGACCCTTGACAAAAACCTACACTCCGAACCGCCCGGACAACTCGGGTGAAGGGGGTACTCCTTAGAGCTAGGCTCAGCCCGAAAAGCCAAGGGATGTTTTATTGCACTTTTAGTATACTAAAGGGTGGGGCAATTTACTGTTTCAGTATGTCAAAATACACCTTAAACTGAAAGACATAGCACGAAGTCTAAGTATACTAAAAATGTTTCTAATGTCCGCTGGTCTATGTGCAGTATCTAGCCGATACGTATCAAATGGCAGTTCCGACGGACTGTGGAACTCTACTGTGGGATGAGAGACAACATCCTGATCTTACTGCCAAACACCATGGATGCTCTAGGGAAAGATCTTGTTTAGAACGTCAGCGAGAAACTTGAGCCAGCCAAACGGCTCTTTTAGGAGCCATCCCACAAATGAACTGTCTTGACCAGCGGCCAGCTATGCAGAACAGCTGTGCAGACTCTGACCTCTTCCTTCTAAAACGGAATACCGAGGCGAGATTACTGAGTATGTCAAGAAGTATGGATAAGTAGCTCAAGAAAACGTAAGACGCTGGTTCCCTGAACGTTTTGTCGTTTATAATCCATGGTATCCCTTAGTTCAGCTGCGTGCTCGTTTCAAAAAGACGTTTCGAACGTCTGAATCTGTTTCTATTTTGTATCACAAGCCGATTATCCCCTCCATTGCAGTGTAACGAGAATCTCTTCATTTGTTTTTTGGCCTACTGATGCATTTATAGATGGTATGGTCATCTTTTTTTTTACTTATTAAGTTTGACTACTTTCAATGGTCAGAAGTGCTTTCCCATTTTGAGCTTTGCTTATTTTTCGTGGCCATAAATGTGCAAATACAAACAAGTGACACCTTACAAAACTGTCCGTTTGTTATGAAAGTCTGGCTATGGCCCTGCTATTAAAATTAAAATCAACTTTCCCAGGGTGGATTTTAAATCTGTGTGTCCCTCCGCCTTCTAGACTAACGTTCGCCCAATAAAGTCCATTTGTAAAATACTTTGTTGTTGTTGTTGTTTTTTTAATTGTCTTCCGAGTGTCGTCCGATAGATTCCGAGTGTGTAATTGTGTTTCCATCATTCCACATTTCCCCCACCAATTAATACAAAATAACTATTAAACAGGAATCTTTCGCAATCGCGTGGGTGTCTTTTGTTATGAATGAAATCGGAGTACAGTGAGTTGAGTAAACAAACTACATGATTGACAGTAGGTGAGGCAATTAATAAATGACGACGATAGTCCGTCTTGTCAGATCTAAAATTTTCAAAGTTCAATCTGTTCAAGTTGTGTCATGCCAAGATCGTGATTCATTCGTTCATATGAATTGCAGAAAAGTATGACGTCGATTATCACAGACGTCTTCAAAGCCACTACAGGCTTGCTTGTGAATAAAGGAAGAGTTAAAGCTGCAGAAAAGTTGAAAGAAGGCGACGTAGCAGATCAGAGGTTCCGTGGTCTGATATCGACGACATCAAGTCGAAGTTGGACGGATTATCAAGAAAAGATCTTCTGGCAGCTGTGGACTTTTTCGAAGCAGGTCTCAGGTATCTGTATCAGGCAATAGACCTGGAGGCTGATGCCAGGAAAGACAGGAGCAGAGAAATGAAAATAGAAGAAGAAAGTTTGAAGGAGCTCAGCTCGACTTCATCCACAGCTGCTGTGAAGACTGTTGTTCTCGCCGCGGAAATGAAAAACATGGACTTGACCGATTTTGGCCTAGCGAGAAAAAAGGCACTTTCCCAAGCAGGAATGAGGTTGAAGATGGCCCGTGAAAAAGCAACAGAAGCCTCCAACAATGACGCTGTAAGAACGTTTGACCACATCACAGCCATTCGATATCGTGTCATGGCGACAATGCTGGAGTCAGCTGTCGAGGTTGCTCTAGAGACCGTGGGGACCGCGGGCGACTTATCATCTTTGTCTGTGAAGAGCGCATTGGAAAATGCACTACCAGAAAGTGAACAATGCCTTCAGAAACTCCACTCTCTGCCAGATGTTCAGAACAACTTTAAAGTCGAACTCGAGGAAAGCCTCCTGAATGTGAAGGGTAGGTTTGGTAAAGAAGAACGGAGGAAAATAATTTCTGCCGTCTGTCAGGTAAATCGCGCCATCTACGATGCTGCGCAAACAGCCGATTAAGACGTTCAAGTCTGGGTCTGGCCTTCTGTTGATACCGGAGAAGACAAGGTTGACCCTCTGCGTGACAGTAGAGTGGCAAAAGTACTAGGAAAAGTTGGCATGGAGCACTGCTGTGTTACGCCATGGTCGTTTGGTCAGGAGGGTGAAGAGGAGTACAAGCTGAAGGATCGGTGGCGCATCGCTACAAACGCTGAAGGACAGTTTATCATAGCAGACAATGGGGATAAAACGGTCAAGGTGTTTGATTGCAGCGGACAGTTTCTTCTCAGTTTTAATCCACAATCTGGTGACACCAAAGTTCGAAATTTTTGATGTCGCCGCTGATGGTGGCGACACCTATGTACTGGTCCCTCTGGAGAAACCTGGGGCTGAGCGAGGTCAGTGGGAAATACAGGTGCGCAAGAATACTGGTGACCTGCCGTACAAGTTTCCGGTGAAGAGAGGGGACATGGGCTGGGTAGACTGACAGTCAGCAATGACAAAGTGATGCTATTGAGGGAGACTGGCGGGCGCAAAGATGTGATTGATGTTTACGAACATGACGGAAGATATGTCCGTAGCTTTGGAGAAGGTATATTGAAGAATGCACATGACATTACAGCTGATAATGAAGGTCATGTTATGGTGGTGGTCATAGGTGATAACTGTGTCCACGTATTCAAAGAGGATACAACACAACTGAACAAATTTAACATCAACACCGAAGGAGACTACGATATGGCTTGCCATCCTGTAGGTGAACATGTCGTCTTCGCCGGTTAAAGAGCGCGGCACCAACCGCCCACGTGTGGATATCTACACCGAAGATGGCGAATTTGTAAGAAGCGTTATACTCGATGAAGAAAGCATACGTTGTTTTGGCGGGATTACAGTGACAACCAAGGGTCACATTGTTGTAGCTGTTATAGATGAGCATGACAATGGCAAGATAATTGTTCTCTAAAATTGATGGTTTTTGGAATGAGCGTACTTGTTCCTTTGTCAGTGTCATTATTCGTTTGTTTAGATACGGGTTTTCAAGTCACACAAGACATGACTTTTTTCCTTGGGTAGATAAAGGGTTGTTTACCATTTACAGGGAAAACCGGTTGGTCTACCGTTTGTGCAAATGGTAAGCAAAAGCTCCCGAATGGGAAATTCCGTTCGAGATAAGCATGTACCATTTGTGCAATTCACTCTAATTTACAGAGAGTCTGGAACTAATTTGACAGTTGCCGCAGGACCTGGAACTGGTAGAAAAAAGTGAATGGAACACAATTTTCCGTTTGGATATTCCGACTGGGAATTTTGGACTACCTCTCAAGACGTTTTTGTTTAATTTGGAAATTTTCCGGTCGGGCAAACCAAAATAACCTTACCATTTACAGTCCAACCGAAATTTCGGGAATTTTTTTTTTTTTTTTTTTTTTGGAAATGGTAAGCATTGTCAACACTCACCGTGAATTCTCTGTGACGCACGTAATTTCGTTCCAGTGTAACAAGAACCTCATGAGAGGAGTTTTCTTTCGGTTTAGAGAGATTTCAAAGGATGACTAGTGTGACAGAAGACAGCAGCCACTTTTGACGTCCAGTCGCTTTGATGTTCAGGTTTTTGAGTGAAGCTCTAGAGAGTTATTCAAGTACAGAAGTGATGAGCCACAACTAGAAGTGTTCATGATGGAAGAGTTCTTTTTTTTTTTTAAGTTTTTAATCAGTTTGCAATCAGCTCGTCATTACGGCAAATGCTAAGAACTAATTACATTTTACAAGTGTTACGTTAAATCAAACAATATTAATGCAGGAAGAAAATAGTTTCAGCTGCCGCTAGATGGTTCAGAACAAAGGACTTAAAGATTTAGTTTGGTTTAATTACTTGTGCAAAGATTTGTCTTTCTCAAAATACCTAAAGGTTGAAATTCCAACAGAGAATTAATTCCAAGTCGACGTTTGGCCTTTGCCTGTGCTGCAGGAAGAAAGGAAATTCTTTGCAGCTGAGAGCATTTCCTTTGTTGAAAATAAGTGTTACAATTTGTTCAGCGTAATTAATTGCTGGTGTCCAATTGAAGGTATTGATTCTTTTCACACAATATCTAAACTAAGCGGTTGAAAAGAAGAAACCTGAAAAAATTCAGGCTTGAACGGGAATCGAACCCATGACCTCTGCGATACCGGTGCAGCACTCTAACCAACTGAGCTATCAAGCCAACTGGAAGCTGGTCAATTGAGAGTTCGTACTTATCCCGTAGATGGAGAATGAATGAATATTAATATAAATGCACCGGTATCGCAGAGGTCATGGGTTCGATTCCCGTTCAAGCCTGAATTTTTTCAGGTTTCTTCTTTTCAACCGCTTAGGTTGAAACACCTTCACTGCGATGAACTACACATAATTCTATTTAAAGTTTTCTTGTTTAAAACTTTAAAGCATTGCGAGCATTATAGTGCCGTAATAATTCAGGGAAAACACTTCTACTAAAAATAACTGTTTGATCGATTTGTCGGCCTGTTCCATGTCCCGAGATGGAGTTGAAAAAACAAACGACAAAACGAGTGCACCCCCTTTCTCCAGATCCCCTGCGACTTATTTTTGCAATCTCTTTTTAATGTTTGCCATCCCTATTATCAGATATCTGAGAACCTGGAACAGGCTAATCGAATTATTGAGGATGGAATGTACGAGTAAAAATTATTTTAATCAAAAATACCCTTTAGTACAGTTGATAACAAAAACTGAGAACGAAATCCATATTCATTTGGTAACATGCTACTAAAGGTAAAAATCTCAAGAGCTCAATTACTATTCCATGCAGGTTAAGCTGAAAATCATTCTGAATGTATCAGGATCCACGCACACGCAGTCTAGTCCCAGGCCGTTCTCGACTTGGTCAAACCTGGACCGTGAGCCGTGACGTCACCGAGAGAGACTCGCCGAAAACACTCGCCCACCCCTTCCCAGACTTAGCGCAGACGACGGGGTAAGAGAGAACACCTAGGGACTAGGCTGAGGCACAACGCACAACTCTGAAAAGCCTATACATGTGCGGTTTTTCATGTAACAGGATCCAAATGTCTTTTGATTGGCCTAACCATTGTAGGATGCCCTGGCCTAGAGGCCAGGTCATGTCATAATTAACGCGTATAACACAGTGATAACTTGCTTGAGCAAACTTAGGTGGCTCTGACTGTTCTATCAATTCAATTTAAAAGCTACTGAGCAGTGTTTTCCCGTGGTGCTTTTATTGTATTGAAGTGAGATGAAAGTAGGAATAAATTATGTGCAGAAATTTTTAAGTCTGCTTCGATCGGCAAAAAATCTGAATACCTTTAAAAATAAGATTCGTAAATGTGATGTAAGTTCACTGGTGAATGATGGACGCAAGGGCTGCTCCCTCTACTCATCATAACTGTATGATTTTATCACTTTTTGCGTTAACTTTTTAGTGATTACTATTCGATTATTATTCGACTATTATTCGATTAGCAGATTATCAGATTAGAGTTAGCAACTACTAGTTTATTAGATTAGTATCAGTTTCTTTAATAGTTCTATTTCATTTTTGTTTCTATTTTAAGTTTTGTATATTGTTATTTTGTGTCCCCTAATTAGTATGATTATCCCAAGCTACATGGTTTGACACGTAAATAAAGTTTCTTACTTACTTACTTTATCAGTCAGGTTACTGGCTCAGCTCTAAGAAGTTAGTTTTTTTATACAGCCGAAGCACAAATCAAATTTGCAAATATTGCAGTGGAAGGGATTTCCCTCATTTTTACCACACTTATTGTCACACGACCACTCTCCTTTGGAATTATAAATATAAGGCCACTCCTGGTACAATGGATGATCATGAAGCGCAGTAATCCGCGGCATGCAGCACTCAAGACAGGCATCAAACTGGCATTCTGAGCAATGGTACAAGAATCTAAAAGACCAAATATTTTAAAATCAATAAACTTGAAAGAACAAAAGTCCTTACTTCTCATTTGTTATTCAGGCTAACAATAATACTTCAGTTAGCGTCAAAATTCAGATGGAAGCTACCTACAACTATGGCCATAATTCTTGGGACACTTTGCTCAAATGGCGTCCCGTTAGCGTCATTTGAAAAATACTCTTGCCTCGCCCCCCTCCCCCCTGTACAATGTTGAAGTTAGGTTTTGAAACTGGTGACTGATCTTCAACATTGTTTGGGGAGGTGGGGGGGGGCGATACTCATAAAACTTGTAAAAGACTTCTAATTACAGTGGAGATTACATTTTCTTACTTCTCATTGAAATATTACCAAGTGTCCCAAGGTCTAATGGCCATAATTGTAGCTAGCAACTGACTTTTTAGTCTTGTAGTGTTTCTGTCATGCTACACTACGTGGTCGTTTTTAGTTCGAGTCTGTGTATGAATGAAACCCTAATGGTATTGGGAAGCGTGCAGTCACATTTTCACTTTTCCCTCCTGGCAAAAATTAATTATTTACTCGCGAATTAAACATTTATGTCGTTTCCTCGCTGTTATTGTAATGGGTGTCATACTCTTGTCATGCAATAATAACAAAATCTGGAGATAAACTAAGGGGGCCAATTATTGCTACCCCTCGATATCCTGTTTATAAGAGGCGGGTATGTAGCTGTAGCAAGGTATTCTTACCCCCTGTATCTTGTTTTTAAGAGGTAGGAAGGTAGCGTTTTTCGTCTGGAGACGAGCAACGTCAAATCTTCGTTCGTTTTGTTCTTTCTTCGCCGTCTTCTTTGGATTTTTTTGATCACGTCTCAAGGTCAGTTTAGTATGTTTGTTTCACGCGCTAAATAACCCTCTCGTTGTTCTGGATTCACGATAAGGGCCCCTTTAATTTGTCGTACATCAAATTTTTCCTTATCATGAGAATTTAGCAAATGATCACCAAAGATTAATTGCCTTGACGTTTAAACAAGTTCTCCCGATTAGTACTCAATAAAATCTATGGAGACCAGTAGGAGAATTTGAATAATGATGTTGGGGCTTAACGGGTTAATGGATCGCGGCACATACACCGACTTTTCCTCCGGCCTTTCAGATCACAATATCCCAAGAACCCTTGAAAGTCCGTTTCACCTTTACTGGGCCAAAAACGTTACTAACTATATTAAACTGATGCGTTTGTTATTAAAATGGCAGCTGTGTGCTTTTGCACATGGCAAATGATCCCTACAGAATTGCTTTGTATTTGTGAGTTTAGAAACCGTTTTTTTAATCGACCTATTCCTATTCTTATTCATTCCCCCTAATTTTAATATAGTGAAATATTGTAATTTTTAAATGTATGTTGTAAACTTTAATTTACTTTAAGTGGTAGAGTGTCCCCAATTAGCTGTCACAAGCTAAATACCCACCCTGACAACATTACTCATAGTTGATCAGTAATCTGTGTTCAGTTTTCTTCATTTTGTAGAAGTGAATTTTAAAGGGACTATATCACCTAGGTTTAAGGGAAGGTACGTTTTTTCTTGGGAGGGGAGGGCTGGGGCCTCAGAGGGGAGGGTCATCAGTGAAAGTGAGCACCAAAAGGGGAGGGCCATACCTCATGTGAGCTATTCAAGGGAGTGTCACACATCTTTTCCAGAATTTTTTAATGAGAATTTTTGTGATGTTGTTTTCCATTTTTCTTACAGATTAAGTTTTTCTTTTCACTTACTTTAATTTAATTTGGTGTTTTATTATAGGTACTAGGTTACATTTCTACATGTATCTACATGTATCTAGGAGGACTCGTGTCCTTTTCCATCCGTATCGAGAAGTACTTGACTCAGGTATCGTTTCTTCAGCTTCTTGCTGTTGGCTATCCGCTGCCTGATCTCCTGAGTTGTTTAGTTCTGAAGAGTTACTAGTAGATCCAACAATGTGCCCTACGCTTTCGGAAATGTAGGAAATATTTGTTTTTGAGAAGCAGATTTCGCATGCCAAACAAATAAACCTTTCCGTTAAAATAACCAACAGCAATGCCCGCTAGTCGGAGACAGAAGCCCGTGTATTTTCCCTTAGATATTTTATGTTCAAAACTTTTATAATACTCAATTACTTCCATATTCAAACTTCAGCTATAAAACATAAATATCCCACACTGATTGTTCGCATTTTCCTTGTTTCAGTGCGCACACATTCAATATCGAGATATATTCATATTCAAAAACTTTGCATTCACAAGCGAAACGTTCTGAGGTTTCTACAGCATGGAACATACCATGTAGTAGTAAGGGGAGGGTCGCACTTTTGTTAGTCACCTAAAGGTGGGGGGGGGGGTCAGAAGTTTTTTTATTAACATGCAAGGGAGGGCCAACACTTTCTTGGGGAAAAAATACCAAAATTCCCCAGCCCTCCCCCCCCAAGAAAAAACGTACCTTCCCTAATATTACTTTAAATGCAAAAAGACAAGGTTGGAATCAAAGGAGACTGAAAAATAAAGGTTGCGTTTTTGTTTTAAAATTAAATACCGTACTATAGTTTTCTCAAACTATAAATAAGCCGAGAGTCTTTTGCTACTAATAACCAGAATGAAAATGGATTCCAGCTTGAAAAAACTGGACTAATGTTTAATTTCAAGTTCTTCCCTCGTGCCTTAGAAAACTCACTTAAGACCCTTTTGTCGTGATTTGTTCTACCTTTAAAAAAATCAGTCGATATCTAGCTTCCTCTAAGTGTTTGTGGAGTATTTCATGTGCAAGAAAAAGTGTTTAGTTTTGATTTTAGTACAGTTTTGATCCGGCCCATGAAGTAGCGCCTTGAATCAACGGCATGTATGGGAATCGTATTTAGTCATTCCTTGAAAATCCGCCTTGAAAATCAGGCTTGAAAAATGTCAACTAAACAAAACAAAAAAAGTTGGCACTTACGTGTCATTGCGTTCTTCGCGACAGTTATGGCACACGTACTCGTCCCAAGAATGGAGAAACAATATGTGCGTCAGTTTTAGGACGTGGTTGTGTGCGGCATGTATTGTACGCTTTCTTGGCTCAAAACAGCTGCAGCAAATACCAAAGTCAGGGCAGGACAAACAGTGATAAGAGAAGGTTTCTCCTGGTGTCTTCTTACAAACAGCGCACTTCCAATCTTCTTTTTGATCAAGCTTGCTTGTTTCCGTATACATCAGCGGATGCCGGTGTGCTGGAGACGAGTCAGCATTAGCACATGAATAACACAGATCAAAGGAGCATGGATTGCAGTGGAAGGGAAATGAAGTGGGAGTTTTCTTTCCCTTGCAGATATCGCAGTTCCAATGACCATTATAATCACTGTAGATAGCCAATGGGTTGACTCGTTCTAACTCGTGCTCATGAAAAGGAGACTGCATCTTGTGGATCAAGCAGGTCTTTATCAGTTCTCGAAAAATCTGTTGGCAAGACAAAGACAGCTAAGAAACAAAGAAATAAAAAAAATCACTTTCTTAACCAAGCTAAACTAAAGGTACAGTTAGGGTTTAACCCTTTTACTCCCAAAAATACCCATGATACCTAAAATCAAATTCAAGACAAATCCCAAATTTCATTTAATTTGTAAAATACTTTTAAACTATATATTAAATAATATCTGATGTGAAAGTACTGCTGACGAGGTTTCATTTGAATGGTCACACCATAGGATTTCATCCACAGTCTTAAAAGCTAGAACCACCTTAAATGTCTCCATAGCTGACTCTGGGAGTGAAAGGGATAAATTATTAAATTCAAGCGGTCGTTAAAAGAAGCAGTCACTTGATCCGCTCAGACAGCCTCGAATTTATTTTAATTTTAATCAGTGTAAGATCGAGTAATCTAGGTAATCGAACAAAATGTAACTCCTGCGCAAAAATAAAATGAACTGAATTAAACAAAACATTTGATTTTTGAAACTGTGTGCGATTTTAAACTGAAAAAAAATGTTTATTAATTCTCTGTTGACCTTTTAATTATCAATAACAAGACCTGCAAGACTGGCAGTATCATGCATTACTGAACTAATTAAAAGAGTCTCCTTAAAGTTATGGAACAACTTTGTTTCTCAGTTTCAAAACTTCATTTCCTCTGTGTTATATAAAAGTACGAGAATGTGCTAAAAGTAAATACTAATTTTCTCCTAGCTATTCAGTTGAAACATGCTTGAGCTCGACATGGTTTAGTTACTCTAAGACGAACGCCTGTCACTTGCAAATATAAAAAAATGCACGAGTGGCTTTCAATGTTCAGTCGTGATTTTCGTTTTTTAGGCATGCTATATAACAAAGAAATCGCTGACGGCAACATTGACATTACTATGCCAACCAACGATCTATTGGTTGTTGAAAGAAAGAGTTCTTTTGTTTTAGTGGTTGGCACATTCGAATAACAAAAAGGATGTATGTAAACAGCCAGCTATCTTACCTAAATTGTATATTAGATACACACTGAATGACCCTTGCATGAATATTTATCGCGTACTAGCCTTATCCCGTGCTCTGCATCACGTAAAGGGTGAGTACTGAAGAAACGGTGTAACAAAATCGAAATGAAAAATTGTGATTTCTCTATTTTAGCTCCTGGCTACACATCGAAATTTTACTTGCCCGTTCACCGCTGAAATTCGTAGTTGCCGTTTCCGTTTGATTTGATTTTAAAATACTCACAGAAAAGGTCTTTGATCGATTTCTGTCTTGAGCGCACGAAATCGAATTGACAGTTGAGCCGTTGAAACACATGTCCTTATAACTTATCGTTCTTATTTAACAAAAAAAAACCCGACAAAAATGTCATTCGTTTTCTTTTCATTTGATACCCTAAGGAAGTATTCAAACAACACCTCACCTTTTTGTTGGGGCAAAGATAGCGTCACTGCACGATTGAGGCAACGTTGATTTACACAAAATAATATCAGCTTTCACAAAGGGGCAAATAAACCACAAAAGTAGAAATATTCCTAGGATGTTGATTGTAACCAATGACATGCGAGATCTTGTGGCGCGGAATCGATCATGCATTACTAAGTATGTTAAAAGAGCTTAATAGATGCAACTCACGGAAAAACTTTAGTTCTCAGTTTCACAACTTAATTTCTTCTGAGTTACGTTAAAGTAATTTAAATTGAAATTAGCTCCTAATTGAGACCTAAAACGCTTGCGAAAAATAAGTTTGAGTGATATTAGTTACAACGTGCACATGCCGCAGCTCGACACGCATGGTTGAATTAAGGGGTTATAACTTAGGCTGTTATAACCTTACATGCATGAAAAACTCTCAGGTTTGTGGCTCAGTTTTCAGAACTACTCACAGATACCTTAATTCCCTTTGCTTATTATGACCAAAAATCCATTAACAGTAAACATAAATGACAGTTTTAAAACTTTGAGCTGGCATTTTGACTTCTCTAAGGTGCGCGGATTGCAGAAAAACACCACACACTCATTTCATCTCATTGGATAACAAAAGAATAACAAAACAGCACATTTGTTATAGGCCTCGTTCTTTTAAACTCTGAATTAATTTTCCGCTATCCTGCACCTCGCATTTTGGACTAGCTAATATTGGGTCGCTCCTTGTCAGTCTCTCAAACATTTTCGCCTTATAGAGATTTGAATATCGTCACTGATTACACCGCACGTTGAGTCCCAACAAACGAGCACAAAGCCATTCCACGATACCTCTAAGTCTTGATGAAGCCGTTATGAAACATACGTAGAAAACATGGAAGTCTATTTCCATCATTGAACGATTGGTAGGAGCCAAAAGAAAAATATCCTTTGAAGATAGAAAGATAGGAAGATAGAGTTTCATTATCAGTGAAGGCTCTCGAAGAATACAAAAAGGTCATCACCTATGAAAGGAAAAGAAGGGAACTGAAAAAGTTTCTTCATGAAAAGGATGATAAAAATAGATTCAAAACCGAGCTGAAAGTGCGACGACAAGAGAAACGGGGCAGGGGCCCCTTTCTCGAAACTCCCGATAACTTTTCGGACCCGGTAAGTATTTTTTCGAGCTCATTTATTTATCAGCTAATGGTAATTATTGGCGCAAACTTAGCGATATGCTTCACGAAATTGTAAAGATTTAAATTTAGCTTTCAACATCAATAAAAATTGTATAGATATTGGAGAATATTGTGCACTTAAAATAGCTTTCGGGCCCGGAAAGTTATCGGGAGTTTCGAGAAACGGGCCCCAGGTCCAAGTACACCAATCTCAAATGCAGCAGGCTCAAGTAGAGGATCTCCAATAAGTTTTTTTTTTTTTCTGTTTTTAAACAAAAATTCGTTGCTGACTGAAATTTTGTTATGCAGAGACATTAAAATCATCTTTTCGTTTCAATAAAGTTTTAAAAAATGTTAAGATGGAATCCATCAGGAAATTGAGTAATCAGTGGACAAAAATCTTGTACCAGAATAATTTAAAGTATATCGCATTCTTTTTTACATTTTTTGAGAGCTATGGATGTAATTTGTTATCTGTAATAACCCCAAAGACAATTTCTTATGAGAGCCCGTGAAATTCAAATTCAAATTTCACAGGAACTGTGTAAACACAGGTAAAATAGATAAATTTTTATGCGTAAGATTTCATTTTGTGAAATTTGAAATTCATTTTCTCGGTTTCCCATAAGAAATTGTCTTTGGGGTTATTACAGATAACAAATTACATCCATAGCTCTCAAAAAATGTAAAAAAGAATGCGATATGCTTTAAATTATTCTGGTACAAGATTTTTGTCCACTGAAAATTACAATTACTCAGTTTCCTAATGGATTCCGTCTTAATTATGTCATGCTCAATTAAAAGCGCAGTCACTCGACTATGAAAGCGAAAGCCCCTAGACACGCATCAAAAATTTTAACAAAACTGCGTACGATCTGATACTTTTTTTGATAATTTTAATTGATGGGTACGTTTTTGATTGGTTAAAAAATTGACGAAACCCGCTATTACTACGTCATAGACTTCATTTAGATTACAAAGTCGGCTTTGCTTGATTTTGCGCCACGCAAGTCAAGTGGAACGGAAAGTTAATTAAGCTTAAACTGAGACTTTTTTAAGTTCCTTTGCTGTATCCGGCCACGCTTTCGATTGTGACTGTTTATTCATATTTCTTTCTTTGCTGTAAAATATTTGTGTTCAATATGCATGCATCGAGGCGCAGCCGAATTTGAAAACAACGCTGTAGGGTTTAATTAGCTTGAAACATGAACTTTCAGTTTCTTTGTTTTTATTCCTGTTCAGCTCAGCTAGCTCTGGAAAGAAGCAGAGCAAAAGATAAATTGAAAATGTGTGTGTGACAACTTTGCCGAGTAGTGATTTAAAACCTTTTTCAAGAAAAAAAAAGATTGAAAAGTTGGTGGCATTTGTCGAATTTTAACTATACTACAAAAATAAATACGCATTCATGTTGTCGTTCTTGCCGCTCTCATCAGTACCGTATTATATTCGGGTGGCAAAGCTGCAACAGGTATGGAAAACATAACTTTCTTTAAATCAATGTTCTCCATATTTTTTACGACATTTAGCCATGCTACATCGTAGTGTTCGATATTCGCTGTACTTTACTATGAAAATACCAACCGTCAAACAGAAAACATTCGCATTTTTCAGCTGCGTACCCTTTGCTTTGACAGATCACTCCTCAAGGTAAGTAGACAGTTTCATGACTTTTTTGAAATACTTCATTCATAGACTCCTAACCACCTACATCATCTCATCTTTGCTTTTGCCTTATTTTTCCGTCACCAACGTATTTCCAGTCTGGTCTGGAGTGTGCAGCTATATCTGTATCCAGTAGCAGATTCACACGATAGCACCGAACCGTACCGTCCAAGCCGCCTTCCCGGTCAGCGGACCGGCCCCTCGCGTGACGTCACACCTCTCGTTTCATCTGTGAGTCTGGCAAAGGCTCTCACTCTTAATTACTGCACTGTAAGTGATGTTTCAAGCTAACGCTTCAGGTAAAAGGAAAACAACGAGTTTTCAGTTTCAATTGATTTTATTTCATTTTCAGTTCAGCCAGTAAAAAAAAAGCAGTAAAAAAGCCCCGTAATAATGTCACCAGCTCTTTTCACTTTCATTAATAACCATCACAACAGGAGTTCAACCACCCAAACAGAAGATGGTAAGTCTGTACTTTAACCACGCCGCTGAAAAAAGTATGCAGGCTGCCTAGTGATAGGCTACCTCAAATAACATAAACTAAAACTATCCAATAGAAGAAATTGAATAGTGCAAATGCAACAATAAAAGCTATCCTCGCCACAAAGTCAACATCAGGCGGTGAGTCAGTGGATTCAGCGTCTTGAGATGGACATTTCTCTTTTTTCGTGGTAAAATTAAATTCATTCTCCTGCATCCGATTTCCTTCTTCCGGAGAATATAGCCCACCCCTGTAGGTAGTGTAATCACTTCCAGTTAAGTTGTATGATGAACTTTGAAGCTCTTTCGTCAGGAATGGCGCTTTTATCCGTGAGATCCCTTTCTGTGAATCAGAAAAGAAGCATTCAATTGATAACAGTAACTTCACCGTATTCAGCTTGGATGAGTTTGGAACTTAAAATAAGGAACATGTTGAGGTTGCGATCGAAGTCTAATGTCCTCCCGCACACCGGTTGGGTGCTCTAACCACTAGGCTGAACTCCTGATTAATTAGGTCATCCGCAATGCGTAAACCCTGGTTGATCTCTTGGTAGTTTTTATAGTAATATGATGCAGTTCATGCTATCAAACGAAGCCAGTTCAATAAAATAGCAGAAAATAACAAAAGAAGAACAATTTAAGATCAGGAAAGATGCGACGGATTACGGGGAACGTAACGTAGTTTTTAATTAAGACTTACATGAACAGCCTCAATCTCTTGTTTTAACCTAAGAACGAAACTTAAGTCGTACCAGTAAAACAAACTTTTTCACTTGATTCCCTTTGCTCACCGACCATTTCTCTAAAGCCTTTGCCAATATTGATCTATTCCTCAACAGGAATTGACGAGACAGCTTGAACAGGAGGACAATGACAGTGAAGAAATTGACTTAGCTATTGATCAGGCTGGAAAAAACGGTCGTAAACACGGCGTGGTCGTAGGTGGGGCTCCACTTACTTCTCCTTTGATGTCGCACAATTATTGACACAGTTATTTCCTGTACATATTTCTTCCCCTCCCCACCGTCGCACAAATGTCATTTTTCACCCCTTTTTTTCCACGTTTCTTTCTCCTTTTAATTCTCACAATCCGCCCTTTGTCCTCCTTCCGACCAAATATTCACAGGCTACCTAAAAGCGAGCAGTTTCACTTAAGAGCCTGCTTGTTGGACCGACAACTGAATCCCGTTCCTACGAGTCTCAAATAACTGTCTAAGAAAGTTAGTTGCTCGCAAAAGCGGTAATACCTTTGCCCTTCCTTTATGAATTAGGCCGATATATTCCAGCATAGTGCACAGAACGAAAAAGAAAGACGTCATAAGGTACACATCAATAGCCTTCACATAGGAGACCCTCGGCATGGTAGAATTAACTGCACCCCAGATGGTTGCTATGGTGAGTAGGGTTGTGATGCACAGGCTGACGCGAGCAGGCGTTGCGTGGCCATCGACGAACAGTGACAGCCATGCTACTAGCACCACTGCTATGCACGGGATGTATATTTGTATTAAGTAAAAACCCATTCTCCTCTTGAACGTAAACGTTGCCTGAAGAACAGAATACTCTCCTGGAAAAGAACAGCGAAAAAATCAAAGAGATTTTGAAAAGTGCATGTTTAGATTGCGAAAAGGCTCCTCAAAACTGCGCGCTAGCTATGGAACTGTCTAACGCCTGATTTTTGACAAAGACTGAATGTCACATAATTAACAATTTGTTCAACGGCAAAACTGTTTTCAGATAAAATGCGGTTTTACTTTTTTAACACAAGAGGACGAAGAAGAAAAGCGTTTACGTCTTTAGGATAATAACAAACACACAAAAACAGCAAATAAAAACTTACCCGCTACGTACTTTACTCGTTGTACATCGGTTGTCATTTCCTTCATATAAAACTGCGCCATTTCTCTGTCTAATACTACGACTCCTGGAATTGACTTCCAGTTGTAAATCAGATGTTTCGTGGGATATGCATCTAAAATGAAAAAAAAAGTATTAAAAATCGAGATAAGGTGTTTGTCTCCCTTTAGCCAATAGCTTTAGCCAATAGAGAATACTTAGTTTCCGAGTTCCTTCTTTGCTTTTTTCTTTTGTGTTCGTGTGGCCAAGTACACAAGAAGGGGCCCGTCATTATATTCCATTTACAAAATTAAGGTGACGAGAATTGTAACTAATTGCAGTATCAAGAGTAGTAATTGTGCTTATATACGTTGGCCCCAACCGGCAGACCTCCGACTAGTTTAGCCCCAGTTGCACACACACAACATTGAAAGGTGGAACTTAGGTCACGTTGGGGGACACAGTTGTCACGTGTTGTACTCAAATGAGAACGCGTGCATTCTCTCCTGTCGAGATCAGTTAGCTGAAAAAGTAAATACTTAAACAAGAACGCGGACTCTACTAGAAAGATAAGGAAAAACAGCAGTAGAGAGATACTCACAGCTGACAATGTTGAAGTTGCATTTCTGCTCATCCATGGGGAATGTACGGAAATCCATGTGACATCTTGCCAGTACAGTTGCTCTAAAAGTTAAAGAGAGAAAAACTGCAGATTTATGAAATCATCCAGTTATATACCACCCAGAGAGAATGATCCGTTTTCCCTCCCCTTTCCACGCCTGCCACGCAGGTGCTCGGTGGCACCTTAGTGTAAAACCTCACAGACTGTCGCATACCAACCTTGTTCCCCAGTCCACCTCTCCGTTTGCAGATATATCAAGCTTATGATTAGTTGTCAGTACATTATGCATATGTGATTGAGTGGCGTCCACAAATATCGTATCCGGGACCCAGATGTAGTTCGCCGGGTGTTTAGTTCCCATTGTTAGAGTCATCTGGGCCGTCATGTTATGAGAGAGCCTTGTGTCCCGCCAGTGCTGCCGAAAGAACATGTCCAGTCCGAATTCCTGACGACGAGATACAAGTAAAAACATCAAGACAAATAGTCCTGAGCTTACAATAACACCATTGTAAGAGTTTTTAGAGGCCTTTTAAAGAAGGAGGGGCTATAAACGGTCAAACGCGGAAGAATAGGATAACCTAAGAGCTTTTAAGGTACTTTGTCTTGTCTTTCCGGATATTCTTTTCATCACGAGTCAAATAATTTCCTTAAGTCTTTAACCTTATTATAGGAAATTAACGCTCTATGATATTACCGCGAATTGTAAAAAAATCGCGCTAATTTAAAAGTCGTGTTAATTTTTGTGAGCGTTAATTTCCGCGTTATTATTCCATCATTTTAATCCTAAATTCTGGATCCAGCCCAGACATGCTTGACGATACAAAACAACAGCTTTCCTACATTTAGACAAAATTTTAATAACGCATATTGTCTGTAAAGAAATTGCCTCACATACCTGTAGATCTGTTTTGTTCATGTTTTTTAAGTTCAATCATGCAACAAATGTATTCCAGTTGTGACCACAAATTAAATGTTTCTTTGTGTTGATCGCGTTAATTTACCTCATTTTGAAATTTTAGCACCTCTTTCGCGTTAATTTCCTTTAATGCGGAGTAATTTTCTCTTCAATTCGCGTTAATTTCAAATACCTTAATCAACCAAGCATAAATTTTCTATAATAAGGTAAACAGTTCAGTTTCCAGTTGACTGTAACTAGTAGGGGAGTGCAAATGTGTCAAATTCTCTTGTTTCTGGAACTAGGATCCCATCATGCCAGCAATAGTCGAAGGTTTCCTTACATGAAGTAATCACATGAACTGGTCCTCAGTAGTTGGGATGGTTATGTTAGAAATTTCATTGTCAGATTTTTTCAGGTTGAATGCCATTGTATCCCATGTATAGTGTATTATCTAAGTAGCTGGAACGCAGGAAAGAGTTTGTGCTAACATGACTATGACTGGGAGGACCGGAGGCGAAAATATTTGGCATGGGCTCATGGCTTACCGGACGCCATGACCGAAGCCACATATCATTACCAGAAATTGACGACAAAATGGCGGACAGAGGGTCGTTCGGCGCTTTAAAAATGGCCACCGATTTAATAGTAAAATGTATGGGCAAAAAAGGAAAAATGGAATTTCCATACTTAAAACAGCTTCCCGACTAGTTGCCGCGGTCTGAATGAAAAGAAAATCTACTGTAGTATTTATAACCGTAATTTTTATGTACATTGCGCCGAAGCAGGATCCGCCAACTCTGCTTTTGTAACAGACATAACACAGCTCCTTTAACTCTATTATTTTTTCACAAAAGGGGCGACTAGCTTACCTTCTCTTCTTTCCTGCAAGGGCTGTTTACATCGGTTCCGCGGTGCCGCGCTCGCAAAACATTGCTAGATGTTTACACTTTAAAATGCCATAAAAATCCGCTTCTATTTGCTTTAAAGCGCTCCGCCAAATTTACTTGAAAAAAGCACAATTTCAAGATTACTGTCGTTGTTCAAAATGACCGGAAAGCACCGTTTCGCTTGCAATCCGTCGCCGAAAGGAAGGCTTTCTTGTAGATTTTTGTTGACTTCGACCGCCATTTTTGGCTGTCTTTTTAAGGGGGATAACGCTGGATAGCTGTAACGTGGACTCCTTAATAATATTCGGTTCTCTCTTTTCGGCAAGAGAAATAATTCTACAGTTTTCCTTCGAGAAAAAATGTCATCTTTCCTTAGTGAGCGTGAAAAGCTGGAGATCGATCACAAGCAACGTCACAACAACGGACAAGGATACATAGACTGTGTATTCGATGAAGTTAAGATCGGTTCTTCGTTTTAAAAACATTGGAATCCTGTAGAATAGACAGAATTATTTGTTGTCGGCAACAGAGGAATTATTGCGTTACAGGCGGTACAGAAGAATATCATGGACTTTGAGCGTCTTCTGTGTCCTGAATTAAAAATTTAACATTGGTTAAAACTATCATAATCGTTTTCCCTTTGTATTTTTGCATGGTTATTTTATTAAGCTCTTTAGACGGCTCGGAACGGTGTTTACTATTCACAGACAACGCTTTCGTGACGATCGAGAAATTCTTGTGTCAAACGATATGCCGCTAGCTATTTCACGCGGGCTCAAAATGTCCGTGATTTCTGGTAATGGTTCTGTCTGCCCTAACTAACTTAGTCAATAAGCATTTAATCATATGAGTAATTAACAGAGACTTATAACATCTACTGACAATTCACAATTCACTTGACTCTGATAAAGACTTCCGCTCAGGTTGTCGAAACGTCAGACAATGTCACCACAAACTGTCCTTCTCAGGACTACACTCACCCGGACGATCATAATTTACCGACTTATAATTTAGAACTGTTTCGCAATCAAGTATGCTTTTAACGGTCGACCTCTGGAGCAAAAAGGCACACGCACTAGTTTTTTACAACTGGCGCTCCTTACTCGTCAGTGTCTGAACCTTGTTCAAGCACTTATGAACATAAGTGTTTTGAACAAAGTTCAAACACTTATGAGTGAGTTAGCGGGAGCACGAGCATGAAGCGAGAGATTATTCAAGCCAATTCCAGTCAAAAGTCCTTAAAAAGACTGTTGAATTCTGTTGAACGCGTGTTATAACTACTAGGTATTTTATGTTTAAAGTCAGGCGTCTTACCATATCTACTTCCTTGATATTGGCGAATGATGCAACCGAGATTCCAACTAGAATTTCAACTGGACTTCCTTGTGAGACACATAAAAAGAATATCCTTAAAATTTATTAACAATTATTTTCTCTTATTTACCGACATAATTACTAGACAGAGCGACAAGACAAATTAGAATCGAAGGATACCAAAAGATAATTAACTGGTTTTGTTAAAAATTACTCGACTAGTTTTATGAAACCCGTAAGAAAGTGTCAGTTGGCTGCGGATTGTTAAGATGGAGGTGGATTGCTACCTTGAGAAAATGGGGCCAATTTTTGGAAAAAATTTCCGCTGTGTCTTAGTAAAATCGCAGAAAACTGACTATAGTCTGTTCTCCCTTGATATCTTATTTTTGACTTTCTAGGAGCCTTTGGCACCCAACGGAAGGTGCTTGGTTCTTCTACATGGCTTAGCCTTTTTTAATAGAGAGCTCATTAGTACTGACTGCTGGAACGCCAGCTTCAGTGACCTTCTCCCTCAACAAATTTAATATATTTATTTATCTATTTATTTATTTGTTAGATGTGTTTGTTTGATTGTTTGTTTGTTTGTCTGTTTGTACGATTGTTTTGTACGAAAGTGCCTATTAATACGGGTAAACCTTCTATACCCGTGTAGTTTGGCCTTATCCGAGGATCGTAATCGCGAAGGAGATCTCGCAGACTCTCAGTTAACTTCGTATCCGCAGAAGATTCTACTCTGTTGAAACATAACACGGAAATCAAACAATCTCATCATAATATTAGATTTTTTAAATTTTACGATGTGGTCAAAATTGTATTGAGTATTCTTTTATGTATGTCCCATCTCATAGGCAATGGCCAGCAATCATAGACTCAAAAAAGCATCAACGATTTACCTAACAAATATTTACAAGCGGTGGTAAATATTGCTGTAAATGCAAATGCCACGGAAATGAACTCTACGTAAAAACCCTCAAGAATATATCAAGAGACCCGAGTTTCAAGAGTTTTTTCCACCGTATCGGTAAGGATGCAAGCTCGGTGAGACATGTAGCGTTTTTAAAATTATAAATTAGAAAAAGAGGTATCGAATGCCAAATAATTTCTGCAAACTTTTAATTCTTTTAAGCCTCTAGAAATTGTAAACGCAAAGGAACAGGCTAAAGGATTAACTGTTTCGGGTTTTTGTCTGTCTCGGCCGTATAAGTCGAGATAGAGTACGTTCAGAACGGTAACGGAGAAACCAGCACAAATTATTCTCTCAGTTCACTTGTTTGAAGCCCGTTTTCCTGCGCTTGGCACTGGTTGGAAGTATTAGCTCTGAGCCCTGACTGGGTGCTACGTCATTTGTGTTTGCTTTGATTGCTCAGATGTATATTATTGTTTTAGTTTTGGTATTATCCGTACTCTAACCGCAGACAAGCACCCATTCCCAAATTTCACCCATACTGTGAGGCGCATCATAATGAAGTTTATTAAATCAAACATCTTTGTCGCCAACAAAGTCTGTGCCCTGCTAAAAAAAAAATAAATGGCTTCTTTTCCACGTTAAGGGAATACTTTACATTATAACTTAAGACAACGTCATCTTACCCCTGAGAAATACAATGTACTGACTGGTTTAAGATCAAAAGAAATAACAGGTTCAGAGTGAGATCAACATGAACTTCTCTTGAGGTAGCAGATACCATCTTCACCACTATCTTCCCCAGCTTTTTTCTGAATCTACAAAGAGAAAAAACAATTAAGAATTTACCAAAAATTGAAATAAAAAAGAATGAAAAAATGGGTGGCCTACTATACTTTGGGCTTATCACTTCGTTTCTTTGCAGTTTGAATGTTTTTGTAAGAAACGTGATCATACGCAAAGCTGCCAGTGCTTGATAGCTTTCAAGATATGACCAAAAACAAAGAATTCGGGTCCAAATCGGAGAAAATATACATTCAGAAGAGCCGTTACAGCCTAAAGGGCCCGTTGAAAGTAGCCTTGGTGCTCCTAGCTAGAGGTGATTCGAGCTTTGATGTAGCTATTCAGTTTGATCGGCGTAACTTGGAAGAAAACGACCCATCAGAAACCGCAAGAACGAAAAGAAAGATATTGCCTTTTTGAAATACGAAGGTCGCTTGAAAAAACACTTTTTTGTGAGACCCTAGCTTTCAATTTGCTTTGACTTTATTTGATCTTGAAATAAATCGTGCAATTATCGGCATTTTCTTTTCATGGTTTATCTATGCTTCTTTCGTTTTAAATCTTACCTGGATAGTTCGCCCTGTCTTGATTTCTGGAAACAAATGTTTCATTTGCAAAGATCGCCTAAATAAAAAGTTATCTTTTATTTGTGAATCGTAAAGCTAATGCCTTGTGGTAAATGTAGAGGATGTTACTAATACCATCAGCTGGTTTTTAGTGGATCAGATACTGATATAGATGATAATTACATTTAGGATGAGCGAAAACTGAATTTATAAGTCTATTACGACAACACTACTAACACTTCTTGATTTCCCACTTAAAACTTTGTTTTGTGAGAGGGCGTTAGATTATATTTCAGGACTTTATTTGGTTTAGTCATTCGGGCCTTTTAATTCATGCCGGGTTCACGTAATTTTACTTATTCATTTTTTTGATGAAACGGAAGTATCCAATGACCGCATTTTCTAACAGTTCCTTAGATAAAGAATAGATTATATTACAAATATTAGATTAAGAGGTATATAAGGAGATACCCTGAAGATCCCCCAAACAAACACAAACCTTGAAAAGACTTTCTGATTGGTCAATTCAAAGTGTTTAAAATAAGATAAAATGCATCCAAATTGACTCTCATGAAACTTTTACGATAGGCCTTTTTGTTTTATCTTTCTATTTCCTTTAGTGTTTTTTTTGTTTGTTTGTTTGTTTGTTTGTTTGTTTGTTTTATTTTGTGGTGGAAAAAAGATCTCAATGTAAAGCTCACGGCAAAATCTGGGATGGCCCTACACCAGTTTTTCAAATCGATCCGATCAGAGTATATTTAACCCCATTTTGTTTGTTTGTTTGCTTGTTTTATTTATTTATTTTCGACATAGACGAGATCATTGCCACGGCTAAGATGGGCTCCTACCACGTGACGTCATCACCCAAGGTAGAGTCCAGGCTTAAAAAAGTAAAAAACACGAAAGAAACTGGGCTGTAATACAAGACAAGATTGGAAATCCCATACAAAAAGATGAGTACAATCATTTCCTTAAGCTTGAAAGCATTTCACTTCGTAAAAACACAAGTTTCCGTGAAAACAGCTGGAATAGACCATTCTCTTCCTCAGTTTCTCTCATTCACAAAAAAATGGAAAAATAGCGGTGAGAGAAGACACTGGCAAATTCGAAATCACATCTCTTGCTCATCTTCGAATCTTATTTATATGATACAGCGCTCCAGATGCCAGGTACAATACGTAGGAGAGACTAAACGACAGTGCAGCGACAGATTTGGAGAACACAGACGCGCAATCAAAAAAGCCATCACACAACGTCACATTGATCAACTCACCGCCGTACTCTTCCCTGGCCACGTACTCCATCAACGACATAGAACTCATTCCTCTAGAACTCATTCTCTCGAACAGGGACAGCATTCGTAAAGGTAGAGAAGCATTTTTTATTTCAAAGGGCAATACTCTTGAACCCCACGGAACTGAAACAGACGAGATGAAACTTAATCTATTAATTTCTATTTTTATAGTGGCTGTTTGTCACGTTTTCGCTTTCTATGTTTGTCAACCGATCATATTTAATCTTTTCATTTTAATAATTTTAAATCTTGTAACCGTTTCATTCCATTTTTACTTAGCTTTTTGCAGTCCCTGATGAAGGTGAGTTTTGTCTCACCGAAATATTGGGCAATAAAATTATCCTTCTTAGCTGTCTGATCAGCCTTTGCAAGTGGTTTTTTTGGTTTAAAGAATCACGCGATCCCCAAAAAGTAGTCAATAGCCATAACAAACCTTAATAATAATAATAATAATAATAATAATAATAACAATTATTATATTTATAATAAAATAATAATATAATATAATATAAATATACCTGATATTAATATCAAGGCTCGCTCCAATATTTTGGAAAAACATGACATGCTATTTGCAAGAGTCTTCTATGGCCGAAAATCGAATATGGAGAAAGTCCTGGGGACGAGGTTGGGAATGCACTCGCAACTTTTTCTTTCAAGTGGTCACGTGATCAGTATTGAATACCAGCAATAAAACCACCAATACTGCTCGGGCTCATGACAGAGGACACAAAAATTAACTGTACTGCTATCTTTGTTGCCGAACTGTCCTGAGTGCTGTGGAAATACGTGTGACAGATGTCACTTGACGTGCAAATAAGCAGTTACAGCAAGGTCAAGTTTAAACGGCCAACATTTCAACTTCACAGCTAGTATTGCGATAATTATAGCCCTGGTCCTGAGGAAGATTAGTTGTACTAGTTAAAATTTGGTAGTTTAATAAATTTGCCCTTTTGAGTCAGCCTTGCAATCTGCTTGAACACAGAAAAAGCAGTGAGCAATAATCTTGTTGAATTGCACGTTGGACTAGAGACCTGATCAGCTTAAGTGAAAAATTAAGTGAAAGAATACCGGCAAGGCTGATCAAACAACGTGTATATCAGTGTTGGCATGTTTTGGTAATACTCAAATGTTGCTGTTATACTGAGAAAACAAATTTCAAATAAAAAGTGAGCGCAAATTAGACACATGCATAAGGTGCATGTCATCTGCGAAAAAAGTCAGACTGAAAGCGTTAAATGAAGCCACCGATTAACCACAGACATTCTCAGGTAATACACGATTTGCCTGCCACAGAATATTCCATTTTATCAACACAGGCCCAAAATTAGTTTTGTGGTGGACGTGGATTCCATTAAATGAGTCTATCTATTATTGAAAAACAAAACTGCTTTTGCAAAATGAGATTAGTCATACAAAAAGTTAATTTTAAAAATATAATTAGACGTTCCCTTATCTTTTTCTCAGTGGTAGTACCTGCTTCATCCAATTTATATGCATAATTCCAAAACCACACTTTCTTCACTTACCAACATCAAACCGAACCACAGAAAAGTTATTCTGCTTAAAAAGTTAACTGGTGAAAGCTGTTGCGTGGGCTTCTTTGTTCCTTTCTTCGAGTAAAGCAGCTAAGTTAAGCAATAAAAAAGATACCAAAATTGTTCTGAATTTGGCTAAAATTGTGTTTGTTCTGTTTCAAACGATCACCAAGTTTCAGTGTGTGAAAAATCTTGGGCCGCGTTTACGAAAATGAACGTCTGCTAGAACAAAGATTTTAAACTATCTATGCTCAAAATTTGTGGAAATTATAGAATAGGGACTAGGTTGAAGGAATCAAAGACAAAATAGCTTTAAATTTTCATGTGTTGACACTGACAATACCGCTTGCAACAGAAAAAAAAACAAACAAGCGAATAATTGTGAAAAGCCGTGATGCGCCTTACAAAAAAGACGTTGATATGTGAACCAAATTGGTCATCAGATCTTTGTACGACTTACCTTGAGTTAAAAAGCCAAAAATGTCCACCCGAAGTTTGTTAATTAACCGTTCACGGAAATTAAATCCAGCTTCATCTTTACCGATATCACGGATACGGAGCTCATGAATAACGCGGCTTCTCGATGTTCTCATATATGAACTGAAATTCGTTAGGTATACTGCCGAAGCATCTTTAATTCTTCCTCGGTAATCCTCGTCAACCTTCGACAGTTTTCGGAAATCTTAGATCGAGGTCTTCAGAAATAGCAAAATTTAATGGAAACTTATGAAGGAACTTCGGGCAATTTTCGGGATTTTTCTAGAATAATCTAAAAACGAGTTAACCATATTGATGTATCCAATAATTTAAGACAAAGAGAAAGAGAGATTCGACAAAGAAAATTCACTCGAAAGGCATTCTATCTTTTAAATAATTGAATGAAATCAATTGGTATTGCTTATTAGTGGGTGCTATAAATAAATAAATAAATACACAAAATTTTTCTTCGATTATTCATCTTGATGTCTCAGTCTCTTTACTTGTAGCCCTCACTCGTGCATGAGATATTGGGCTGAACTCGGATATATTCTCACGCCCTGGCAGTATATTAATTCTCCTCATTTTATCTCGGAATTTTATATTAGCTTTGTGCAGTGCAAGTAGCTGTTTCACGAAGATATCCACGAAAATAATCACCTTAAAAAATCTCAAGATGAAACTGGCATTAAGCTGGTTGACATTCCTTGTAGTTGATAAGTCACGTGATGTGGGTAGTTTGCACTTGCACCATCTATGAAGCGTCCAGACCATGGGTCTCGTCCTGGCCACATCTCCTTTATAGCGGAGCCTGCGGGCAAAGCCCGCCAGCGGAGCTCCATTGCTAAGGAAATAGACAGAGCTGAATAACGCTGAATGGTCAGCGGTGCGAAACGTGGGCGACCGCGCGCTAACCCGACTTGGGGACTTGGCAGGCCTGGCGGGCTATTTAAAATGGCCGGTATTTGTGGGATTTTCGCGTACGGTAAACAAACCCGTTGGTTAAGCACAGTGTTGCGTGGTTAAGAAAAGTCTGTGTGTTTTTGGACAGCCAATACCATATTGAATCTTATTTCAGTTTGAAAAAATTTTGTTTTCATCCGTAAAATTGTGAAATTTTGGCTTAAACGAGATTTTACGAATTGTGCTTACATGTCCCAGTCGCTTTATTTTATCGCGAAAGTTGCAAGTGATGATTTATTGGTTGTGGGACTTTTATATTTTCCTCTGTTTTCGTGTCGGCCCAAGAAAATTGCTTTAAATGTGGAAGTCCACGGGCAAGTGAATTCCAAGGCGATATTATAACGACTTTCTCCCGGAAAGCCTGATACTCAGGCTAAACTTTGTCGTGTTGGTCAAGTAAATGTTGAATCGCTCGCTTGTCAGCGCCACAGAAAACAACTCGAGAAAGACAACAACAGGTGTTCGTGTCATATGCATGGCACCGCTTCAGACAAGAGTAAACTGTCAAAAATTCCAATAACATTATTATCACTGAGGTAAGTAAAGCTTTCGTTCAATAGAAACATCTTAAATTAAGACTTTGCTTTTTACGGAGCAACACCGCCATTGAACAAAAATTATGGTCGATGTTAGTTGAATTAAAATTAAGCAAATGTTTGTATTAGTGTAACTTTCAACTTGCTTTCATTACAAGTTTAAAAATTTCCAATTATAAAATTTTAAAAGTTCATTGTAAGAGAATAAGGTATCTTTATGAACCGTGACACAGCCGCTTTACGACACTTCGACTTGCCGCAATACAGCTTTAAGTTTTAAATAAAAAGCTTTTCAACCACAATTTCTATTGAACGAAAACTTTACTTACCTTAATGATATCGCCAAAGACACCGAATTCTTCTTTTAACATCTCCCAGCTCTGTCCATTTCGAGCACAATTAACAAGAAACTGACTCATTCACAAATTTTCCACAATCCAGAGCTGCGATCCGTGGCGCTGGCGGAAAGGATCGCAGCTCTGGGGACGAGAGAGGAGAGCACTGACGTAACGAACATGCGCAGTGCGTTATTCAGCTCTGTCAAGGAAATATGGTAACCTATCAATCCGAGAAATTTTGGTTGTGACTTACTAGTCACGTGACCGTCCGTACGTACGTCCGTACATCCGTACATCCGTACGTCCGTCCGTCCGCACACTCTGTGGGAGGGGGAGGGGAGTCCCAAGACAACCCGACGGGGGCAGATAATGCCATCATTTCTTGGCGGGAAATCGCACGGTGCTTTAGGGCAACCGGCATTTTTCTTGGCGGGAAATCGCATGACCATCGTCGCTTTTGAAAAAGAGGTTTCTTTAAAAGCTTAAGCTTCTTTAGCATTTAACGATTGCTCGAGAGTAATGAAGTTCTATACTTGACAAAAAAACATCTAATATATATAAATGGAAAGAAAAAGTTCAAAAGAATACTGGTAGAAGGCGAAAAGTTCATGTTACGAAAGCTGCATTCAAAGGACTTCATTGCTTTGTTTTCTTCACGGCGGAGAGTTTGCCCTGTTCTGAAACACAACCGAGTAAGTGAAGTTTTTAAAAGGTCTAAGGTACATGATTTCGAGTATTACGATGAAAGAAATTACGTTTTGAAATGTAAATTTGATTTATGCCATTAGAAATGTGTTATTTACTTTTGACTTTAAAAAAATATTGGAAAACGCGCTCAGATTTGTGACAGATTCTTGAATATTTTGCCATGCTGAGTCGATTTCACTCGCGTGGACCGACCTACGATTTTGGAAGTGTAACGCGAATTGCATTTAAGTATAAACATAGGGTTTTCGAATAAATGTTTTTCAAAAATGATTTCTCTATCCATTATTTTGTGTTTGTTTATTCATAACAGTAGGTCTAAGCACAGCCGCAAGACAACTGCACAAGCTTTGCTTTCAATTTTCACCGTCCGGTCCATCTCTTTGTGCCGACTGTCGATTTTTCTTGTGCTAGAAGTTTTCAATAGTAATAATCTTTTAAGCGAAGCAGTTGTCGGTTTAAAGCTATTTTATCCGAAAAGCTTCCGAAAACAGTTTTGTGCGTTCCTCAAAGCGCCTAACTTTATATAGGCTTACTTCGCATCCGCAAAGCTTATGCCAGCATAATAACAATTTAATTAAAGCGTGTTTGGCGTTTCTTTGTTTTGAATCTTGATTGTCTCTAGTTAGAGAACGAAATATAACAGTTATTTGAAAAACTATAAGCGAAGCAGTTGTCGGTTTAAAGGGGCATGGTCATGCTATTTTAGTTCACTTTAAAAATCAAAAGTATGTCCTCACATCAATGAATGCCGGCAAATAATGGTCTAGTTTTGTCAAGGTATCAGAAGCGTATCCTGGTAAATGAATTAGTTCTCAGCTCTTCTAATGGAAGAAGACGACGAAAGAGATCGCACTGAGGAAGGATTTGCATCTGACGATGCCAAAAGCGATCCAAAATCATCTCATGTGCGTATTACGCAACCAAGTTTAGATCTCAACAGATACATCGTGGACAAGTTTCATCCGCCGTCGGCTAAATCTAAGCATGCACCCTTTGAATCAATTGATCTGTCGCTGTACAAGCCTTCTGCGAGATGTTTAGCGTTCTGCACATCCGAGAATCGACTCTTGTTTTGGATCACTGCATTCGCGCAAAGATATTATGAGCTTTTGACCAGACAATCAGAGGGATACAAGGTCATCTGGAGAGAACAAGATGGTTATAGTTCTCCTTCGAAATGCGACAAACTCGTCATCCATCTAGTTGCAGAAACTCCTACTTCAGAGGATATATTAGTGGTGATCACAGTATTCACCACGACTGGCAGAATTCAAGTTCAAGGAAAGAAAATTGAGGACTGGAGTACACATGAGTTTCCGGTGCTTCGTGAAAGTGTAAACATACTAAGCAAAATTGAGAATTTCTCAGGTATTTCTTCAGTCCAAGACAAATCTATCTTCGCGTCGTCGCTTCACAATTTTTTTGCCAATTCTATTCACTTCGTTGCTGAAGACGAAATCCCTTCTTCCAACACAACCGATGGTCTCGCGCAGAAAGTGGTACCGATTAAAACAAACACAGCCTTCTCAACACCGACTGCCGAGCCTTTAACAATTACACCTAACCGTCTAAGAACGATCTCGTCACTGAGAGACACACTTGGCCAATTAGAAGCAGACTTCACTCAGTTTCAAATAATAAGCTCCGGCGACCTTCAGCAAATGAAGGACAAAATGGTACGACAGGATAATCTCCTGAAACTTCAAAAACAAGCAATTGATGACATTTCAACTGACCTTTCATTACAAGTCAAATTACTTCAGGACATGTTATCGCAGCAATCCACTCAAATTAAAAAGCTACAAGAAGAAAACCAGTCTCTTCAAAAGAAACACACTAAAACCGTAGAATCCAATTTGGCCTTGAAAGAGCAACACGATGGACTCTTAACGGAAGTTAATTTTCTCAAAGAACAAGTCCGGGCGTTGTGGGAGAAACCGTTGGATCTTGGAAGCCTCAGAGCCCATCGACGAAAATCCTTTACCAAAACCTCCAACAGAAGACAACATCGTCCCCAATGGGCAAGCTCCCTTGCAAAACGGCCATTCGGGGAACAACGACCCCCCCGGACAGTTGCCTCCAATCACTGTTAAATCAAACACAGCAGTCTTTCTCTGTGATTCGAACGGAAAATTCCTTAACAAGAGGAAACTATTTAAGCCACAGCAAGAACACAAATACTTTAGATGTCCTAAGGTCGACCATGCAAGAGATGTTTTACAAAATGCACTTCAAGAACACCCTGAATTAATTGTGATTCATACAGGGACAAACAACCTTACGCCGACAACTCCGATAGATACTTTCATCTCTGACATCTCTGCTTTAGTGACGGAAGCATCAACAAAGTTCTCTAAAAGTAAAATCATTTATTCTACTCTACTACCACGCGCTGATATACCAAGTCACATCATTACCAACATTAATGATCAACTTATCAATGGATGCTCCAAATTGCCAAATGTCCATCTTGTAACCCATGCTAATGTCTTCTTCAAGGGATTAGAAGCTTTACATGATGATAAACATCTAAAAAGGCGACATATCGGATTGTTCGCGGCTAACATGGTAGACGCGATCCGTGGCAGAGCAAGACCTCCACGATCCCCGTCCAGTCATGATCATTTGCCCCGCCAAACGTCCCAGCCTCAATCAACACCATTTGAGAATTACGCATCCTACAGCGATGTTGTCAAGAACTTTCGCAATAGTGGCCATCGTACTTTACCGTCCCAACGAATGCATCAACCTCTGCCTCAGCACCAACCGCCGCCACCAGATTATCTCCCATCTCAAGTTCATCAGTCAGTATCCGGCGCTCCCCCCGTTACAAAGTGGCAGTTACCCGCTAATCCAGAACACGGTAAAGACCCAGCTGTTGACATTCCTAGAGAACTAATATCTCTTTTAAGATTAATTAAGAGTTATGTTTAGAGCTAATTAATTTATTTACTAGGATACGATTAATCTCGTCTTCTAGATAGATACCGACATGGGATTGACAGATCACCTGAATAACGCAAGCAAATTGTCTTTCTTTGCCTGGAAAATTAATGGCCTCTTTTCGAAATCGTTAGGGGATAAATTACAGAATGTTGATTGTTTGAACATGATTAATGATTTTGATTTTCTAATCTTTTGTGAGACTTGGAATGAGACCAATATTGAGGTAGCAGGATATCGATCTGTAGTTACAGGCACCTCAAAAACGACGAAAAGTGGCCGAAATTCGGGTGGATTAGCTTTACTTTACAAGAATGAATTTCATGACTGGATTACCGTGGAAAAGGTCTCTCCAAATTTTCTCTGGTTTAAAATTAGCAGACAGTACACGAAAACTGCAAAAGATATCTTTGTATGTGGTATCTACATTCCACCATGCGGTTCCAATTACTTTCACCCCGAATTGTTCGAAGATCTCGAAAACGACATTGAAATCTATTCTTCCCAAGGGTCGATTCTACTCATGGGTGACCTAAACTCTAGAACAGGAAAATATTCGGACTCTGTCTGTCAAGAAGGAAATAACATGATAACCAACGACCAATCCGAATTTGCGATATGTTCCACTCAGAGGAATAGTTTTGACAATGAGCTTAATAACCACGGAAAGCGCCTTCTTGAACTCTGCCGAAGCGCGGACCTCCGAATACTCAATGGCAGAGTTAGTGGTGATTCATTAGGAAGAGCCACGTTTCATGGTAGAAACGGAACAAGTGTCGTCGATTATTCAATATGTGATCAAGATTTATTTCAACATGTAACAAATTTTATTGTTAAAGAGCCATCCTGTTTATCAGATCATAGCCCAATAGTGACTTGGCTGAATATTAACACGAATATTTCTAATCGGGATGCAATACCTGCAAATGATACTTTGACGAGTTTACCGAAACAGTTCTGCTGGGAGCATGACTCCACACAAAAATTCAAAGAGGCACTACGGTCTCCAAGTACCCAAACGTTAATCCGAGAGTTTCTAAACGACAACGAATCAATCGCAAATGTTAACATCTCCCTTCAAAAAGTAGAAAACATTTTCATCGCAACTGCAAAACGCTGCTTAAAGATAAAAACTATAAAAAAACATAAACGCGCCCAATTATCTTCAAACAAAAAATGGTTTGATAAAGAATGTCGCTTGAAAAGACATGAATTAAGAAAATTAGCAAATCAAAAACACAGAGATCCCTTAAACGTCATTCTCCGTGAAGAATATCATACTGTCTTAAAACAATATAAGAACCTTCTAAATAATAAAAGAAATGAATACTACAATAACAAGATTTCTGAGCTAGAGGAAACCGCCCTCGATTCAGACAAGAAACACTTTTGGAATTGTCTGAAATCAATTGATGACTCAGTGAAATTAAAACATACTCCACTGATTTCAGAAGAAAATTGGATGAAACATTTCCAGTCTCTTCATTCAAATGACCCTCTTAACTCCGATCAACAAAACCTTATCTATGAGTTACGAAAACAAGAAGACAACAAAATGCAATCGCATCCATTGGACTTCTTCATCACAGAAGCCGAAATACGTACAGCAGTAAAAAAATTAAAGAATAACAAATCACCCTATTCAGACAAAATACGAAACGAAATGATTAAAACTAGTTTAAATGAAATGATACTCGTTTATCAGAAACTTTTCAACAATGTTCTTGATTTGGGATCAGTGCCTCAAATGTGGTGTGGTGGGCTCATTACACCAATATTCAAGTCTGGTGGAAGAAATGACCCCTCAAATTACCGAGGAATTTGCGTTTCTAGCTGTCTAGGAAAATTATTTTGTTCGATTTTAAATCAAAGACTTCTAGAACATGTCAACTCGTTGAACATCCTTCACAAATCTCAAATCGGTATTTTACCGAATAACCGAACTGCAGACCATGTTCTTACTTTGCGAACATTGATAGATAAGTACGTTAATTGTCACCATGAAAAGGTATACGCCTGTTTTGTCGATTTCAGGAAAGCTTTCGACTCGGTATGGCACGATGGGCTCCTTTATAAACTGCTGCAAAATAATGTTGGAGGAAATTTTTATAACCTAATCAAAAGCCTCTACTACAATTCTACCGGTTCTATAAGGATTGGCAATAACCAAACGCGACCTTTTCAATATGCAAGAGGTGTACGCCAAGGCTGCATTCTGAGTCCACTTCTCTTTAACCTATACATTAATGACTTACCTTTCTCTTTCGACAATATTCTATCTGATCCATTTGTTTTACCCAATGGAACCAAATTAAACTCTCTTTTGTATGCAGATGACTTGATTATACTATCACGATCAAAAACAGGGCTGCAAAATTGTCTCAATGCATTAGCCCAGTACTGTACATCGTGGATGTTACAGATTAATCCTAAGAAAACTAAAATAATGGTTTTTCAAAAACGCGCGAAAAAATATGAATGTAACTTTTATATTGACAAAGAAAAGATTGACACTGTTCAGAATTATACTTATCTAGGAACGCGAATTTCTTCATCTGGAAATTTCACACTGTCGTTGGATCACTTGAGAAAAAAGGCTCTTCATGCTCTCTTTGCTTTAAGACGGCACGTTGACTTAAGCCGTTTAAAACCCTCTCTTGCTTGCAAAATTTTCGACACGATGATTTCACCCATTTTGACTTATAATAGCGAAGCCTGGGGTGTCTTTGCTAAATCAGATTTCAAGTCTTGGGACACTTCACCAATTGAAAAAAGTCACTTACAATTTTGCAAACGCTACTTACAAGTTAATAACAAGGCATCTAATATTGCATGCCGGGCTGAAATGGGTCGCTTCCCTTTAACCTTTGATATAAATAAACGAATTCTTAAGTACATAAGTTATCTTCAAAATAAAGATCAAAACTCCTTCGTCGTGCAATCACTGATAATGTCAATAGATTTGCACTGTAATGGTAAAAATAGTTTCTATTCCAGTGTTATAAATATGCTCAATTATTATGACATTCCCTTTAACTTTAATCATGACACTTTAGATGACACTAAGATAACGTACCTTGTAGATCAAATGAAAAAGAAATATATCGCTTATTGGAAACATTCTCTTTGTAATTCTCAAAAACTAGAATTTTATAATACTATTAAAGACAGTTATGCACCTTCGCCTTATTTACATTTGACTAGAAAAAATCCCAATCGAAAAACGCTTGTGAAACTAAGAATAAGTAATCACAAACTCCTGATTGAAACAGGAAGATATAACAATGTCCCCAGAAGTGACAGACTATGCACTATTTGTGGGCATAATGTTGAAGATGAAACCCATTTTCTATTTCATTGTCCAAGATATTCATCACTTAGAGACAACTTTTTCAGTAAAATAGATCATGTAATTTCGAATCCCAAGCAGCTATCAATTTCAACCTTGATTGTGCAATTAATGAACTCCACTGTCTATTATATTAATATGCAATTAGTGCAGTTTATATCGTCCTGTTTTGAAATGAGAGACAAATTATTGTCAAATTCTTGATCAGTGATTATTTGATTAGTTTTGTTTAATGACTTTTTATTGTAATTATTGTTATTATATATTATCTTATGCTTTTGCAATACTGTAATGTTTTATGGTCATGCAAATAAAGCGCAAGTGTTGTTGTTGTTATACTACTTCACTGAAACTATTTTCTGTCGTCTGTTGCTACGGATGGCACGGATGGAAATGGATTGCAATTTGAAAAAATTAGGCTAAACTTTTCAAATTCTTTCAGTGTGTTGACATTAAATCGATATTTAATGGTCATGGTTTGTTTTCTCTTAATGAAATTAAGTTTCGATATGTTCCTTTAAATGTTCAAACACAATTGGGCATGGAAAAAGTTAGCTACCGATAATTTTAGCACAGTTTTGACCAGAAATCTGCGAAATCCTTGTGACTATGCCCCTTTAAACCTATTATGCCCGAAAAGCTTCCAAAAACAGTTCGGTGCCTTTTTTAAAGCGCTCGAATTTCAGACAATTTGCAGCCGCAAAACTTATGCAACAGATTTAAGAATGTTTGGACGGTGTTTGTTCGTTTGTTTTCAATCTCGATGATCTCAAGTTAGAGAACGAAATATAAGCGAAGCAGTTTTGAGTTTAAAGCTATTTTATCCCGTAAGTAATGTGTGTTCCTCAAAGTGCTTGAATTTTTTCGCGGCTGCTAAAACCTACGCGACATTTCTTCGATAAGTTTATTACAAGTGCTTCGAAGCTCCCCAGATCCTTTATTTCGGGTAATCCCGGTAAAATGCCGGTGAAATGTCAGTATAAATTTTTGACCAGACTAATATTTTTATTTAGTGGCAGTTCATGTTATTTGTTAACATCCGAACGCGATGAAGATAACCCATTTAAACAGTCGAATAATTTTTATTTTGTTTTTGTAAATGAGCGCCGTTTCAATCAAGGTCATTCAAGCGAACAGCCAATAAACCAAAGAGATTTGACAAGCCTTCAAAGTTAATGACAGGATATGGAAACATTGCAAACACCAAGCTAGACGGCTCGTGAGTAAAATAATCAAGCTGTGCTCAGCCTCTAGAACGACCTTTCGAGCTTGGTTTTACAGAACAGATCCCCAAAATATTGAAGGACAATTCGGAACACTTTCAGGCTTTTTGAGAAACACTTTTCGAAAGCGAACGAGCCAAAAAAAGTCCCGAAATGTATTTCAGACCGAAAAGTTTCAGGACTATTTTTGAGAAACGAACATCAGTTTATTCCTTGGCGGCTCCGCTCTTAGGCTTGGCTAAATCTATATATTAACAATATATGGGGACGAAATATTATGTATATTCGCCCCCATCAGTATTGTCAGTTAGGCGATGACGTTAAAAGCCGTGGGACTTAACCCCTACATTTTCTTATAGTTTATTCTAAGCGAACCTTAAAAGCCGCCGCTTCATTTTCGGAAACGAGTGGAAGACAACAATCAGACCCCGGTGTTGTGGTCAGAGTTGTTTTTGCGTTCCAGTCTATGCGCTAGTCGGGAGGGACCGGTAACACGGTGAATGGACAGCTAATACTGACTGAAAAGGCACCTCAACATTTCAACATTCACATCATGGAACTTGTGTTTTATCAGCCGAGCGCCACCCTTATCGCGATTTTGACCCTTAATCTCAGAATGCTTAAGCGTGGTGGGTCCCTAGCAGCTGAAGGATGATGTACACTGAACCCTACGAGAGATTGAGCTTAACGATGAAGTCAGAACTCACCCTTCGATTCTTTAATTGGAGAGGGAATGTCAACATTTGTATAATGGAATTTGTGCTACAGTAAGTTATGGCCATTCATCTGACATCATGTGCAAGTGATCGTTTATTTGTTCTGCTGGATTTAGATTTGTATAATTTAGGCATAACTCTGGTCTTTCTACAACATACAAGGCTACTGATATTATGTCATAGTCTACAGTTTGTGGTAGAGGAAGATAATATTTACTACAGTAACTTTATTATCATTGTATATTACACTGGTAGATTTTCGTGCCACTAGTTCTTTATTTAGATTGTAACATAATAACAATTAAAATTGTCATCCACAAGCTCTTTCAAAAACAGTTGTTGTGTCAACTTTTTTTTAACCGTGAATAATATTTTTTTGTTTGCATTTCCTAAAGGATCATTGTTTGTCGTCGATATCAGTATCCGCGTCTTCTTCATTATCCAGACCTAACAGAGTCCTTTCCCAAAGCCTAGGGGAACTGTTTCTCATTTCTCGATCCCATATTCTCTGGGGAGCGTTTATTATGCCCCTACCCCACACCGGTGGACGGTTTTGGATTTCCCGCCCCCAGAGTCCCGGTGGACGGATTTGAATTTCTCGCCCCCAGAGTCCAGGTGGACGGATTTGGATTTCCCGCCCCCAGAGTCCTGGTGGACGGTTTTCGATTTCTCGACCCCAGAGTCCTGGTGGACGGTTTTCGATTTCTCTCCCCCAAAGTCCAGGTGGACGGTTTTTGTTGACCAGTGGCCTGTTTTCAACTTCCCGTCCCCAAAGACCAGGCGGTCTAGGAGCGTAATCTTCATCTTCTTCATCCGATTCTTCGCTTTCCTCGCCAGTTTCTCGCCCCCAAAGACCCGGACGTTCAATGCCTTCGATGGCTTTGTCGTCATTTTCATTAAGGGCTTCTTCAACCTGCTTGGGCCCGAATATTTCTTGAGCTTTCTGAAAAGCTTTTTCAAGCTGATCCGGGGACTTCTCCAAAGGCTCGACTGACCGTCCCCACAGACCCGGCATGTCGTCCTGTCTTTTGCCGCTCGATCCTAGCATCCTCCTCTCTAGATCAGCTTGCACATCCCGAAGGTGTTCATTTCCGCTGTCCTTGGATTCTACTGTTGTTTTGTCTTCTTCTCTTTTCTGTTGTGTTTTGGAGGACAGCACATCAGTTCCGACTACATCTGTCTTTTCCAGGTGACGAGCGCATGACGAGGACAAGAGAACCAACATAAACAGAAAGACGGCTTTAAAGGCAGGCATTCTGTAAAAATAATGTCACATGGTTATAGGGAATAATTTAACAACAACATACAGCTAAATGTTTTTGCTTTGGAAAAATTTACTCTTGGCTAAGCCCATATATGTCGCACGCCATGATGTCCATTCCTCCCAAACTAAGAAAGCTGCGACTGCAACTTTGAATGGAAACTAAAAATTAAAATTGGCCATTCATTTTCTGGTATGTCAAACTTCATAGCCTCTAATATCGACAGTAACAGACCAGGCAGGAAATCAAGACCTAACATAATAAAGAATCAGGCGATGCACAGAATTGACTGTGACGATTGCTTCCGCTCAGACTGTCGAAACGAAAGTCACCAAAAACAGATTTTTTTGAGAAGCCTGGCTAATAATGCCAATTCAATTGCTATTCCAAGGACTCGATAGCCCCGCAGTTCTTAACAACCTCTAATTTCATTGGACCTTGGTATCACGCAGCTCTATTGTTTTCAGGGCTAACGTCCATTGTTTTGTTGTTTGGTGTATTGTTTTCTCAGCAAATCAGAGAAGACCTTGTAAGAGCTGCGACATCACCAAGGACTGGGTGTAAAGAGTATGTTGAAAATATGTTGGATTGTTAACATCTTCGGATAGATAAGTTGGAACAAGGTGAAATTTCCCCTGATGGTAAACAGCTTTTTTATTTTGCCACACCACAGACAACAATACACATGATACAAAGCTAATGAACAAGAAAAAAGAAAGACGAAGGAATGATGGTAACAGTGGCGAGGAGGCCTAAAGGAAACTATGAAGCTTATGTTAATTAGGCCTCCTCAATTGTAATGGAACCAGTACGATCACATGACATGTCACCTGATAACAATTCAGGGGCTGCGGCCTGATCTCGCAAAATATAAGCTAATGCTGACTGATTTTAGTTGCATATTCAACAATTAAATATACGAACATTAATATATGAAATTCATACATCTGAACTGCGGATAAAGATATAGAATTATATGTAGATCAACACAGTGAAGGTGTTTCAACCTAAGTGGTTGAAAAGAAGAAACCCGAAAAAATTCAGGCTTGAACGGGAATCGAACCCATGACTTCTGCGATACCGGTGCAGGCGCTCTAACCAACTGGGCTATCAAGCTAACTGGGAGTTGGTCAATTGAGAGTTCGCATTTATCCCGTAGATGGAGAATAAATGAACTGGGGATATAGATATAGAATTATATGTAGATCATCACAGTGAAGGTGTTTCAACCTAAGTGGTTGAAAAGAAGAAACCTGAAATAATTCAAGCTTGAATGGGAATCGAACCCATGACCTCTGCGATACCAGTGCAGCGCTCTAACCAACAGAGCTATCAAGCCAGCTGGGAGCTGGTCAATTGAGAGTTTTTTTCAGGTTTCTTCTTTTCAACCACTTAGGTTGAAACATCTTCACTTCGATGATCTACATATAAAATTCTATAATTAAACATACGCCGGCTATATTGAAAGTTGAACACTGAAGTAGCATTTTTTTTTTTGTTTGGATGTTTTAATGGTTAGAGTTATGAGAGACAAAATGGAGATTAGAGTGAATTCGTATAAGCCAGTTTTCTATGCTAATGAGCTACGTTATATTCTAATGAGCTGTGATAATAAAACAAAATAAAACAATAGATGTGTGAATCGCAAAAAAAATCCAGTCCCAAACGAATGACTTTTATTTCTCTTTCTTGTTTGCAATAGAATGTACTTTGGTTTCTTCTTTAAATGAACAAAAACAGAAAAATCACCCCTCCCCCCCTTAAAAAAAGCTCAAACGTCTGTCAATTTTCTGTTCCGACTTGTCACTACTCTGTTTCGTTTTGTGCAGGCTAATAATAAATGCTGGAATTAACACTTCTTGGTTTGACTTTGCACTCACTTACAAATGCTGCTGATGTATCTGATACTGAACAATTGAACTCATTTTGTAATTCGTAATAAAACTGTCAACTGTCACGCCTATCTTTCCTTCACTGTCACAGCTCATTAGAATATAACGCACAGCTTTTTAACATTAAAAATCGGGTCTACGAATTCACTCTGTTCTTTTCTCATAAAATAACAAATGCGCTTATTCCAAAAGTGAAAGACTAAAGTTGTGATCTGCGGGTGAAAAGCTTTCATGAGTAAAAGCGAAAATTTGTCGAAGCTTGTGAAGCATCAGGAGTTTCCTGAAAACTGTTAACAATAAAACCTTTGCACTTAGTGCGGGAATGCAGAGTTTGTGTTCATTTCATTTCTCTAGCGAGATATATGACTGATAAACGTTTTTTCCCTGGTAAACGTTTTTTATCGAGGCCTCAAAGTGCTTCATCTTACACTGGGGAAATTCAGGCTTTGAAACGTGCAAAGCACTTGCTACTAACTCAGACTAATAAGCCCAGTAACTAATAAGACTAACTAAAGAAGTCAGTAAACTAGCATTTCATGATTTCAACACATTGCATGTGAATTTCGGAATATCCAAAAGATAGTGCAGGGACGCGAAAATCCCCATTTAAACATAAGATGAACTTATATGACAGAGCTTTGTACGTGATGGCTTTTAAAGGGGCTTAGAACTTCAAGGCTATAGTCAAAACTGATATACCGGGCTCTAGGACACCGAACCAAAAGAACGGGGTTCAGCTTACCGATCAGACAGTATTTTTTCAAATCCATTTTTTATCGATTGGTGATAACTATTAAAGCAACTTGTGTGTTATCAATGTGTTCCATAAATTTATGTAACGATTTTACGATTTAACTTTCTAAATCAATAAAGCGTAAGTCTGCGTTGAAGTCCAACGTGTACACAAAATAGTTTTTAGAGTTTCTAGAAAAGGGCCCTAGGTAGGAAAAAGGCTTGACGACATTGATGGTAAAGATTTTAGGGCTCTAAGCTAGAAAAAAACATTGCACTCAACTTTGAACGCCAAGAAACACCCTATACGGAATGTTCTGTATTCTTTCCTGTTAGTACGATAGAAAGTTTATAGCTGGATATCGAAATCAGTGAATCGGTACAGGAGATTGACGTTTCGTCTTTTCAAAATTTAATTCAATTTTCGTATTTATACAATGATACGCAGTAGCTGCGAAGGTGTGTGTAAACGCAAACATAATATCATTTATTTTTGACATGATTCTTATGGAATGTTTAATTGAGCTAAATAAAAAGCCTGAGGTGATAGGAAACAACGAAACATGAATTTGTTTCTTACAACAACAGCAGTGGACAAGAGGTAGAAACTAATTGGCAAATGAGGCGACTCGCTGACGTCAGGGATGAAAATAATTTAGAATCATATTTGAATTTGGCGAATAGAGAGAATGTGAAGTACACAAATTCAACTTTTCCTCGCATTCCCTTTCAAACTTGACAAAAATGTATTGTAGCAGAACGTCAGTTGCTTGTCGAAACATAGCTCCAGGCGCCAAAAGTGGGATTCAGTCAAACCCTGCCCACAACGATAGGAGTCTAGCGTGCTCACCACTACTACCTTGTTCCCCATAGAGCAAGAGAACAAATGCGTTTATTTGACATTTTATGGTTTATTGCTCTAAGAAAAGCATTTTTAAAAAGAAGACAAAATGTCCGTATGTATGAACTTTTTAATTATCTTTGCCGGTTCCCATTTCCTCGTCCAAATTCCGACTATATTATCATTTCTTTATTATGGTTTTGCTGATAGGCTCTTTGAAGACAACGCCATTTTATTAAACTCAACTTCAATTCAATCCATTTGCAAAATAATCTTCTACCGACTTTGATGAACGGGCAAAACAATTTACTATCTTATTGACTCGATATTTTATAAAATTGGTTATTTAAAAAATAAAATGCTAATTACCTAACTTCAGTAAAATTGGTTTGTCCTGCATTGCCTTTTAGCCAATTCTAATATAAAAAGAAAAAATGAACGCATTTTAGTCAATTCGTAGAATGACTAAAAAACTCTTGTTTTCTTTTAAGAAAATTGTTTCAATAATAAAAAGAAACTCTTGTTTCTTTTTCAAAAAGTTGTTTCAAATATATGCGCTGGTCATATTATATGTTCGTCCTGGTGCTGTATATGTTCGTCCTGGTCAGTGTATTGCTTATGACATGAATCCTGGATTCAAACCATTGACCATATCACATCTTTTTTAGAAGTGAAGGTTCTGGAAAAGAACTCTACACCACTTTATGACCTTAATTAGATGAAAAACATGAGGGCATACGTGGTTCTCCCCAAAATTTGCGAAGATGTTTCTTATTTAATCACAAATTACCTTTATAAAAACGTAGTTATCATTCATATGTGATACCTATCTTTCAGTTTGCGTAACCTTTGTGCTTAAGAGAAAGGCAACAAGCTGAGAAGTGTGCATGAGTTATAATAAAACTAAAATTGAGGAAAAATCATTCAAACTGCTGCAGCCATTGATTGTTTTACCTTATTAAACCGTTCTAAATGAAGTTTGCTCAATAAAATTATGAAGTTTGCTTACTGAATTGAAATGATAACTGAAGTTTGCTTATTGAAATGCTATAAAATCCTATGAAAGCTATAACACGTTATTTTCGTAAAAAAAAGAAAAACTTTTTAAAATGTTTAAATCACTAAAATGGTAAACCAACGTTCCAATAGTAAAGAAAACTTTGTAAGAAAACTATACACCAGTTTAAAGTTTCAATTTGTTAAAAAGTTTAAATTTTGTACTTACGTTTTCATGAGAAACGTCTAAGATGCAACTTATTCAAAAGAGTGACAACACAGAACCCTTCGTTTTAAGGTCACTTTACGCTGCGGTTTTAAAGAAAAGTTTGGCAGAAAAAGGAGAATGCATTCTTATTTAAGATCCTGCTACCACGACAGGCGGAAATGGACCTGATATAAAAAACATAAACTGTCTCTCATTTGCGAAAATAAACTACGTTAACAAAAGATAGTGCAGGGCGAGCGAATTAACAAAAATTTTCCAATCACCTATTAGCAATCTCCCCCGGGGTGATGTTTGGACGAAATTAAGAACGGTTAAACTTAATAATATTTATTCATCTGTCCAGGTGACAGGCATAAACACTTAAATTGATATGGCAAAGAACGCGCACCCAACAAATGTGGACATTAAAATGTCTATTTTAAAACAACTCATATCCTCAAATATTTGCGACACTCGTTAGCTAAGACACGATTTCTCTACACGTCATTTGATTGACTAGATTTTTACGTTACGGTTAATAATAATGCTAATTAGCCTCTTCAACTAAGAAAAAAGATGTTTGTTTTTCTGTCTTAGAAATGAATTTTTAAGTTCTGGTTTGCCTCGTTTCCTGTCTCAAATGGGTTTACTTAAGGTATGGCACATGGGAAGCAAAAAAATGAGACGATAAAACTGGGTGTTGTCTTAGGTCCATTTTCTGTTTTCGAAAAGTGAAAATTTTTAGGTAATCAAGCAGATCGGAGTATGTTTTGAAACATTAGAAAATTTCGGTCATTTTGAATTATTTTCACCGATCCAACAAAGTAGAAGGAAGTTTTAGCTAAATTACCCTGAAGCTTCAAAAACAAATAAACATGTTTCAAAAATTAGTTGAAGGGGGAATTTGCCCGGAGGGAAAAACGCGCAGAAAATGCTTTTATTAAAAAAAAAAACATTTATTATTAAAAGACCGAGAATTCAAAAAGTAAAATGGTAAAACAGAGACAGCAAAAAAGAGTCGTTATACTGAGCAGTTAATGAAACCACAAGAAATAAACCAAGATATGAATTGACGTTATTCAGAAAGAACTATGGTCACTGTTCTCAGAATTATCCGTACATCAGTTGAGAAAAGATGTGGTATTGAACATTTCTTCCACAGCTGTGAAAGTACATGTTCATAACTTGTCAAAATTCCTGTTTTCGGCCATCATTTTTCAGGTGAGAATTAGGTTTGCGAAATAAATTTTAGTCACTGTTGTTTAATTTCCTTTTCCGCTTGCCTTTTATCTCAAATGAAAAACCTCGAATTTTGAAAACGTTAAAACCTTTTTTTTCTCGGAGGTTGGCTGCATATTACGTGATAGCAAGCATTCCTGCTTTATTTCTTCAATGAAACCGGCTCACGGAAGTAATTTCTATAGGGATCGGCTATGGAAAAGAAACTTCCATTTTTGCCCAAGAACAAGTTGACTACACAAGGCAACAGTTTTCCTTATTCTTCGGTTAAAACGCAAAGAGGGGAGACTGTGGATTAAGTTAGTTACCTAAAGAACACAGGAAAAGATATATATATATATATATATATATATATATATATATATATATATATATATATATATATATATATATATTAGGCCCTGAGCATGGTGTTCTTCCAATAGTATATGCAAAGAAACGTAAAGAAAACGTTTTGGAAAATGTTAGCTAAATTTTCTGATTTCCTTCTCAAAGATAACCGAAAAAATTCATCGTTCAATTACAATATGGTTCTATGTTGTAAGGCGATAACGTTGAGCCTGGTTAATTTCATTCGTAACTTTAAACACTTTTGATTGGCTTTGCTATTACCACAGCAACGTAACATGCCTTCACCGTGAGATTTCTATCACGTCCCTAGAGACAAATAGGCAAGGATACCATTAAGGTCGCGGGGGATGCATAGCCATAAATATATACATAAGGCAAAATATTAGTAGGGGTGTTGCGTTTTAAAAGCGTTATATCTTGAACGATTGAAAGCTGTTCCGTTAAAACTTAGCAGAGATATTGGGAAGTAATTGAAGTGCATAAGGATTGTTTTTTTTATTGAAGGTATCGCGCTTTCCAGAGATGCTGTGAGCCACTAAAGTAAATTTTTTTAAACCTGGTTTTGTGCTCGAGAGGAACACAAAGAAACTTGATTTTACCCCTCAGTGCTCAGTGAAAACCTCTTTTGTGTCATATCTGACTTCGAGTTTTTAATTTCAAGTTTCATTGAAAGTTATCATCTTTAAAAGGCGAAAAGCCTTCAATCTTCCTCTCTAAAGCTTATTTAAAAATTTGGCGTCAGATATAACAATCTACAATACACCTACCATAGTTCCCTCCCTGCCGTGTCAACTCATGAAATTCTGTATCGGCACTGAATTCTTAGACACAAAATTCTCGTTTTTACGCTTCCGAAGGCTGCCCGAGCAAACACAGGGGAACTGATTAATGCAAAAACTACTATTATGGTAATTTTGGTAATTTTTATTGGTTTTGATTAAGCACTTGAAATGCACAAGAAGTTCGTGCCACACGATTTGAATCACGTGCAATTGATGAGGCAAAAACAAAATATTTTAAGGAACCTTTTCATAAATATTTCGCGTATTGTCGGTATTAGTCGTTGCACTTCGTGCATATTCTTAAAATGAATGCATACTGATGAACGCATCCTGTCCCCCACGACCTTAAGCGGAAAAAAAAATTGCTTTCCTTAAATTAGAGTTTATCGGCCCAATTGCCGCAAAGCATCTGTCCTACCCAATAATTTTTCTACGATTCCTTAATTAATTACTTTGAACTATATATCAAGTTGTGCTAAAATAACACTCTGTTGGTGATGTACAATAACCATATGTGGGTGTTAAATGATTCTAATGATTCTGTTGACTTTTTTTGTAATACTTTGTCAAAATCTAGAAGTTTTCCTTGTGCTAAATATTTTGCTAGTAAATGTAACCGGTGTACTTGCTGATTTTAAAATTGGCAGGAGGCGGAATTGCAAAAGAGAACAGCGCTATTTTTAAGCTCACAAACTAATAATAAACATTCGACGGATGTAAGTAGGAAGGAAAATAAGTTATAAGCTTCAAACTCAGTTCTTGATGAAGCAGCTCGCCGATGATGGCAGAAATGGGAAAAAGATTGAAAAGATTTTTGTGAAAGGATTAACCCTGCTAAAAATACCATTATAGTTACTTGCGACTTTGTTTAGTTTCGCGGTATGTTGTAGTTCTTAACAGAGTACACTTGAGAAACGTTTAATTCACGTTGAAATGCGTTCGCAAGTAAGAAGACGATTAATTTAACTGTAGTTTCCATTTCTTTTTAGTAATATAAAATGCCTCAAACGAGCACAGTGTGGTACATGTGCACTGACTGTTTGACGCATTTGAACAGTCTCACTAGGATATCCAACAGTCTCACTTCAACATATTATACTTAAGTCAAATTTCAATTGCGTTTCAAAACCAATAATCGTTTGCTCTATACTGATTTGCCGCAGAAATTTTATCAACTGCCTAGAAAGATGAAGCCGGTTAGGGAACTGTTCATGCGTCCTACTTATTCGTTCGTTTGTTCGTTCGTTCGTTCGTTCGTTCATTCATTCATTTATTCGTTCGTTCGTTCGTTCTTTTCACAAAAATCTTAGATTGACGGGCATAAATTAGTTTCTTAAAAAACCAAAGAACTTAATAAGACTAACGTTATAATATCGTCAGTAGAATTGCTCTTTCAAAAAATCATGTCAACGTGTTTATGACTCGCAAATCTTCATGCATAAAATAATCAATATCAACTAAGACGAAAAGTAAAAGTGATTACTTTTACACCAAAATTACTTACAATGAGAAAACTGGCCTAACACAAAAAGAATGTTAAAGCGTATTATGGCTTCGTGGCAAAATAACCGTTTAACGGACATCGTTGATTTCCTTATTAGACGACACAAAAAAAAATCGCCTCGAGGTTGGCTGGTTATTCCACTTGTATACTTCAAAAAGACTTCAAAGGAATTAATTGTTGAATCAATTAAGGTTCCTCAAGGCGTCGGAAGCGGAGTTGGTGTATGATGCGGTGGAACATAACTTTTTGTCGCCGTGCAAAGTCGGGTTTTCGTTTTTAGGAATTTTTCTGATTCTTTATGTAATATAATGGTACGGATTCCTAGGTGCGTGCTTTCACACTGTCTTCCGAAACTTTCTATTCAGAAAGTAGTTGATCTTTTATATTTTCACATTTTCATCATGCATCCTTTTATCCTCTAAAACTATGTTCCGGTAAGAACCATTGAAATTTCTGTCTTAACTGGTAAAATGTGAACCAGTCAAAGTTTTAAATTTTAATCTGAACAGAACATGCTCAGTAAGAACGAGACAACTCTTTCAAATGATTCTCTCCTCCAAAACTGCTATAATTATACCTCATCATACTCCAACCTTAACAATGCTACTCTACGCATTTTTTCTCTGTATCCTCTACAGTTTCAGGCCATTTTTTAAAGACCAGTTAGTTTGAGACATTATCCTGAAACTAAAACAACGTGAACGAGTGCGAGTAAACCTGTTTCAGAGCTTATTCGCGAAGTAACGAGCTTTTGACTTCATGACAAGAATACAAGTGACAGATGGCAAATAAATAACAGTTACTTGATTGCCTACTTGAGCACTCTCTTAAAACTATTCAGTCCAGAGTGTTCTTGTTTTAATATGTAAAAGAATCTTGAAAACAAGTTACACTTGTCACTCGGTTCCATTTTGCGTTCTTTGAAACACATGCAGTCAGATAATAGAGTACTGGAGACTGCGTTCCGTGTATATTCCTCTAACAACGAGTACTCGTATAAGTTTACTGCCTTATTTTTTCACTTTTCAATTATTGCTATCAAAACAGAAATTTAACACAGACAGCTATTTTCAACTAAAAGAAGAGGTCACCTACTAACTTGCACAGTTTCGAAGTTTTCTGTCCGTTCACCCTCATGTATAGTGGTCTATAAGAAATTCAACTTCTTTGTACAGCCGTGTTGTACCTCCGTTCAGGACAGCGTTCAAATAAGTGACGCTAAAAGCTAATTTATTATTCGACTCATTGTAATGGGCCTAGGTCAAACGTCGAACTTCATGTGTGGAACCTAATGCAAACGGAGCAAAAGTTATTGTTTAAATTTGTTAATTTGCATTAGGTTCGACGTTTGACCTTCGCCTTAGTTATGTTATAGTAAAAAAAATGTTATATTAAATATAGATTGTTATTATTATATGTTAGTTTGCATTAAAAAAAATCAATCTTTTCTTGGCTGGTCACTAACGATATACTTCAGTACGCTTTATGTACCGGTCAAATTGAAGCTTCAACCCCCCCCCCCCCCGGGCCTACCCTGGGCATTTGACTGCGCATTGTGCTCAGGAATTTAAGGGGGGAATTTGAACCGGATTTATCTCTTGTTCTAGGGTAATAACACCGTGAGTTTTTCGGTTTTTGCAAGGTTTGACGGATTTATAAACTAGAATTTCGCCTTTGTTAATGAATAACTCAAAAATGTCTTTAAAGGAAGTTTGAAGGTGTCATTATAGCATACATCTCTCTGAAAAGCGTTAACAGTGTTTGATTGAAAACGGAATTGTCTTTGAGAAGAGGTATTTCTGCACTGATTGGTGGGGCATTTGAAAAGCTATTTTGCCCCGTTGGAGGGAATTTGAACAAGCCAATCTTCAAAAGTTCAAGTGCCCCGGAGGGGATATTGAAGCTTCGATTTGACTGATACATTACGTGGACAATAGAAAAACTTGACAATTGTAGGAGGCTTCTTCGAGCAAAATAAACTGGAGTGAAGATTGTTATAGTCTTGAGAAAACAATTTGCCCTCGATTCAAAAGGACCCCAAATTCCCAGCAGAAGTGTGTACAAGGAATATACCTACTCACCAAGAAATATTTCGCCCAACAAAGGCTGATTATCCTGGGCGTAGTATTTCTAAACGATAATCCAGAACAATTTCTGAATACAGTAAACAAGAACTCGAGCCTGTAACCCGCCTTTGTTCGAGTCATCTGACAATTGCGTGAACAACGGTAGCGTTTTAAAAAAGAACAAAGAACTAATCAATATACCACTTAACGTTTTACCATAATTCAACTTGCAGTCACAGCATGAGCTAATTCAAGGAATTGTTCGCTGAAAAAGATTTAAAAATTCGGCACGTGGCTTCTTTACCAGCTGCGCTTAAAACAACTAAAAGGAAAAGAAAGTCACGGAATCACAGCACGTTTTCGTTTAGAACTGATTTCCACAAAGTCACTTTATGTTATTGTTAGACTTGCGATACAGTAAAACTTAGTTTGTACAGTACGTATTTATTTTGTTGAATGTTCTTTTCTGTGGGGCTGATTCTTTCCTTCAGAACTTTTCTATTGAGTCCAAGCGACAAGAGATAATGCTCTTCCTTTGTACGCTTTATCCTTCGTAACAGAGACTAAACCGAGGGAGTCAACTAAGCTGCAAGGACTATGCCATGTATTATCGGGCTATTTTAGCTGTTCTGAATAAGTAAGTGACACTTTAACTTTTTCAAGGCATCGATCGATCAATTCACAGGTCAAGCGATTTATGGGGGCAAAATTACATACTACCTTAATAGTTTGAAACATCTGCAAAACTAAGCGGACAGCATCAAACCATACTTAAAAATATTCATACACAGATTCTAAAGAAATAGCTTAAACGATGCGGTAGGTTATTTCAAAGAAACTCTTAGTTTAAGTTTGAATCAGGAACCCCTGCTTCTTCGTCTAGTTTCGAGCAAACCAACTGACATCGCTAAATGAAGGTCCCAAAGGGGTTTAGGGTTCAACCCTCCCCCCTCCCCCCCAAATCCCACCTTCCCTTCCGGTCGGGACCCTGTTAAAAATTAAAAGTAAGTATGAAACTCACTGCTAAAGACGCTTTGTACAAGGTGAGTCTGAATCTAGAATAACGTCCATAAACACACCCTGTTTATTGATAAAAGTCAAGATGTGGAGCTTCTTCGTACCTTACATAAAACATGTTTTTCTTGCTTGTGCCATGCTGGATACTTTTTTTTAACATGTCTGCCGACGCATTGTTTGAATGAGTCGTCAGCACCATTGGTATCAGTTGCGGATATTTTACTTCAAAATGCAACAAGAAAATTTGTCAAAATAAATATAGGCTACCCTATCTCCGTTCTTTTATCGTTATTCCGAAATATTTTGAACCATTGTACGCCCTTTTTTTACTTATGCTTCCTCTGTATTCTAATTAAGTGTGGCTGTTGACTATACCTACCAAAACTACCACATTTATTGTGTTAAGGCTTAAGAGTTTTGGGTTTGTTATCATACTTAAAATAAAGTTGAAAATGTAAGGAAAAGGTTTTGCTTCAAATCGACTGAAGTTACTTTAAATATCTGAGCATGCAGAAATAAAACTTAAGGCTATTCATAGATGCGATCTTATGTTTACCTTTTTACAAAGATGACGGATGATCGTTACACTTTCAATTTTCATGTGGGAGACAAATTCTCTCAAATTCTCAGATTAGTTATTTGGAGCAGCCTTTTACAGCTTTAACAGATTTTCCCTAAGAACCGAGTAATTGTGTGTTATGTATTATGTTTTTAATGAATGTATGGTACGTAAAGCGACAACCTAGCAATAATCAGTTAGGCCAACTTGATAGTAGTAATAAAAGAGATGAAGACGTGGTATGAACAGGCGTAAACCGGTGTTTAAGAAAAAAAAACTTTAAGGAAGTCTTAATTTTTTTATCATTGTGTTCAGGGCTTTGCAGATTACAAATAAAGATAGCTCGGCCTGTAAGCTATAAAAAACCTTCCATTCATTATATTTAGTATTTTGTTAAAAATACAGACAATACATTCTTTTTTAGAATGTCGTACTTTTGATCTGCGTGCGGACTGTGAGTTCTTTTTGGGGGCGAGTTGATCGATCCTGAAACGTTCTTCAGTTCTTTAGATGTTCGCACGTTAGATGACTAGTATTCAAGCCATGAGCCAACAAAATAATGGAGAAAAAGTGTAGACGAAAACTACACTATACGTGTTACTAGATGTCCAATTCTTGTATTCAGGGCTCGCTAAATAAGATTGTAACTCAGAGCAAACTGCTACCTTAGACTTACTGTTATTTAAACCTGTATTTAGGGGTCTTATGAGAAACGTACAGAAAATTAAGCCGCACGTACTAACCCATTAAATCTCAGTTTGGGTACGCCGTTCTTAGTATGTTATTAAAATTTTGGCCAAAGTAAGCGTCAGCCTTCTTACAAAAAACGTTCTCACAAAAAAGGAGTGCATTATCCCTGATGAAATCAAACTTCACAGACATAGGAAACTTGTTAAAGAATCTCGACTTGATTATTGTTTTCAGTTTGAGAAGAAAACAAATCTAGTTGATGAAAGGTGGCAACTTTAGACATAAGAAATAAAGCCATGCAAATCAATAGATAATTAAATCTAGAAGTACTTGCGTTAGACTAAAATTGAATACAGTTTGAATTTGTTTGAAGCCAAAAGGGCGTACGTACCTCAGACTAGATTTATCTACAAGCTCGATGGCAGAGGCATTTTTATGTATATGATGAAATATGTTAACAACCAAAGTTAAATACAATTCAGTGTTCAGGTAGTATGTGAAACACAAAAAGGACTTTTTTGAGAATAAATTAAGGGGAAACAATGATGAGCATTTTCTCTTAACTTTTACCAGTAAGGCTAAATACTTTGAAGACCCTCAGCCGGTTTTAATGCAAGAATATAAAAAGATAAAAATACAATGCCAAACATAAAAATCACTGAGTTATTTACAGTTTCAATGCATCCCGAATTACACAAGAGAAAAGAGATTTTCTTACCGGAAGGTTAAGATAGCGAAATGATAGCGCAGCCAGTCTACACCCGTTTAGTGCCAGTTCTTAGTGCCAGGTCTTCCCTCACTAGTCACTCCAGATGGGGTCAGTTCGGTGTTGGATAAAAAGAAAGTTGGCTTGTTTTTAAATACGAATGTCGACTTCGCTTTTTCGTATGTCTACCACTGTAACGTAAGCGTTAAATTCACTTACACAAATGCAAGGTGTGAGAATTGTTCGCGTCCTTTGTGCATCCTACCACGCCGTTTGTTATAATAAAGGCTATTACTCACACTTAATCAAATGGTGTCATAGAGTTAAAGGTTCCAATTTGATAACGAAGTGTTGAGACTGCTTTGTGAAGGGGTAAGATAAAATGGAAATTGCATACAGCTTTTCCCCTTGTTTTAAATGCAGATCAGCTGAAAATAATTTTCTCTTGTTATTGAGTGTTTCTTGTAATCTAGTGTTTGAAGACTACGGTTGAAATAAAAACATTTAATTTTTAGGCAATCACTTTTGGCTTTCTTTTATCCTCCTGACCTCTAAAATTTGTTACTACAGTAAAAGAGAAGTTAAATGTTGGCCACTGCCAAGGATCCCTTAAATCTGGCCTTAGGAAATGGATTTTTTAATTTCTATTCAAACAACACTTCTATGTTTTTGACGAATGAAAACAAATTTCCCATTTCCTTAGACTTTTCCTGCCTAACAACAAAAACTGTGACAAATTCTTTCTTTTATGCTTGTCAACTGAATGGTAACAAAACAGGGAGTAAATGAAATTTAATTCGACTCCCACGCCTTTGGCCTCGACCAACTGGTCCAGCTCTATCGAAAGAGAATCGTGTTGAAAATACCGTCTTTACGTGGTTTTTATCCCAATAAATATTTTGGGTGTTGTCGTTGTTATTGTTTGTTTGTTTGTTTGTTTTCTTGTTGTTGTTGTTGTTTTGTTTTGTTTTTTTTTTTGGTTTTTCAAAACTTCTTTCACGGAGCACTCTACTCTTATCTGAGTGAGTATACAGTGATTTGAAAGCGAGACAGCTGTACAATTTTCAAGGTCATGAAACAAAGTTTGGTCAGTAAAAAGATTGAGTTAAATGCTATCGGTGAAGGCTTATTTCTTTCAGAGCTCGAGCACACAAATCTTAACCCACTAAACTGTGGTTTGTTTTTCTAATATTGATTTATCTCAATTTAAAACGCCAGATTTGTTTGTTTGAAACTTTGACATAGTTAAGAGTGAAACCCATATGTTCACGAACTCAGAACTATTGATTTGTATTGTATTGAACTGAACACGTCAACGCAACAAAAAGTCGCAGAAAGCCCAGGAGAGAACGGCGGGGTACATTGTAGACAAAACTGTTCAGGAATTTCGTCCCCCAATTTCCGCTCTGTGCCGTTTACCGTTCCAAACGATCGCTGTTACCTTCATAGTCACGAAAATCTATTCACTAATGTGAACGTGTTCGGCCGCCTATTCAAAATTTGGCTGCGGGCTACGCAGTCTATATTCAGGTTAACCACTTACTTCCGACGCCGAAGAAAAAAAACACGTACTCTTTTTGGAAGAACATTGGAAATGTAGGCGTGTTCCAAACTTTAAACACGCAACGTTTTTATTTTGTCTTGTTTTGTTGTTGTTGTTACTGTTACTGCTGATTGTTAGTTCAATTCTATTTTTTCTCAGCTGCGTATAATACCCCAGTCCAAGCGAAAAGATAACTTTTCTTAACCTTGCACCCCCAAACGTTAGCCAAGTCAAAAACACGGAAAACGTTTCCATGTAGTTTAGAGTAAAATGTAAAGAAAAGCTCCACACGGAGCTAACTGCACTAATCGACTGTCATTTTTAAAAATAAACACACTTAATTCATCCAGACTCAAAAGTTACAATCATCTTCAAGCAAAAAGAACTGTACCACAGAAATGAACTGCTCCGTAGCTTTCACATATATTGGCACCAAATGCGTTTATTCACTGACTCCGGTATAAAAGATGAAACCACATTATACCGCAATTCTCAAGCTTATTAGTCTATGCAGGTACTCCAAGACAACATGAGACAATAGAAAGAAATGAAGCAGTGTATTATGCGTAAACCAAGTAAACATGCAAATTGTGACAAGTGCGCGGTTTTGTGTTCTCCTTAGAAGATAAAATGAACCGGCTTAATACTCAAAGGGGTAAGCTAGGTCATCTCAGTTTAGGTTGGTGATTTGCGTGAACAGTTCTGAACACGCAGAAGCTATTGTCGCGCGTCGCACATCCTGCACGAGGCACTGGTCACGACATGTGACGTTATGATTTGAGTGATATGTAGGTGGTCTTGGATTAGAAGCCCATTTTATCTGCCAACTCGTAAAAGACCAGTTGTCATTCACTTCGGCAATTTTACGTCCCGCTTTTCGTGGCAAGTTAGCTGTTATTCTGCTTCATTAGATTTTAACGATCGTGAAAGAAAACAGCAACTTGATCATTTTATGTGAGTTGATTCTTCAAATTGCTAGACAGTGAACCACTAGTGCTTGAGCCAAATAAAAAGAGGTAAGTACAGATATAATTTCCAGTATCTATAGCTAATTTCGAATAACCGGTAGAATTTCCACATTATCATGAAAGTTATTCCATGTTTCTTGTCACGAAGATTAAACCGGAAAAAAAAAAACAAGTTCGCAACATAAAAGAATCAAAACCGCTTAACTAAGATTTTCTGATTGTCTTTTTACTCTCATTGAAGCCCTGCTTTCAAACAACTATATTGCTCTCGCTTATAATTAGTCGTCCACTATTTTACTATTGGTCTTTAGTAAATAAATCACTGTTAGTCATATCTGAGGCGTTCATAAATGGTACGCTGAATTACGTAAAAATTTGTACAAACTATTAGGCTAAACGCAGTGCAATCATGATTCATCGACAACACTCATAAAATCCTCCATTGCCTCGATCAATAAGATGATTATTTATCAGGTAAAACTTATTCATCACCATTGCACAAGAATACATTCCGCTTAATAATTGGTGGGTGGGTCAGGAGCGGTTTTGTAGTCTTCAGTGTCAGTGATTAAAAACAATAAAGATAACGCCGTTTATTGTTCTAATCGGAAATTGGTCTAACTTGCCAACATTTATATATCTTCAACGCTTTTTTGTCAATCTTTCATGATTAAGTGGACCACAATAAAGACAGAAAACATAAGTATGGCAGTTGTGTGTCCTGAGACTTGACAAGCAAGCTTACAAATGGGAATTGAAACTTATGCCCGGATATCACGCAGGCTTTTCTAAAGGCTTTATGTCTTATATCTAGCAGAGAATCTAACAGCTAGAGTCAGGTGGGCTACTGCATAACAAGTGATCAAAGTATCCCCATAAGTTGACGTCCTACCTTAAGTAGCGTACGCCTTAAGCAAATAAAAAATGCCTTAACCTCTCATGTCAGAGTTTTGAAGTGAAGACCGCCGTTCAGCTTATTTTTCATATAAGGTTTGTTGCAAAACGATATTCAATAATAATAATAATAACAATAATAATAATAATAATAATAATAATAATAATATTGTTATTATTATTAACCTATTGATTGATTGATTGTAATGCAGATTATCATTACTATCAACAATAAGAAGAAGAATTAAGAATTAAGTAAAGAATTTTACTTCTTAAAAATTTTTTAAACTAATAATTGATTGTAATTTCTTAGCATCTTATTCTTATCTGTCCATTGTATTTTCACTATGACTATCAATAAAGGTATTATATTTATTAAAAAAAAATTATTATTATTATTATTATTATTATTATTCAATAACTCTATCCTCTTTCCCTAGTTTTTCCCTCCGTTCCCCGTTTTTTCTTTCCTTACCATTTTCTGCTTTAAGGCGCCTTTGTGATTAGAAAATTGGCTTCTGTCAATGAGCAAAAGTTTTAAAGGCAGACGAAATTGCAATTTTGAGCATGTACCCGGTACGCATGCTTAGAGAAGTTGTCCCTTGTGCTACTACTCTTGAGAAAGTCTGGGCGACTAGAGCAAAACAATTCCTGCAACGGCGAGCCTTCTCGTGTGCACACTCAAGAGACTAAGGGACATATGTACAATTTTACGATCAATCCCAGCCTACCAATCTAGATTTCCTCGTGTAAACACTACGCGGGACTTGTCTGTTGTTGTTTGGACTTGTTTGTGTTGTTTCCTTTACTTTGAATTTCTGCGTTCATTCTTGGAAAACCATAAATAACAGACAGGGCAGTTAACTTTTATCTGAAAGTCTTTGGTTGAAGGATGTCGAAACGTTTGCAACATTTTTTAACTCTAAGGGATGCGTTCAATACTGAAACCACTGCGGGCTTATAAATACGACATGAAGCTTTACTTACAGTTTATGTGATCTGACCTCACGAAACTCTCGAAAGCGACCACCCAAGTTTGTGGTCGCACTATTTGTGTCTCTACATGAAACAGAGATTGGTATCTATCTATATCTGTCATATTCAATTTAACCAAAGGCACTCTTTTAAAGAGGTAGTATCTTTTGACATAAGACAGGTTACACTTACGGTGGCACGTGAGGAGTTTAATTATGTATATGGATAAAGGATTAAAAGGGAGTTAGTGACCTTTTCTAATGCATGTCAATTTGTTAGTGACGTATTTAGGAATGCCTTGAATTCTAACTTCCTTAAATATGTTTGAGCGTTCAAGTGGTGTCAGTTCTATAATCACAACACATTTCTGACCTTTTCTTGCCAACAATTTACGTTATCGTGAAATCTCGATCTATTAACACCTTTCTTGGAGGCCACTTAAAAAAAACAACAAATATAAACCTCGGAACAAATGAAAGAAATGTAGGACAAAAAACGCAATACGTTAATTTTTTGTACGTGTATGATGAAAAATAAAGGAACGGTTAGGTATATTTGCAAAATAGACTCATATTTTCCAATTAATATTCAACACTCAGTCGTACACAAAAACAATAGATAAATAAATAAATAAATAAATAAATGAATAAATAAATGAATAAATAAATAAATAAATAAATAATTAATTAATTCATAAAGAAACAATAAATGAATAAAAATAAATCAATACTACAAGTTAATATTAATAATACACAGTATTATAGTCGTTTTCTTGATTGAACGAAATTGGTCGGGATACAGTCTTGCAAAATAAAAGACGGGAGCTTGATAAGGAGGTAATCATTTTACTGAAATACTTAAAAAGGAATCGAGAGGCTTAAAATAGAAGGGGAGAGTCAATAGAGTTTTTCACGGTATGCTAATTATCACATTTGTGGACCCAAAAAAGCGAGCAAGTCACGGCACGTGGGACCTGTGGGACCAATGCAAATACGACAACATGTGTATACGTACTGAGACAAAATTCTGTTGGTCATTCCTGAACAAAAGTCATACAAAACCAGCACAGTATAGCAGCTGTTAAATACAAATAGACTGACCTTATGTCAGACAACATTTTGCCAAACGTTGTCGGTCTCTAAAACAACCCGAAACGGGCCAAACAAGCGAACCGAAAGCCGGGCCGATTGTCGAGAACTTTGTTAGATGTTGTACTAGATGTAGTGAACAAGTAAGAAATAATGCTATTTACGTTCAGTCATTCTCTATATCAACTAAGAACGATGACCAAACTGCGATGGTTGTTTCAAGGTTCCTTTCTGAGTATAACACTCCCCAAAAAATACAAACTTTTGTCAAGTGGTCAAATTAACTATCCCATTGTAGTTGAATCAGTTATTCAATCCTTCAATGTCAAGTACTTTACAGCTTACCGAATTGTTCCTAGGTGAGTGTTTTCTGCTTCTGCGAGAAATCAATCTTCGTTGGCTGGAGGTTTTGACTCTTGTGCCGCGACTTGAAATTTATACGTTTTTATCTTTGTTGAATAAGCAATACATCCTGCTGTTTACAATGCATAAGATATGCAAGGTCAATCAACGAATAATATTTTACATTTTTTTCAGTGCGTCGTAGGTCAAATACTTTTTTAGCATGGTAATGTAACTGAACAAAATTTCGTGACGGTCAAAATAAAAATCCTTGACTGAAACTATATGACTGTACTTCTATGACTGGATCGTTGGATTACGGGGAAACCAAAAGAGTCTCGTTTTTGAAAAATAAGAACATTTTTACTGGCAGCACAAGTGCTGATGGTTTTTCAATCTTTACCGTAGCACTTCCAATACTCCTCAAATCATCACTCAAGGCGACGAAAGGATCTGCGATTCAGATGGAAAAATTCCTTTCTAGTGACGTCAATCTGTCTGGACGCGGACGCAAACGTTAATTGGTCATCTAACTAACCCTTTATATAACACCAATAATGGCTGTAAGTGCCGATCAAAGTTTATTGTATTAGCAAACAATCTTGACCCTACATGTTTTTAATCGTTTTAAAAAATCGTCTAAGTGTCAAAAGTTTAAGAGGCGGCTGGGAGGGTAAGAAAATAATTTCCATCCTCGCGAGTTGGACGCTAATTTTAGCTTCCACGCTCCGCAATGTTTGGACGCAAAACTTTAAATTCTGCACTGGCAAGATCACTGAGTTAGCAACGCTGACAGCTGAGAGCCTGAGTGCTATTTGAAGATGAAAGGGAATTATTTACGGGAGTTTTTGGGAAGAACGCACCCTCTTCGGAAAGCCTGTCGATCAAATAGACGACGCCCAATAAATCTCTCAATATTTGTTACTGAGTTATGTAAAAAGTGTGATATACCATGGGTAAAGTTCTTTTGTGGTCAGACTTAATTAATAGAATCATTGACTGATGAACTAGTATTTAAGCCGGAAGTAATGTATATTTCCTGCAAGCTTGTACGGTTGGACATATTAAGGCTGAACTGAACATGAATTACGTCGATAGCTGAGCTGAAGGTCGTTTATTCTTGCTGCACATACGTTCTACTACAGTTCTAGATAGACGAAGTGTCTTTAAGGGGTGGGTCTCATTATCCAACATTCTAATATCAAGTTATTGCGTGATTTCAAATGCCTACCAAACGAAACGAAAAGACATTCTTAAACCTGACACTGAGAGTCAAACCTCAAGATTCCTGCAGTGTGATTCTTGAATTATAAGCTTTGGATTTCGTACATGGGATGCAAGCTGATCAACATTTTAATAAAAGTTATCAGTGAGGAGTGCTTTCCTTTGGTGTTTGCGGGTATTTTACCATTATTCACTTATTTTTAAGCGTGTTACAGCCTTTCAGTAAAACTGGGTTTAAGTAAGACCCGGGCTCTGGGAATATGACTGGTGTTGAAAGGAAAACAGACAAGAGACTGAACATGAATTACAAGAGACAAAACAGACTTTCAAGAAATACGTGGAAATGCAAAAGACGAAATACATGGAGATTAGTAAAGAGAAGTTGTATGTGGTCAATGGGACGTAAAAGGGTGAACAAATAGTCAGGTTAAAATGGAGCTTACGAGATTTATTTGGTTGGTACATCAGCCTGAAGGACGTGAATAAGTAACGCAGGTGTGGCTGTATGCATGGTTCATTTGGTACACCTCCAAGTGGCGTATTCATGCAAACTCAGTTTACTAAATAGTAACAAAAAAACGTGTACGTGTTTAAGGGTACAGCTCACGCATGTCGAAATCAACCTGACCTACAAGTCCTGCTGACAAATACAGGCGTCTCAGATCACTCACCGCTCAGAAATAAACAGGTACTGGTCAGTAGCTTTTAGTTTGAATTGTCACACTTAATGATTTCATCCAAAGTCTCAAAACTTATCACCATTTTGCACAGCATATTAAATAGCACCACAGGCTAGGGAAAGACTGCTCAATAGCTTTCATTTGAAAGGTCATTCTTTAGGAATTTGTTCACAGCTAAGTGTAATGTAAACCGTAAACTTGACCTATCTTAAAAGTACCCAGTAGAAAATTATATACGAACTGTTAAACAAAATTGAATAGACTTTCACTTACTTATATAACACGAGAAAGTACTGCTCAATATCTTGATTCCAATGTCGTCAACATGTGGAATGCGGACAAAAGCGAGGCGCTGATTGATCAGTCTAACTTAGACTGCAAAGCGCCCATAGTGTTCAGGTGAGCGAGGAGAGGAGACTGAGGAGAGGAGACTGCCTGCATGCAGGGGCAGCTAATCTTAAAACCTTTCCCATTCGATTTTAGAACCGTGCAAATAAAAAACGTTAAGAGACGACCGGTGTAAAAATGACGAGTTGGATGCCTTCGTTACGCGTGGACGTGGCAATAAGACATGCAAGGCATGGGCACCAGCACTTTACCATATGTTTACCTCATAAGAACTCCGAAGTACAAATCTGACGAAATTTCCACGTGGCTGAAATGAACAGTTCACGATGACAGTACTGCTTAACAGTTTTCATTTGAAAGGTCACACTGAGTCTTCAAGATTAGCAGAATAATAGCAGTACCACAGGAGAGTGCTACTCAGTAGCTTTCGTATTAATAGTCACTATTACTGTTAGGATTTCATCCACAGACTCAAAAGTTAAAACCACCTTGTACAGCATAATAAACAGTCCCACAGGAAAGTACTGCTCAGTAGCTTTCATTTGAATGGTCAGACTTTAGGATGCCATCCACAGACTCAAAAGTAAGAGCCACCTTGTACAGCATAATAAACAGCACCGCAGGAAAGTACTGCTCAGTAGCTTTCATTTGAATGGTCAGACTTTAGGATTTCATCCACAGACTCAAATGTTGGAACTTCCTTATACAGCGTAAAAAATCAGTGCCACAGCAAAGTGCTGCTCGATAGCTTTCATTTGAATAGTCATACTCTCTAAATGACTTCGTCCGCAAAATCGAAAGTGAGAGCCACGTTGTGTAGCATAATAAGCAGTTAGAAGTACAACATAAAAGTACCACTAAAAATCTTTCACTTAAATGGTCGCAATTTAGTCTTTCATCCACAAGCACTTTTTAGAATCATCTTGTTTGACTAAAAAATAGTTTCCTACCACAAGAACGTCTTGCACAAGAATGCATGGTTAAGTTTATACGATCAAGTTTCGTGGTTCGAGCTTGTAGGTTTGACTGTGGGTGTGGAGGGTCAAACTGCTGCGGAACAACAAGTATCAAATGAATGAGGCTTAAAACATATCTGCAATAATAAGGGAAACGTTTTTACAGCCGGCTATTTGTGTCTGTGATCATCGCTTAGTTTAATCCCTGGGGCAGTTTTCCGGGATTGTTTTAAGAACTTCAAGGTGGGGCTGAGTCATCGAGAGTTTGAAATTTTAATCCTATTTCAGATGAACTTTATTTGATTATTTTTAATGCTGTTATATTTCTTTTGAATCACTTTATGTAATTTGTACTTGTTGTCCGCCTTTTACTCTAATGTCATGTACTATGAGAAGTTTAGGAGAGCCACTGAGTTGCTCAGGTAATGATACTGCCAAATGCTTTAACCTCTCAAAATAAAGTTGATTTATTTATTTATTTATTTATTTATTCGACTTAATGTGGCCTATGTTTTAAATTAACACAAGCTTAAGACCAGTCTAGTGTAATTAAAACTCTATATTAAAACGAAAATCGTTTTTTGTGTGTACGTGCAAAATAAATATTTTACCGCCTTAGGGCGGTTTCCTTGCACAATTGTACATATTTAGCCCGTATATTCCAGACGTCAATGGAGTCAATTTTCTCCTTCCGATACAACGCTTAGCAAACTGACGACAACAGAAAACCTAATATTACTCTAAGGGGTAATTTCATGGTGTATTATTATAAATTTTAGAACAATTTCAAAGGGATAAGTGTGTTTAAATTCTTAGGGAGATTTTTAAAATGTTTTGATTTAATCGCTGCCGTTTGGCTGTAGATCTCAACAACGAAAGCACGTATTTTCACTAATATCTTGTTGGAGTTCATTCATCTTGAAATATTGATCTATTTCAGTCATTTTTATCCCATACAAGAACACGAAAAATGAAATACACTGCGTGAAAGACCTTCCAAGCGTATCTTAATTAGTTGAGGTATGGCGTTGAAGATTTGAAGGTAAAAAAACGCTGAATAGCGTCATGATAGTGGCAGCCAAATTTTCAGTCATTCAACCCTCGATTGATCATTTAGTTCACTATAAGGCCAAACTTTCTCGTAAACCTTTTATGTTTTTAACCAGAGAACGTTGAAAATCTTACCCTGGTCACTCGTCCATTTTAAACAAACCTTCTCGGTTGACGGCGGTAAAAATGACCTAGAACTGATGGTCAGAATTACATCACTGATGATGCTTTATTCTCCGCTGAGGGTTACGGTAATCGGAGCCTCATTTTAAGAAGCCTGTGAACACACTCCTTAACCGAGAAGAGGTCTCTCGACGATTTTTCGGCTTAAGCCCTGTTCCGAGGAACTTGCTCACAGGCTGATTTTTTGACGGACGGTCGCCATTATCGGTTCCCAGCTGGAGGCCTCAGTTCATGTGAGACTTGATGAACTGCCGGATTTCGAACTATTATAAACGTCCTTTAATGGGATAGCTCGCATCAACTGTCTTCCTCTTACCACAAAAACATATAGCAAAATAAGGTAAATTGTTCGAGTAAAAAATGAAAGCGTCTATGATTTTTTTATCGCCATCGCCAAAATTAGAGACTACTCGCAGTCTAAATTATACCGGCAAAGTATATATTTTACGTAGGTCTCCCTCGAGTTTCGTTGAGGCCGCATTGACGTTCTTTCTTTTACTATAAAAGCACATATTGAAAACTGTCGTAAATTTTGCGATTAAAAGATTAAAGAGGCAATAACTTTAAGCGATTCGCTATAAATTCGTAAACGTCGACAAAAATAGTTGTCCCAAACAAATTATCTTAGAAGGAATCTTTGCTATTTTCCTACCTTCTTTCTTTTACTGTAAAATGACATATTGCAAAATATGATAAATTTTGCGAGTAAGAGATTGAGGCAACAATTAACTAGTAGTATAGTATAGTAAAATAATGACCAAACAATAAGGTATTTTAGGTAGACCTGTCTTATAAACTTAGTTAAAATTAAAGTAAACCTCCTAATTTAGCTAAAGGCGAAGGTAACTACAAACGTAACCCAGTACATGTAAATGTTTTCCACTTTATCAGATTAGCTAAATCTGAATTCGACAAGTTTAATACGTATTACTGTCGATTAAACAATATTCATTTTAAAAAAAAAGCTAAATTGACACGGAAAACTGACACATTTGTTACTACTCAGTATTGAAGGCTTTTGCTTTGTTTTGATTTCCTCGTTAGATTCCCGACCACACGAGGGAACTGAAACGTTTTTTTTTTTTTTTTTTTTTTTTTATTTGAAGCAGGCTGAGATGCAGATTTCACGTCAAAACATCAATCTAAAAGGGTTTATTGACATCCACATTATCAACCCTAGATAACAGATAGTTATCTGCAGTTTACGTAACTCGATATTGCGATAATTTAAGAATAAAAATCGTTGCTTCGAGTGAAATTTGCACTAAATTTGTTTCTGATCATGATTGGTACCGTCATAGATTTTCTTCATAAAAATCGCGAAAACTTTTCAGTTTCTGTAGTGAAAAGACTCCATAATGGCTGCCTTAAAAAAACAACCCGAACGTATTTCCCTTCACTAATTCGACGCGTTTTAGAACAGTCGAAAGATTAACTAAACAAACATTAATTTGAGATAAGATCTGCGACCAAAAGGTTTAACTTCTTTAATTTTGTAATTATTTAAACGAAAAGATGGTTCGTTTTTATTTGTCTTTTGTGAGTTATTTCCGTATAAAGTTATAATCCCCTCTTTACCCAAAAAAAGAAATTGCTGTTGAGTTCTTTGTCTTGTTGCTTTTTCCTTGCCTGTAAATTAATGCGATTGCCTTTGCTTGCCAGCTTCATTTTCTGGACTCATGAATAACATAAAATAGGAAGTGATAGTGCATTCATGATTATAAGAGTAGTTAATAAACTGATTAGACGCTTCAATTCTATTTCATCGTGATAGTGCATTTAAAGTGCACTTAACGATAGTGTATTCCATCCGCTCGCTAGGTTAACTGTAAGCTTAAAAGTTTTATCTTCTTCTACTAACAAAAATCCACACTATTGTTCCTATTCCTGTTTAATACTTAGTGATGTAAGTTGCTTACAACTGATAAAGAAATAATGTTGTTTTTGGAATCTTTAATGTTTTCCTCGAGCCATCCCAGACAATTAAGAATTTCCTTTGTATTATTCATCTTTGTTCAAAAAGCTCACAGCTGCTATCCTGCTAAAGTTAGACGGGTATTCTTCATCTATCGTTTGTCTCAACGTATTTTCCTATGAAAGGCACCTGCCCGCTTTTGTTTTGGATAACCGCCAGAATTGTGCTTTTATCGCTACATGTACACATAAGGTGTTATTGACAACTGACTTCCCAAGCGGATGAATAACTCGTGGCAGGAATGTGATACTAACAGGCGCCGTAAAAAAAGACTGCAAAGAGGGGAAAATGCGGGGTTTTAAGTAACTGATAGCTGGTACACGTCACTTCCAGGCCTACGTAACTGAGTCATTATAAAATTCTAGTGGTAGGGACATTGGCGAACAAAACAAATTCTCGACGAGTGAGGACGGGACTACATCATCATTAACACGTCCAAGGCCTTACCAGGTAACAATTTCTCTCTCTCACTAATTTTCTTGGGTACTCAACGGGGCTGCAGTAGCTTGTAGTTAGAGCGGCTTTATTTTTGCGATTCAGAGAAAATAAGGCCTAAGAGGCTTAAAGTTTTGCCAAAAAATTTCTTTTCACACAGTTATTCTACATCGCGCGAATTGTACAACTGTGTTTTTGATGACATTTTCTTGTCCTATCACTTTTAATCTCACCACGTGCGGAAGTGTATGGGTAAAACTGGAGCTAAAAACGTTCCTCGATGCAATTTAGTTTTATTATTACAATACTTTCAAGCGGACTTATTTTGGCATGTAAGTTTGTATGACTTATTTTATTCTTGTTTTTTTTTTAATTGTGCTTTTTAACAGTTATAGTTTGAATAAAATAACACACATTTATGAATTCGTGCACAACTTAGTAAATATGTTGTGATAACACAAGGATGGCCGATATCATAATCTTAATGCGACTCAGCGTCTCTCAGTTTCGTTAATGAGAGAAACCTTTTAGCTAAGTATAACTATATGATTATAAATTAAGTCTGTTAATTGTCCCTAATCTTTCAAAAGAAGCCTCTGCCCTTTCTCTTTTGTATCAATTATACAATTAATCGACCAAGTTTTGTTGAGTGAGAAAACTTTTCCTTGTTTCTATTGAATCAGTAGCTGTGACACAGCTATACGTTTTGGGAGAAAAAAATGGTTGTGAATTTACGATTCAAAGGCAACCGTTTGCACAGCTGTTCCGAGTTTCTTAAGCTTTGCTTTATAGTGATTCCATTAAACTAATTACACAGACTTTAGTCTGTTTTCGTATCGTTTGGGTAAGCTCCACACAAAAATGTTACTCACTGACATTTTCCATGGACTTCTGGCAGTCCACAAAAATGAATGGCTCGTTACCTACAGTTTGCTCAGAGAAAATGATCTGGCGAGCTATTTCCTTTACAACGAAAATCTGGTTTTGATTCTGCTGCAAACGTTACAAATATTGTCTGAACGATAGTTCACTCCGCTACCCCTGGTGAGCTATTCGCCCATGGAAAGTTTAGCTGGTCGTCTAACTGTCTAAAAATATCCACACGGCCTTTGGCCTAACCAGGGGCGAGACTAAACTGGTATGACGAAAGAGAGGCAGGGAGGAGTAGGTGTACGTAACTGATTTCGGTTTGCCGGCCAGCTATGGTTTACAAGACGGCTAGATCTTGTAGACACAACGCCAACCGAGGATTTTGTAAGAGTTTAAAAAATTATCCTTTGAAACAAATATAATAGTCGAGAGGCATTTCTCTCAATAAGTTGCCTCTCTATAGTTTTGGAACCAGTAAACTTCTTTTCTTGCTGCAGAGCGAAAATTTAACGGCGACGTAGTTAGGCTTTTGCATGCAACGTTAAACTCATGGAATTAATGTATACACTAGCTAAAACATCACGCCAATATTTTCATTTCTAGATCTGTTTTGGTAACTCTATATTTTCACGTCTTTATCAACAGATACTTTCCACTGTATTAAGGAACTAACACAAAGACAGAGATGAACAAAAACATTCTATTTGGTTTTGGACTTTTAACATTGCTTTCAATCGCCTTCCTTTTAACGGACGGTGAAAATACCAATACACGCCGACGATACAAATGGACCACGAGGAGATTCATACGAAGAAGGCCGACAAAACCCTCAACAGGAAACGTTCAAGTTAGGATAAATCCTGCTAACCCCAAGCAAAATAGCCGGACTCAGAACGAAATCCAAGACTTTGATAATCGAGAAGGTGTTGAGGAATTTTGGAGAGAAATGTATGAAAATGGTAAGACTTTCAGATTTAATTTTTACCATTTTGGGCTCTCAGATATTAAGAGCAGCGAAAGCCGTGAAAGCGGCGCGCGTGGAAAACTACTGATTGTGAGCATTGATGAATTGAGCGCTTGGACGTGCACTTTAGTTTCCATAGACCTCTCTACTATTTATTTTTTTATTTATTCATTCATTTATATATTTATTTATTTGTTTATTTATTTAGTTATTTATTTATTTATCTATTTATTTATTTACTATTGGGTTTAAAAGGTTAACAGTCAGGTGTGTAATTGTGTGGAGATAAATGCACGGACCAAAAAGCAAACTGATGACGGCCTTTCAGAAAGATGTTTTTTTCTTTTTTTTTTCGGCACCTGGAAATGAACAGGCTACCTTAAAGCAAAAACCTAATTCCAGAAAATGCAAGAAACATGGGCGTGACGAGGGAAATGGAATATTCCGTCTCCACGCCTAGAATTATTAAATTTCTCTTCCGCTATAATCTCGTTAGTGTTACTGGTTTGAGGAGGGAATGCAATTTGCGCATTTCTTCAGCACTGCGTTCAGCCCGGAATGCCGTAGATTTGCGGTTTTCAGACTTTGTGGGGTTTTTTTTCACGGATTGTTTGACAATCCACAAAAATTTACTCTACTAAAAATGTGGAATGCATCAATTTTAGTCTTGAGAGACAAGCAAACTCCAAAACATCCTGAATGTCTTTCAAAGTTCGACCAACATTCTCTGTTGTTACTCCTTGGCCATTAAGCTTTAAGGTGGTTAAGTCTTACTGGAACTGCAAATATTAAATTCGGCAAAAATTTCAGTCTTTGTCTAATTTTTTTTAAGGTGTGAAAAATGTAAAACCACAAAAATTGCAAGTCTGCAAAATGAAATTGCAAAATATCGATATACCGTAACGTAGATGGCTTCTTTGACGCTAGTTCCGTTTATTAAAAAAATGGGCAGAATGGAGACAAAATTATTCTTTGACTTATGTCTCCAAGAGAATAATGAGAGGAATTTAGTTTACTCTAAGAAGAGGCAAATTTGAATTTAACAGTATAAAATCTTTAACACGAGCACCAAACAGACAATATAATTGAGTGTATGAAAACAATGTTACGACTAAGGGGCCGATTACATGAGCCGGGCTGGCCCGGTTAGCAGGGCTGGCTCAGTGTACCGACATGACTGCTCAGCCCGGTATTACATGAGGCGAGCCAGCCCGCCTGCGGCTAAATTTAGAAGCTGTCGTGTGAAAAGATGGCTACATCGAAGAGCATGAATCAAGTGTTTTTATTCTCGCTAATCCATTATTTTGGCGTATCGTTTTCAGTTTTACGTAGCTTTATGGTCTGACAAACCTTTATGTGTTGTATAGAAAGAGAAATATCGTTCTTCTGGTGAGCCATTTTGCTCTGAAACGAGATTTAGTGACGAGAAAGTGTTGGCCAGCCGGCCAGCCGGGATCCCAGCATCGCGATGCCGGGATCCCGGCTAGCCGGGATGAAATTTTTCCATGTAATCGCAAAGTTGATTTTTAGTGTGTTTCACAGACGTGCCGGGATCCTGGCAAACCGAGCCAGCCCGGCTAAGCGGGCCAGCCCGCCTCATGTAATCGGCCCCTAATAGTTTCTTTTCAAGAAGCTTTTATTTTGTGTTCCATTAGTATTACAATGTTTGAGTTAAAGTACATCGGCACCAACATTACTTTCATTTAATTATATTGTATTTGTTATTTATAAATATTATAAATATTTTTAACCATTTGCTGTTTCATTTTTCCATTAGGCGACATGTCCCACCCATATGAACCTGGACTTTGACGAAGACTGAGCGGTGTAAAAAATAAGAATAATTCGACCTATAGTTTTGTAAATGTTTAAAATTTATTGTATTAATTTAACTTTAATAAATATTTATTGATGTTTCTTTTATCTTCGAGTTTTTCTTCGCAGTCAGGTATTTTTGGTGTGAGGGAGTGTACATTTTCCTAAGGGGCTCAACATGTGACGGAACCTCTGTGTCTTGTGAGGTTTTGGAGCTTGTATATTTCAATATGGCTTCAGACCGCTTTAATTAAGGTATAGAGATTCTCGATGTGGCCTAACCCGACTTGCCAACTGAATAAGCAAGGACCCATTATGAGAACGAAGTCTAATTCTTGGAAGTCTAATAAGTTATATGACTGAGTAGGTTAGTTTAACTGCCTAACTATTTTTTCACAGTCTATGCTACACCCCTTCCAAACACTATTTCGCAGAAAGCGAAAGTTAGAATGATTGAGTAGTTAGTCATTTCATTTGTGGTTTAGACCACAGTATCTAAACTGGTGCTGTTTAATAAACGGCCTTTACAAAAGTTTCTAGGCTATTTGATAATTTCGTGATGCGGGCTTACGCCGTTTGAAGCAAAGAATTGCTTTATCTTTCTTTTAGTTCACCAGGATATTTTTATCGTTCCAGCCCTTGCTGCGTCTCAAATCTCAGTTCAGCAGTCACGAAATGTTGCTGGTGTTTGTAAGTAAAGAAGAGAATTTTTAAAAAGCATTTAAACAAGATCTTTAAAAGACCTTAACCTACATTTGAAAGACGAGTTATAACACCTATAAGCGCTGTAAGATAAACAAGAGTAAGGTCCATTGCGATATGTCAGACTTCGTTTTATGAAAAAATGTGCTTTCTCCATACCTTTCTTCTCTTCGATGTTGAGCTTTTTTTTTTTCAGTAATAGAACTAAGTGAACTAAAATAACACTCAAGGACATAATCAATCCTGTTAGCAAAAACAAAACCTTTCACATGAACTTCGGCATGTTTTTGAGCCACAGAGAAAGAGAGAGAATAATTATATTATAATTGTTCCTCGTACAGAACCTTACTTTATGTCACTGGTATTTAACAAATTTGCAGCATTATTACCTGTCCGCCGGACAAAGGTCTACGTGCTGCGAATTAAGTAAATACTGAAAAAGGAGTTTTCCCTTCTTGAAAATCGCCAAAAGCGCTGGGAAACATCAAACAAAGTATGCCTGGGACGCTAACTATGTTGCTTATAGTCCACCTGTACATGACTTGTACGTGTATTTCTTCATGTTTAATAAGGCCAGCAGTCGGCAAAGACCTAATTAACTATCTGTTGTCAGAAAAATTAGTTCCAGAGTTGTTATGCGGCGGGAAGTATTTCGGACTGAGGGATGTTCTATCATGCCATGTAACATGTCGATCTTCACGATTTTTCTTGCAAGAAATTGAATTAAACGTCCTTACACCTTTACACGGGTAAACATAAGGTGGACCGGGGTTGAAAACCATTAAATCTTAGTACTGACATTGTCAACAGGCTCACTGTTAAAGATAAAACCGACAATGAAAGCGAAGGGTTTTAAAGCAAGAAAGCAAGGATGAAGAATGTCTTGAATTAGGAAAAGAAGATTGAGTCAAGTGAGTAAAACGACAATTCAAGTGTTGAAAAACAAACCAAAACCTTGTTATTTGAATAGTAGCGGGCCAGTAGTGCTACGTCAATTGGCCGTGGACCCTGTCTATCGTCGGTTACATATACTTCATAAAATAGTAAGTTTTTAATTACCTTTGACTTTTTGTTTTATAAACAACTGATCGTGAACTGAGACTGACAGAATTATTTTTTATCAATTGTATTTGGATGTGACTGGAGAAGAATGATGTGGGCAACTCTAAATTCAGTTACGCGATCTTTCAGTGAGCACACTGCTTGTTGAGAGGAACACCCGCTTGGATGTAATAAAGGAATTAAGCAAATATAAATCTTCCCGCCTCGATACTACGTTTATATACATATTTACTTTGATTACGCACACTTTGGCCACTGGCATTTTTCTTAGATTCAGCCTAAAATACTTGGATATTAAACTATTCCCTAACAGCAAAATCGCAACACAAGTGTCGATCTTTTTCTGTATGTTTTACTTCTTTCACTTAGTTCTAGTCATTGCTAACTCTATAGCACTTGCGCAGTTGTCTAATTCATAAAACATTTTAGTTATTGAATGTTCAGCTTACCTTTATCTTCAGTGTATTTTCGTTAAAGCGATCAGAAGGCTCCGAGTCATGCAATTTCGCCGGACAGAGTTCAAGTCTGTTAAGTTGCTAATACCTCTGATGTTAGCGTTCCCACTTATCGGTTAGCTACCAAGAAGGACTTAAGTTGGCACGGAAGAAACAAATCCTCCAATTGGGCTATATTTACCCAAACGGTGTTGACGTAAGTTATGAAATTTTTATATGCTGTGCTCGGATAAGATTCATTGCTATCGTGATAACTGTTGGGGTCCTAGCGGGGTATTGCAGAAACACTATTCAAATAAAACTGAAGCTTTTAGTACGATCGTTCTTGTTTACAACTTTCATAACATTACTCTGCTAAAAATCTTTCTTAGAGTTAGTTATTGAATATAATTCAGAATCCTCAATCACGTGTTATCAACAGTGGTGATCTGCAAGTAACTTTTTGTTCCATTTGCAGAGATTATGTCAGTGATATGAAACAAAAAAGTTTCCAAACAAATGTTGCCTTTGTATCTGTTATATTCATTGGCAAATTACACACAAAAATGCTTTGCCCAGTTATGAGAAAACAACTACTTCTCGCAGACAAAAGTGACAACAAAGAAAAGCAATACAACTACATATTCATCAGTTTTTGATGGCATACAAGTCTGATAAATTTTTATGTATTCACGATCACCGCAGTTGGTCTTCCTAATTTAGCAAACGATTATTTACCTCTATTTTTGGAAATTAATTTTTTCAAATTAATGCCCTCAACCCATGAAAAAATGACCCAGAAGTATGTTTACCTATTAAATAGGTCTTGACCTGTTTCATTATCAAAATTATTTTCTCTTTACTGTCCCAAGACATTGTTATTGATAAAAGTAGTCACTCAATAATGAGAAAAAAACGAAACCATACCATCAACAGATAATATTAACTTCAGTTATCACAAAAGTTTATTTGTAATAAAATCAAAGCGTGGCAATTCGTGAAAAAACTAATAAGCTGGGTTTTGAAACTCGTTTTCATGAGGTATAAACGATTATATCCCTAACATGGCCCCATTCATAGGATATACTTGCTGATATTTACTAGCTGCAAACGCACTGAATCAGTTAACAAACGCATTAGCTTTTATATTTTAATTTATGATTGGTAGATCAATACAAATTAAAAATAAAAAATTCATTTCACTGTTATGTTGAAAGAGGTCTTCTCGGGCAATGAATTTTAAATATTGTATACAGACGTGCAGTGCAGACAAGCGTCTTTCATGTTTTAAGGTGGTCTTATACTCAAAAAAGGTGATGTTAGGTTGCAAAAGTCACTTTTTTTAAATGGAAAAATTGTAAACTTTAAACACTTGGGAATGCTGTCTTGAAATAATCTCACTCGATTTCCAGCATTAAAGCAGCGAGATTTAAGAAATCTAATCAGCAGCATGCGACTTTTTCCATAGCAACGGCCGTAGCAACAATTGTTTACATTTATTAAATGCGCACAAACAAGCCTCAATAAGAACATTACCCCCCCCCCCCCACCTCTCTGTAAAATGACATCTGGTACTACTGTGGAGAAACACCTGACTGAGGAGAGAGTCCTGAGGTCCGAGTTTTAACCGACAAAACATGACCCAAATCTTGCAGAAACGATGGTTTTTGCATCAAATTACCGTTCAGCTTGTATTTTAGTGTGGCAACTTGAATTTGACAATAGTTTAAAGGATAATGAGCGACGGATAAGCTGTCTAGAATCCGTTCCCTTATCTTTAAGACTGTTTTTCTCCAATAACAGAATTTCTCGAACTGAATGAACTTTTGAGCACGATATCTCCGGGGCATCGTAACCTAGTGTTCTGAGATTTTTAGCAAGATTAAAGGACTTAATTTCCTAGGTCGTAAACCTAAAAAATGCTCACGATCTTGAACTGCTTCTCAGTAAGTGAATCCTTGCCCTCTTTTTTTATTTCCTTCTACCTTACTTTCTGGAAAAAAAAAGAATAAAAATAAATTCGAAAGAGGCCAAGCTGCTTAATTTTCGAGGTTTAGCCCCTGAAGAATTCATCTGTGGACAGATCTAAGTTGATTTCATACTTATCCAACCGTGCATTAGTTAGATATCGTGCTTACAATGAACCCCCCTATTTTTTTACTGAGAAGGCTGGTTAATCATTAACTATTATGTCATGTGACCTGAAAAGACTCAGTTTGAAGTCAGGGCGTAAATCCCTATAAAATGATGGTAAAAGTCTCCCGCAAAGTTCTTTTCTTTTTGGGTATAAGACCACCTTAAAGAGGTCCGAGGATTCAAATCTGTGTGAACTTCAACAATTTCCGTGACCAATAAATTTTGCCGTCGGTATAGCTTTATTGTAAAAGCAAACAAGGCCTCACAAATTCGGTCAAAAAAAAAACGTTTCCGTTCGCTAGAAACATTTCGCGTCGTAAAACTTAAACCAACCAGTTACTTTTATGAAAGCGCATTGAAAGCTCGACTTGTTGTGGCAAATCATGTAGCCGGTGTCAAGCGAGGGAAAAGGCTCGTTCGATTTTCCATCTGATTAAGAAAAAAATTCAGTTTCTGTTACTATACACTCTGATCATAGTACTTCATACCCCTCCCGAGAGCGCGTAAAGAGAACCTGAGCCGTAGACGAAGGTCTTATCTTCTATTAGAAGGAGCGAAATGACACACTGTGATGTGATCTTTATCAGAGAAACCAAAAGAAACTGGAGTTCTCTGTTCCTTTTATGAAGTATGAAATGAAGATAAAAGAAGCGACACTACAACAGCTTTTACAGCCTTTTCAAAATCATCGCAGTTCAAATACTCTATACTATAAAAGTAACAAAGGACTCGCTGAATGCGACCTTTAGTACTTTCAGCACCACCGCCAGTAGTGTTTTCCCAACAAAATCAAACATAAATTTCTGGTTAAGAAATGTTACCTTGTTTCCTTTCCAGCTTATCTGAATATATCACACTACACAGATGGTCCGCCGGAAATCGTCAAATAAAAACCATAAACTCGCATTAGTTCACCGCTGCAGGACTTGCCATTTACCTAGGTATCATAGACACCATAGGTTGTTTTCAAGTCCTCAACTCAAAAATGATGTCCACTTTAATGAGAAACTGAAGCTGTTATAGATCTTTCAAGTTTTTCCACGTTTTAAATGTCGAGAAAGCCGCTATACCCCCTTAAAATAGATCATGTTTAAAAAATAAATGGCCTTTAAAAAAGGCAACTTTAAAAATATGCTTCGCTTCAATCAGGTTTTTCGTCCTCATTTTCCCGCCCGGGTAGCGTGACATGATGTCATTGCTATCCTTTGTTCTCTGATAAAACATAGCTTTCCAAGTAGGAAAATGTACTCTTGAGAATCTTAGATATTTTATAATGGCAAGAGAGGATATTGATAATGGCTAATCAAACAACTCTATATATTTTCTTTGGCTTGAAGATTTCATACCGCTCTTCAGCTTAACCAATAGAAATGTGCACCTGTCAACGGTAACTAAACAACAGATCTGTAAATATATATAAGACTGGCTTATAACACTACAGAGACATTTAATTTCCAAATAATCCTGTGTGTCAACATAAAGGAAAAACTGCAGACGTTTCGAGTCTACTGCTCTAATTAATTTTCGTCAATGGAATGTAAATAGACATCCACACCGTGGAAGAAATGGGTTAGTTTTCAAAGAAACTGTGGTGCTGCGACAGTGGGAAAGTGAAACACACTTTTTGATTTATCCGAACTGTGTAAGGTAACTTGTTCACCCTTAAGGAATTCAAACGCTAACGTTACTTTGGAGTTTAGCCCTACTTAGGGCTAACGCTCGGAACGTCGGCTTTTAAATTTTTCTTCACACTGAGGAGAGGGGGGAGGGACAGGAGGGTAAATCTCCCTCCTTCCTACTTTTTCAGCCAATTTCTTCCTCCTCCCTACTTTTGGGGGCAATTTCTCCCTCCTCCCTAAACGTTCGCTTCCCAGTGGCCTTAAATTATATAAAGTATACCTGGTTTCACGGGAATAAGCGCCGGGGCAAGAAATAGACGAATTATACTTATTTAACGAGGAGTATTAGTTACATTTTAGGCCTAATAAGCTGAGAAATTCACTTGCTTCGAACACGTTTGATAACTGGTTTGCATCATTAAACATCAATTGTTACTAACAACTCTGTTACTATCAGAGACTTGTAAAATTGCAGGAATCCAAGCAATGTTCTAAAAAATTCCTCTAAACAAATGGATGTTTTGACCATTCAAGAAGCCAATGTTTAAAAAACCTAAGCAAAGTACTTCCTCGGAGTAACGGCGTCCAAGTGACCAAAAGTGGAGGTCTCGAAAGCTAATCATAGCCCCTTTTCACTCATTAAAAGTAGCAATAAAGTCTAACTGGTGTCTTTGAATGTTGTCCTTCAATAGCATTTTCGATAATAATATAAGTTCAAATGAGGCCTAACACTATGGTAAAAATTAAAGTCTAAAATCCAAGCTCTAGCCAATCAACAGCGTCATCAGGGATAAGAAAAATATTCCGCGTAGGCCTACACCCCTGATGATGCCTACAGGCCTACATCCATGATGCAGGCTTGTATCCCTGATGATGCCGTTGATTGGCGAAAGCTTGGATTTTAGGTTTTAATTTTTACAATAGTGTTAGGCTTCATTTGAACTTATATTATTATCTAGCCGGTGTTTTTAAAATTCTGTTGGAGCGCGAGCCTCCAGGTAAATTGCAGCGGGCTATTATTTTCTACATTATCCTGAGACGCCAGCTTATGAGTGATTTCGAGCAGTTCGCAAGATGCATGCGCCTACGGTAAATATTTCAAGGGGGAAATAGCGATTCCCACCCTTTCCACGTCAAATCGGACTGGATACCACCTATCCAGCCATCAGCGACGCTAGAAAGTTATTTAGAAGAGAATAACATCAGCCTTGCTAATATTCAAGTGCGCTGACCAAAAGATAATCTGCCACACAGAGAGCGACGAGCGCTACACGCTAAAAGATTTAACACGCAACAAAAACATCGCACTCAAAAAAGCAGATAGGGGAACCACAACCGTCATAATGATTGTTATAAGTTTCGCTTTAGTTAAGTTTTACGCTTTTGCAATACTGTATGTACTTGTACTCATGCAAATAAAGCTTGTTGTTGTTGTTGTTGTTGTTGTTGTTGAACAGACAAGACAAAATTAAGGAGGGACAGAGTCTACTTCGCAACAGAAAGTACAACAGCTAGTAAAATCCCTCAGCCAAGAGGGACATATTGACTCAATGACGGAAAAGTTACTTTCCCTCACACCTAATCCGCCGAGAACTCCAGTTTTTTACACACTTACAAAGATTCACAAACCGACTCTAGTTGGTAGACCTACATGCGTCATATCAAGGTGTGACGGCCCAACAGAACGCATTTCATCATTTGTTGGTAAAGTCATTCAGTCTATAGGACAATCGCAAGACTCGTATCTCAAAGATACGACAGACTTTATGAACTTTGTGGAAAAGACAAAAGTGTCTGCCGACGTTATCTTGGTCTCAATGGACGTGACTAGCCTCTACACAAACATACCACAAAGAGAGGGGATAAACACGGTATGCCAAGCATACCACGAAATTTTTAGGATAATAAGCCCCCTATTCCAGTCGGGTACCTCAGAGAAATGCTTAGTCTTATTCTTAAGGAAATCTCTTTCAATTCAATGGAAAAGATTACTTACAAACCCATGGTACTGCTATGGGAACGAAAATGGCCGTAGCTTTTGCTAACCGATTTTTATGGCCAACATTGAGAAAGAGATCCTTACACAGAGTACCCATAAACCACTAGTGTGGAAAAGACTCATCGATGACGTGTTTTCACTGTGGAACATAACAAAAGATGAAGTGGATGACTTTATTGAGCAGGCAAATAAGTTTCAGCCCTCTATCAAATTTACGGCTGAAATCTCAGAGAAAGAAATCAGATTCCTTGACACGAACGTGTACAAAGAGTGGAGGTTTCTTAAGGAATCATTGCCAACTTCTCCAAAACTACGAGGCGAACATAAAGGACTTTATGTTTCACTTGATATCTCGAGGATATCCAGTTAGCCTGGTTAAAAAACATCTTGGCGAAGTTCAATTCAGTGACAGGCACTCTGCTCTAACGCAGAAAAATCAAACGGCACGAAAGAAAATATTGCTGTTTGTAATGCAATACTGCCCAGCACTACCTGGTCTCAAACACAAACTGAGAGAGAAATGTCAATTTATACAAACCATCCAAGGTTAAAAGAAATTTTCAAGGAGCCTCCTCTCTTATCGTACAGAAGAGGAAATCTCACGTACGAACTGTGCAGGAGTCGTGTTGGCCCGTCAACACCTTTTAAAACGGTCAAGTCCGACCAAGGGAGTCCCAAGGGACCCAAGGTGATCGTCGTCGACGTCAAATTCCCCGTCCCCCAGCCCTTGCCATGACGCAAGCTAAAAAAATCCATAAAATCACCCCCTTATCCATCTGTCCCTACTCCCAACATTCCATTTTCTCCCTCCTCCCTACATTTTCTCCCCGATTTCTCTCCCCTCCCTACTTTTTTTGGCCATTTCTCCCTCCTCCCTATTGCGTTCCTCCCCCCTCTGAGGAAGAGTCGGTGAAACTCGAAGCCTCTGTAGTTAACGTTCCCAACCCAAGACAGGGACCGACCTTAAAGTGCCTATGAAGTAGCCTTTCAAAATAAAGAAAATTGATGTATTCCTTCTTGTAATATCTTCTCTCATTCTAGAAATATTCAAGTTAAAAGAAAATAAGTGATAACGTCATCAGTGGTTACAGTGTGGAGACAAATCACAAAATCAAGCATATCTCTGGAAATATAGAGGCATTGTAACTGAAACTTGGCGCCAATAATGTAGCTTAAGAAAGACACACATTAACCCAAACAGCGATGTTGCCATGACAATGGCTTAGCTTCCAGGCCTCTTTCTTGCAAGAATGACATTTGCCCTTTTTAGGGTTTACAAAGATCTTCCACTCCTTAATTGTTGATGAGGAAACTAAGCACCATATGGGCATAATGTGTCTTTAGGACAGGTCCTTCTTTCACTCGTTATAGAGTCACAAATGGTAATATTTAGTTCAAAGCTGAAATGGACTGGAGCCAAGATTGTTGCTATGGCAACAACGCTATATATCTAACCTTGTGTCTTTCTCAAGGCAGAATATTGGTACCAAGTTTCACTTTCCTTGACCTATTCGTTCCAGAGATATTCTTCATTTTGTGATTTGTCTCAATGCTGTAACCACTTATGACGTCATCAATTTTCTTATTTGCATAATACAAAAAATTGGTTAACTTTGGAATGAGTGAAGATATTGCAAAACTGAAAACACCACCCTTCTTCATCTTGAGTGGCCTTTCAAATAAGCTTAACTTAGTTTTTACTTCGTAGGTGCTTTAAGAAATCCAGACTGCTCAAATCTATCAAACTTAAAAATTTTGGGAACCACAATATAAACTTACTTGTATTTCTTTTTAACGCGTTTGTAAATGGATTGTTAAGGCGTAGTAATAAGAAATTACTAATTTTTTTACCGCGTTAATTTTTATGGACAGATATTTGGTCAATAAATTGCGCTATATATTTTCAATGGCGAGATGACACTTGGTCGCCGTGTGGTCATTGTTAAACAGATTAAGTTAGACAGCCCTCCATATTCAGTGCACTGCGGCTTGTGCTAAGAGCGGTGAGCGGTGTTTTTGCTTTATTCTCTGAAAGCACTTTTTAGGTGACTAGTTGGTAATTCCGCTCTTGTTGAATTGGTTGATCTTGCTCAAAGAGATCTTACATTCTGAATCCGAACCTCGTGATTTAAAATGTAATGTTCAAAGTTAATTTTAATACAAGACTTGAAAAATTACTTTATTTTAAAATATTTTAAGTAGCTTAAGAGCATGATTAATATTTCCTATTTCAGACCTTTTGGTGTCGTTGTCTTCTTTACGTTGCTGACCTATGTCGAATATTCACCAAAAATCATATAGTGTTTAAAGATTAGAGCTTAAGAAAGATTAAACGAATCACTGGAAGACGCTACAAAGAGAGATTTTAACTGCGTGATACATAAAATATTTAACGAAAACAAAAGTCTGGAGAGCGTTCTATTACATTGCGCTAGCGCTATGTACTTATTAATTTCCTCCGTTGAAGTTTTACTGATAATGCAGTTTTGATTTTTACCGAATGTAATGTATATTTGCTGACCCGGAATGTCATTTTTCTTCAGTGCATGTGACTTAATAATAATTGCCTACTGCTGTAGATCGTAATTTGGGTGAGAACGCTGTAACGGCATTAAACTTTGCGGCTTGCAGATAAAATAACTGAAAATTGAAGGCCGTTGCTCAGTTTTGAAGATCAGCGATAGAATGTGAAGAAGTGTGAAGATGGCATTAAATGACTGATGGTACAGTACCTTAGGAATATCTTTCGAGCCTTCAGTCTATTGAATAAACATCCTCTGTCCCCTTTTTATCGACCAGTAACCTTCGTGTCCACTGTAAGATTAAATGTTGTAAACCCCAGCCATTGCTCTTATTTCTGCAATTTGATTTTTCAAGGAGTGACTATGCATTTACCTAATTAAGATTGTTCTATTACTTTAGTAACAGAAAGGTCGTGATAATTATAGAGGGAGACAGTGTTGAAAGTGAAAAATATTTCATTTCCAAGACGCATTTTTATTTCCTAAAAAAATTCATTTCCTTGGCTTCGTGATAAAAGTGTGAAGCTTTCATATGATAAAAACTTTAATGGAGAGGGCGTGATACGATACTCATCCATTATTCTTGAATATAATTCATCGTTCAAATATGTATAGAAATTAAGACACTTTCGCAACCAATTCCATATTTTAGCTTTTTCAGTTACGGCGGTTTTTCTTCTGGCGTCACAAATAAGCTAAAATCGTAGCCACTGGCTCTAAGGACAACTTTGCGCAAGTAATATTCCTTTACCATAAAAAGAATCACACACAGAGAATTCGCTCTCTTTGTTTGTGGCTATTTGGTTGTTTTTTGCTTCTCGTTTTGCCTAGGAAGGCTATCAACCATAAAAAGCGTACGAACCCACTTAACTACATGTTTAGCAGCTAACCCTTAAAGCGTCAATCATGAGTAATCAGTATTAAATTTCTCCTCATCGTCTAAACTACTATGACACATAGAGGTCATGAGAATTAAAAAAATTGATCAGCAAAAATGAAATTGTCTTAATATTTAAAAAGAAGTTCTCAAACTAGTACTCAAATACAGTTAAATTTAAGGCGACCTGTTAGGAGAGTAATGACGCTGGGGCTTAAAAGGTGAAGAAACCACGATTGCAACGCCACGGAAAGCGTCTGCTAAAAACAAAATTACGATATTTTAAACTACTCTTCTATGGCTAAACTAGCCACAGAGATATTTTGAGGTACAATGGTTATCACGGAAATTCAGCTTAGTGGTAGTGACTCTCTTGTAAATCTCTTGATCACAGCACAGGCATGGTTAACACGCCCTACTGTCTCAAGGACCAACGATCAAACCATTATAAACAACCGAAAAGTTCAGAAAGAGAGGACGGAATTAGGAGCTTTTACTTTCGATTTTTTAGGGAATTCGTTATTTCGGGGGCTTGCTATATTCTGGTAACGGAAACTTCTACTGTATGTCGCGGGCCACTTTCGGGGAGCCCAAAGAAGCCGGACGTTTACCACTGAACCATGCCATTTAATTGCTGTCGGAGGGTCTCAGTTAACTTTGGTAGTATCTTTGCAATATACTACCAAAGAACGGACGAAAACAAGGTTCTGGATGGAAATATACAACTTTGACAGATACGTTTTTGGCTATTTCTTAAAACATTCAGAGATTCAGACAAAACTAAAAGATCTTAGCGGACAGTGAATATTCATATTTCGCAACGGATAAAGAAGGCAAGTTGACAATTGTACGACGAAAAGAAAAATGTGCTGCTCGTCCTCGCCTTCTTTATGATAAATTCTAAACTGCCGGATATCCCTCTGGATATTTTCCAAGAGAATATGAATACAATATCTCGTATTTACTGTTAGAGTTTTTCCTGTTTCAAACCTTCAAGATAGCCTCGTAATGCATTCCAAGAAGTGCATTAGCGCAGAGTCTAGGTTTAGCGACCAGCTGTGCTTAATTTAACAGAAACTAAGAAAATTAACTACATGTTATCAAGATTACAAGCTACCTAATTCGGCGAAGTATGTCCATGCACTCAGTTGTTTAATTTTGGGTAAGCACGCGTGGGTTAATAGAGAAACTGAATAAAGGTTAAACTAGCTGGCGCGGGCAAAAAATAAAACTCCCAACTACTCTCAACGAACTATTGAGAGTTCAGATGAAAAATGAACCAGAAGTATAAAATTAAATTTGTACAATAAAGTTGTTTTTATGAAAGTTGTTGTGTTGCGAAAAAAAGGTAAAAATTTTGTACCCTTTTCTACAGCTGATGTAGAAGGTAACAGCTGATGTTTAGAGCCAATTATCAAAAGAAAAGCATACTCACTGCATTTTCTCTTGCAAATCAACAAATTAGAAAAGCAAAGATAGAAAAATTCCATTTTCTGGCGTCGTTAACTGAAAATTACGAAGTAGCCAAATGGATAAGTTGGTAAATTTTAGAAGGTAGATTTTGCATTTTTGTTTTCAATAATTTGCTTGGCTACTTTCTTGAACAGGCAAAATCTGTCATAGCAGACAGAATTAACATAATTGAAGTAAATGTACAATTTAAAAAAATGTAATATCGCAATTCATTGTCTTGAATCAATGATATTTTCAGTAAGACACCTTTCTTACGTAGAATTCAGTTCTGAAGCCACTACGTACATGATTAATTTGAGAACAAACCTGGAATATGTCCATAGGCAAGTCAAAATAGCATTACATGTACATAAACGGTACTTAACTGAAATGAGGATTACAAATTTGTGGAGAAACATCATTTTTGATACACTAATCCTCACACTCTGTGGCAGATCACAGCTGAGGGACTTTTGGGGACCTAGGAACATAAGGGATGGGGCCCGGACGCCTCCGATCATAACGGTGCGGGGGGGTCCGCGGGGCCTCCGATCACAGTGTTGGGGCCCGCAGGCCTCGGATCATAGTGGAGGGTTCCGGAGACCTCATTTTTGTTGACGACAATACGGCGCGAAGGGTTTTTACGTTTTTACTCCCTCTAAGCCCCCCCCCCCCCCTTTGCTTTTTGGCTTCTGGCTCCCACTTTAAGGCCGATTTAGACGCTATGATTTTTGCTTACAACTGTGGTATGCGACTTTTGTCGTCCGCGCTGCTCGCGTCAAGCAAAGATCGTAAACAACTTGTCATTCAAACGTTTGATTGTGGCTACGACAACCGTGAGGTTTTAAAACATGCTTCAAAATCCTACGACATTTTACGCATTGTGTGCAACTGTCGTGAAACGTTGTACTTCTGATTAAGACGACACGATTCGTGTTACAGACATGACGTGAGCAAGTCGCATACAACAGTTGTAAGCAAAAATCGTACCGTCTAAATTAACCCTTAAAAGATGTACTGGATCAGCCTTTAGTAATTAACGTTCTTGAATACCGATTCTATTTTTTGTTTATGTTTGTTTTTTTTTTTGCTAGAACCTCTGTGAGCTGGAATGAAAACCATCGCTCGCTGTAAGTGAGAGGTTACGGGGTTTTACTTTCCGCCGCGGGGAGATGGGGGTAGGGGGTCACTCCCTAGCTTGCGTCTATCATCTTTTTTTGAAAGTGTCGAGTATACGTAAAAGCATGCGTCAGATTCGGATTCACAATAAGACGCGGTGCCATTATGTCTGGTTCCGTGATATGGCCACCCTTATCACGCAGGAAGGAACAAAAACAATCTTAGTTAAATTACGTAGACGTCTGACGCAAAAAGCATTAACTTCTTTTTACTTTCTGTTTTTAGTTCCATCAAGATAGAAATAGGTATTCTGTTATATTCCGGAGGACATTTAAAATAGTCTTCCTTATTTATTCTCGATACCAAATTAGACTACTATAGCAGAAAATGGATTGATAGATATACCTAATTGCAACAACGTTGTCATATAAAATGAATAAAAGCAAAATTGGAATAAGTAGGCACTCTGATCATATTCAGCCTGATTCAATCTGACGAACGACTAACGTTCAATGAATTAGTTTTGGAATCTTTTTACGGTGTTTGAGAATTATTAAAATCTGAGAATGTAGCTTGCATGCCTAAATTATTCCTATTTGACTTTATTTTATTTTGCTTTTTTTTTCATTTTTGTATGACAACGTTATTGCAATTAGGTGTGTGTGTGCAGGGATATACATAACATGAGTTTGAACTATGTTTAACAGTCAGTGTGATTAATTAACAAAATATATTCCCTGTGCCCTCAATTAGCTGGTGAATAAGAAAACTAGTTCCCTTTTTAAACAGCTGTCACAGTTGACAAAACAATTCCACCAGGAGGCAGAGATTCCTTTTAATCTGAATACCCACCCACCCAATTTCTTTTTAGAAAGACTTCCTCATTGACAATAAAGACAACTATTATAAAAGATTTACACTATAAAACATCCACAACCTTTTAGGCGGAAATAGGCCGGAGAAAATTAGAGAAAATCGAAATAACATATTTACCAGATTGATCTAAAGTGTGAAAGCGTAGGACTGCAATATAAATATATTGAATAGATTTTCTCAAGTATTTGTAATTAAGATTCTCTCTGGGTCATTGCGAGCGAACGAGGTTGACGTCCGTTGCAGTTGAAAGGTAAGCTGATTGTAGATCGACCTTATTTAGTTTGCTCCTCAGCAAAATTTGACCAAAAATCTGCGATGAACTATCTAAGATTAACAGACAACTGGAGGTGAAACATGAATTTAAAAGCACCAACACAATGTTATCAACTAAATTTTTGCAATTCTTTAGGAATACTATAGAAGTTTATGAACTTTGGAACAGACAGCGCCTATAAACGGTGAATTCTTGGTGTCAAATAATAGCCTGATTCAGTATTTTTCATGACCTGATTTCACATAAGATTTGCGCCAGAGCTTTATATTTGCTAATATGCTAGATATACTCCTCAAAAACTCACTTAGAGTTTCCGTGGGTAACATTTCTTCTCAAACCTTCGCTACACAGGAAAAGAAATGCCATTGTTTTCAAGGGGATGGAGGTGTTGTTTTGAATACGATAAAAGGGTGGCAAGCCCGGATTTTCTTCTCGAAGGCGGCAGTTTTCTTTTCCCCCGATCCCCTTGTTGTGTGCCCTTGCTTTGTTAATACAATCATGATACCTTTTCCAGCAGCATCAATTCTATTTTTTTTATTTCCAAACCTGATCTTAAAATATATTTGATAATTAGAAACTATGCGATGTCGGCTACTGTCGTCTGAATTTAAATCGGCTTGGCGCTGTCTTATGTTAATGAGCGGGTACAAGAGATGGTATAAATTTTTTTGTTTATAAACAGCTTCAAAAAAACTTATCAGTATCTTCTCTAAGTCACGATTTTTCCTTACTTTTCAGAGGACCTTCTTTTTAGTAGACTCTCACACACGGTGATATAGATAATGATTTATTGCAATCCATCAAGACATAGGTCGATACGATGGCTAAGGTAAAGAGGTTCTTCCTCATGTTAGCCTGCGTGCAGATGTCTCCTCAGTTTCCTTTGCTTCACGCTACCTCTTACAGGCTCTATCTAGAAAAATGCTTTGGAAAAGAATGGGTGTTAAGACCTTCATACAGAACAATTTACTATTGTAGCAAGTTATCAAAAATGTTAAAATTAAAGCTGGTGGTTTATTTCTCAAAATAGCAACTATATTGCAGCTATTTTTAATATTACCGTACCCAAATTGTGAATTAGCCAATCAGAAGCGTTGTTTACTGTCATGATTTTCTACGATATCAAGTCACTGACCTGATATCCTACGATATCATGGACAGTTTGTGAAACTTGCATTTTTTTGCAGACTTAAGAGCGAAAATTACAACAGAAATACAACGAAACGTAAAACTATTACATTTGTTAAACGAGAAAGTAATTTGTTTAACGGTAAGAGAGAAAAAAAAACACAATTTCGCGCCAAAATTGGAAGCGGCTACACTGGCGGACACTCGAGTGAACTTCACGGACAGCGCTGAAACTTTTTTGGTTTCACAATGGAGCCGGATTTTCCAAATTTCTTTCTTAACTTGGACTTCCAAGATTCAGAAAATGAAACTCCAAACAAAAGAATTAAATAAAATGGCAGATGAGGAGTTGGAGAAGAGTATTGACGACCAGAGAAATGTAAGTACGTGTCGCTCTACAACGCCTGACTGATCACGGTAACTATAAAAAAAAAGCCGGGTTTTAGGACGAATTTGGGTACGGTAAATACCTAATCGCACCTTTTTTTAGTACGCTTCGGCCGCATATCAAGCTCGTTTGGTCTCACCATGGGTATTTTGGCTCGACTGCGTCTCGCCAAAATACGAACCACGGCCGCGACCAAACTCGCCTGATATGCCGCCGAAGCGTACCGAAAAGGTACGATTAGGTATAAATACACAGTGTAAACAATTCTTGAAAGAGTTTGAGGATGACGCGTGGAAAGCCTCCAGTGCGGCTGCTAAAAGACGTTAGCAACAATTAATCCAGCTGTAATACATTTGATGGCGTGTACCAAAAGACAGTTCATGTTTGAATAATACAACTTGTATGGCTCGAAAAACTATTGTCTTGTTAAGTGACGGTTTTTTAACGCCTCCAAAGTTGAAACAGTAAGGTTTTGTACCTCTCCTTTAAAACTGTTGTATTTGATTTGTCGTTAACAATTCCGATTTAATTTAAGAACAATGGTTCATACCACTTCGAATGATTCAAAAACTTCAAATTATTCACGGAAACACCTCCGAAACTGGTGATTGTCAACGATTTGAAACGTTCGTCAGTAACATTACCTGTTAAAACAACTGAATCTCCGGCTGAGCGAGCACTCTAAGTACAAGCCATCTTTATAAAAATTTGCTTGCTTTTAATTGATCGTTTGTTAAGTAGCTCCTCCGGTTTAAAGACGCTGTTACACGAGCCAATTTTTCCTGTAACTGGCAACGCAATGATGACGACAGCATTGCGAGACAAGTTGCATAAGACATGTCACACTCCCCAACATATTTCGCAACGTTGCGAAAACAGTATAGAAGCCTAGTCTATTTTTCTTTCATTGACAACTTTTCGCGACGCAATTTTTTGTTGCGAGACCGGTTGCAAAAAGTGGGTGTTACACGCGTAATTTCGACCGCAACTTGTTTCGCAACGGCCTTGCGTTGCAGGAAAACTGGGACCACCTCGTCTGTCGCGACGCAGGTGCGGTTCTTGTCTGGGTGCGGCGGTGTAGTGCTTAGCGCCTCGGTCTTTTAATAGGCCTTTCAGGCAGACGATCAAACATTGGGTGGCTCAAGACTTGGTTTCTGCTTTGGGTCGTGTTGAAACTTAGTTCCTCATTTTCTCCCTCTACGTGATCAATGGGTTCCGGCAAAAAATACTAAGTTAACTTTGCGATGGACTAGCATCCCATCAAGGGAGAAGCAGCAATAGTCCCAGTAGCTTTATACTACAGAAACCGGAGTTAAACACAGGACATGTCTATAGGCCTGACGCCAAAGAGGGTCGCTGATAAGGTCACAAATTTTGAAGAGTTCTCAAGACTTCTCAGTCTTCGCGTTTGCTTTTCCTTTCCTGTTTTGTTTTGTTTTGTTTTATTTTGTTTTCATTTTCTTATTTATTTATTTGTTTGTTTGTTTATTTGCTGTTTTAATTAACGTGTACATTTTGCTGGTTTGAGCTTGGAATATTTTTAACTGAACACTTTCAGTTTTGAGTCTAAACCTGCAAGGAACAATGATTAGTCCATAAACGTTTAAGTTAACACGTGGTTTTAGGACATTTCAACTGAGCTCATAAAAAAAATTGTCAAAAAAGTGAGGCTTCGCAGTTTCGACCTTAACTAGAGATTACAAAAAATGCACTTCGTCATCCATACCATGTGTCGAGGATGACCTTTTGACAAGTAGTGTAAAAACCATCCCCCACCAATTCCGGTTGTGCAGGCCACATACACGCAAAAATTAGGCAAATGTATATACTGCTATCTTGCCCTTAACTTGGCAGGGAAAAATCTTGCTATTTCTTTGTACATAACGTCCACAAAAAAGCTCCTTCATACTATTGCTCTTTCCACTAAGTCTTGAAAACTTTTCTCTGAAACAAAGTTTCTGGAAACGCTGGTTTAACCGAAGGCTTTAGTTAGCGAAACTAGTCGGGTTGCCTTTTTGTTCTGACCTCATCTTTTAGCCTACATCTACGGCTAGCATTGATATTTAGCAACTCGCGAAGATCAATGGTTTCGCCACCTCACCTTTCAAGTAACTTGACGAGGACAAGCTCATTCACTGAAAAAGGTCTTTTAGCTGAAATGTATCATTAAGCAGCGTTTATATATCATTAAGTGATGTTTGTGTTTAAGCGAACAATTTAATAGAACCAAGTTTTCAAGCTAGACACGATACACATGATTTCATCAAATGAAATCCAATCAAAAGTAACAACTATTTTGTTAAACGTTTCTCGCAGTTGAATGGTCGCACTTAAGGCCTTTCATATATCTTTTACAGCACATAAGCAATACCATGTTAGGAAAGTACTTCTCATTAGCATTGAATGACCGGTGACAAGATTAATGAAAAGAATTTGGCCGACCGGCGACTCAAGGGTGAATAAACTCATGTGCGGTTGTCGCTGCCTTTGGGGTAATTTTCATTATGCTTATTTGTGCAGCGGAAAGAAAACACAGAGACCCTAGCTGCTGAGTTGTAACTAAATTGGCTCAAGTATTCACAAAATTATCAATCTCACAGTCTCGCCCAGTTCGCATTTGGCGCCAACTTCGTTGTCAGGGTCCTCGTGGGAACGTTGTAGTTTCATCGTTTTGCCTTTGCATCGGTATGCCTGCCAAATCATAATCCTGGAACCAAGGCTTTCTCTGTCGCCAGAAAGTTATTTTGGAATGAAATCGTCAATATCTAATAGTAATGGAATATTTTGGTGCTTGGATTAATATGGCATGTTGATTTCTAACTGGATAAAAATTGTTTGGTTTCCTATATAAAGTGGATTCGATTCTTAAAATTTGAGGAAATGGAACGAGTGATTTCAGTGCATCGCACTCATCAACGTCAACCCGGCAACATAGGATCAGGACGGGGGAGGAGGCCGCGCAGATGCAGGGCACTTTAACCCTATTCCGACCGGGCTTTGGTATCTTTCAGTCTTTTTTTTTTTTTTTTTTTTTTGTCTTCTGGGAGCGAAAGGGGTCTACCTTAATCAGCCATAACTTCACTGTCAAAAGCATTAAAGCTAAAATGACGATGAAACTTGGTGGGAATGCAGTACCTCACAAAACGTTTCCTTTGGGGTCCACAGAATAACATGATGACGCCTCATGACGTTAGAATCAGGTAATGATTTCCAAATAACCACGATCTTGGATTTCCTTGTTTCTCGAAAATCAACAAATTGACTCAAAAGTACTCAAACTAATTTTAAAAATTCTAAAATCATATAAAATGTAAAATTTACGACAAATAGATTTCAAAATTTTTGTTTACAAAAGGAACAAAAGGAAAATTTTCAATTTAAATTCTGGGAAAATTCACAAAGTTTCGATATAAAATTTCCGAGGATGAAAAAGTTGATACCGTGAAGATTATTCCAATCATTTTCCGAAGGCGTGAATTGAAAGTATACAAATTTCAATCCTTGGAATTAAAGATCAATTTCTGGGGTCAGGTGACAAGTCAGATGAGAGGACAAAGATGTCTTCATGGTTATTAAGGGAGGTTTACTAATAACCTTTCCGGTCGGATGAGCTTAAGTGACACACTAAACTGGATTAGAATGTTAATACAAAATGAAACCTACTGCGTGTATAACCGTTATAAATCTTTTTCGGCGGGACGATTTCTCCATTAGACTGAATTCACCACGAAAATAATTACCGCTGAAGATCACGAGAACTCTGACGAGAATTTCTTCATGATGGCCTGAACAAAAACTATAGAACAGCCAAATTTGTACCAGGAGTTAGCTACGTGTTGAGATGCCTGTATCCGATAATATCCACCTAATTTACGTACCTCAGCTTTGTAAATTAAACACACTCGTGTAGAGTTCGGAATTTTTAATCTGAGCGAGTAATCCTCTTAGCCCATATCAGTTCCCTTTCGCATTTCCTCTAGCTGAAAAGTGACATAAATCCCAATACATTTTGGAAAGAGTGTGTTTCTAAGAGGAACAAGCTACTGAAGAAGGAAATAATAAGTATCAAGTAGCGAGGTATTTAATGATGTTTAGACCTACATGTACGTACAAGTTTTGTGTACCGGATAACTCAGATGAACTGACTCAAACGATTATGGTAAAAGCTATTTACGTGAACTGTGATTTGCCGTGTTTTTGAGCGACGTAAAACATGAAATGTTTCAGTTTCTCGTGAACGTGATCTGCTTCAAGTCGTCTTTCCCGTAATAATTATCCGTGAAGTGGAAAGAGAACTTAAAATGGGGTAATTCATTTGTCGTGCGATTTTATAGCCGCCCAACAAAACTTGGTGATGGCACGACAATATACTCGACTGCCCCTAAAATTACTGAATCAAAATGGAAGGTTAGGGTACTGTGTGAAGCCAATGAAACGAAATCTAACCCTCCTAGGAATGTTTCAAAAAAATTAATAACTGAATGTGGTAAAGTTACTTCAACTGTTTTTACTTCATTTTTTTTTTTCAATTTAATATTACGCCGACGAAGAGGACACCATCTTCTCTTCATCCCGAGATATTTTGCTAGACACCTGTATCGCCAGATAATTTTCCTTTGTGGACAAGCCCTATTGTAAGGCTGACGCTTACACATAAGCAGTAACAATGATTAGTCATTAAGGATCAGGCAATACGGCGACTAAGAGCATAAACTAGAGTCAGACCAGTCTACGACAGAACTATTCAACATAGCGTTTCATAAAGCTCAAACTTAAACCGAGCAATTCTCCGTTGTCATACTCTAAGATGGTACAGTTTTGTTCACGAGGGAAAATAGTTCAGTTGTGCCTTGCCGTAACAAAGAAGTTTACCTTATCTTAATTATTACTAAATTTTAATTACAAAATTTTAATTACAGTTGCTTGAGTGGCACTCAGTATCTTATATATCTCAAGTTTGAAAATTGTTTTCTTATTATATAATTGTCAGAACTTTGATTTCAACGTCCTTCCTTTGGAGAAGTAAATGTAAATGGGTCTTGATATTTATCATTGTCAAAATCAATTCCATTCCACATGGCTAGTTAGCAGGAGGGCAATGAAACCCGCTATACCGTTTCATATTTATTAACAAAATTTAACAGTCGTGCTACCAGAACGTTCGACATGTGCCAAGAAAGGGTATTCGAGTAACTGTGTCTTCACAATGACTTAGTTAGTAAAGTAGGTCGATGATGTAAATGTTTCATTTTTTCTTTCTTTCTTTTCGAACCATCTAGTTCTGATTAGAAAAAAACTGAGCTTAGAACAGCAATTGCAAATATTTTGATTTTTACGACCTTTGTGTTTTAACAAAAAAAATTGTCGTGATTCCGCCGAATTCATAGAAAGAAATCTAAGTTGGCGGTCTTCCTGTTCTTGTCTGAAGTGGTGAACTCTTTCAATGTTCCTAACTAAGACATATTCTATATGAGACCTATTAAAATTACCCCCCATAAACACAAAGTCCGTTAGATGAGATTTAGAAGAATTAAACGGATAGCAATTCGGAGAAGTTATCTTACGGTATCAGTTTGTATCCGCATAAACCCTTAAAAGTCTAGTCGCAGATTTTTATGAGGAATTACTTCGTTCGTCACCGATCAAGAGCTAAATATTTCAAGAGATTAAAGCTTTAAGGGCATCCTCAAACATTGTTTGTGTCAAGTTTCAAACACCGTTGGCATTTCTCTATTATAAAAGTCGCTCGGCCACCGAGACCCATATATATATTTCATAGTTTAAACACACTGTTTAAACTTAAATCAGACACTTGAACACCGCCAATTCGATTCTTCGCTGAGTTTTAAAAGACGCGTCTTTCAAATATTGCATCTGAACAAGTAAGCTGTCTTATTTCCTGCTGTTTAGTATAGTTCAGTCATTTCTTTGGTTACTCTGTATCATACCTTTTTTAAAAAAAACGGAAACGTTCTATTCCATTTGACTGATTTAGTTTGTTTAGTAAAACACTTGTTAGAGAGACAGAGCACGACGAAGGGTTTTTCGTCAGCTATAATGATAATATTGCAAAAATATTTTCCAGCTTATATTTACTAAATCTTTAGTTTGTATCAGTGTATTTTCCATCTGATTACACCCTTAGTCTGTAGACCATGCAGTATTGCGTGTACTGTATGTATTTTGCGTTTTGTCTCATTTAAGTGCCTGAACCTATTATTATAAGTACATTTACTACGGATAGCTCCCCTGTTTCTCTAGTCCATTATGGATATTTAGGGCAGCTAGTACTCACCCCTAAGTTAATATAAATATGGAGAGGATATTACATGGCGGCACGAAGATATGAATTTTATTTTCGAGTTTGAGTTTTCATGTAAAAATTTTACATGAAAAAAAGGATCTTACAATGTCACGTATTATACGTGACATTGTAAGATCCTTTTTTTCGACTCGCCCGATGGAGTAATCGGGATTTTCCTTCCCTCTCATACGATCCAAACGTCGAACGTTAGATCCTCCTTACTCCCTACTGACTCTTGGCTTGAACCTGGCAGTAAAAGATTTAGGGCCAATTAGCTAAACAAAGTCTAACGCAGACCTTGGTTTTAGGCAACAACAAACCTCTATATCCGTATATAAGTAAGTCATTAAAGGTGATAAGTGTTCTTGTAGTCTGTGCTGTATGCCTGGTTGACATTAATTGTGGTAAATAAAGGTTACATATTCGGTTTGGTCAGATTGAGATAGATTTAGACCGCGGTTTTGTTAAACCTTGTCTGAACTTTGTTTAAATAACTAGCCCTTAATTGTCAAGTTTATTTACTGTTTTACAGGCTTGACGGTTTGCTGTTATTATGAAGACGTCTGTGCTCCTCTGTATTGGTCTGTGCGCCCTGTTTCTCTATTGTCTTGTAACCAACACGGCAACACTGAAGGTCAGTAACTGGACAAAGCGTCGTTGGACCCGGCGTAACGGAAAAAGATCCCCCGCGAGCCACAGACATACCAAGGTCCCTCCATTTCACAGTAAGTACAGGCTAGGCCAACTTAAAATACATGCAAACTTTATTGATGACCAATACTAAACTTAACAGATCAAATCCATGCTGGGGTTTATCCAGGTACTGACCACTACGCCACCACGCCCCCAAGTATGAGTAAAGCATATATCTTTCATTTCTATCTATTTTAAAATTTATTTATCTAATTGTTTCACAGGCAATGACGGAAGACGGACCTTTTCGCAAGAATCAATAAAGAATCACTATCTAATACAAGAAAATGCGTAATACGAATAACCACCCATTTAGCCTGACTACAATTATTTGATGAAAAAAATATATATTTATCTCTAATTCAGCAAACACTTTTCATACATTCTGTTTCTCATAATAAGAAGACTGAATTTATTATGTTATACAAGGGAACGTGATAATGACAATTACCAGCAACGCCTCGAGCCTATTTATTATCTTAAAAAACTCAAAGGGTAGCCTTATTAAAAAGTTTCAGTATTGGAACTATAAACCATAAATGAGCATTTTGTCATTTTTATAAGTCGCCATGTAATGTAAGTTATGCACAAAATAAACTCAAATATGGAAAACACCAGCAGAAATCATAACGCTTTAAAACTGGTATGACCAAAGCGACAAGACGTTGAGAGGCCCGGATCTTCAGAAGACCTGGATCTCGAAGTTAAAAAAAATAATAAAGCGATACTTTCTCCTTCATCTTGGATTTCGTATGACTGATGAAATCCCAGCTTAATTTTACCCATTGCGGAGCAAACCACACATATTCTGTGAACAAGTCTACGGCATGTTGACGTCATCCATGCGTAAGCAATTTTGTCTAGAGCTCGCCTTTGTACGTTACGCTGGATAAGGGTAACGCAGGCTCTGGTAGCGGAGTAATGTCTCTAGCGTGGACATTCGCAAAGCTGAGTGCGTAATTCATTAGGTTTTGTATACACCTTAAGAACGTAAAGCTGATAAGTATAAAGCATCAGCGATCATGATGACCCGGTGTAACTCTGGGAAGACGGAAAAGGTGATCATACTATGATTCCATTCATTGATATTCGAAATTTTTCCTGTGATGGACTGGTTCAGACAAAAATTAGGAGACGTCAGTAGATATCTTGTCTTGTTTTGATCCGATTAAATTGATTAATAGTTGTTTCCCTCCAAGACAGAAAGATGACGAAGATTCAGTTCAAATTGTAGTCACGTGTTGTCTCCCCATCCACTCCAATCCCCTCACTCAATTATGTTTCGAAGGTCGTCTTACGGTTTATCAGGCTTCTTGTGGACGGCAAAAACAACATCGACAAAGGGGAGAGGGAGTGCGTAATACGACGAGAGAAGCCGTGATTTTCATGGCCAAACGGATTTATAAGATGCCCCTCAATTTTGCTTAGATTGCGCCCTAAACGAAACATTTTATTCTGAGTCAGAAATCCTAGTTAAAACTGTTAGAAAAATGCTACTGAAGCACCCCTACCTAGAACAAAAAGCTTTAGTGAAGCCTGACACTTTAAACTACCCCACGTACTAATGAATAACATGTCATTAATTTCTAGAATTTTCAAAAGCAAGCCGAAAAGCCTGACTTCAGGGCTTAGCCCTGACCTTGAGGAAAAAAACGGTTCTGACTACCGTGACATAACCCAAAACATCCCGGATTCGGTCCAAACTGGACATAGCCGACATTTTTCTTGGATAATCTCTATAAGCTTTTCCCTGTAAAGTTGTTAAGGCAGAAATGTTTAAAATTTTCAGCAGAAATTTGTGTGGTCTACTTGAACTTTGATGTAGACTAGTCACATGCTGCGGATATGTTGTCTCAGTGCCAAGAAATCAATAAATATTGTTGTGTCAAAAACAGATTCATTTAAATATTCCCTGTTTGGAAAAACGTTCAGAACCTGGGGCGCTTATAAACTAACGCAAAGTTCTTGACGGAAAGATGGAAAACGGTGGCATAAAAAAAGAAAGAGCCGAAACGACTGATGGCTCAGGGGACGAAAACATCGACAACAAAACACATTCTAGACGAGTTTTCATCGAATTACTTGTGAGTAAGATACAGGTTGCCATTTCTCTGTTTTGTGTGTGTGTGTTTTTGAATATGTATGTTAATGTATGCACTAATGTTGTGAAAGAGAAAGGATATGGGTTATTCGAAAGCGATATTGTTTTATTTTTTTATTACTATAATTTTTTTTTACTGGGGGGTCTCCTGTCATTTTGAGCTACAAAACGATACTTTTGCGTGAAGTGTGAAGTTTGAGAAATACTCGGTTGTTTATTTGGATGACAAATGAAATGCAATCACTACTTTAGAGGGATGAGGAATAAATAATACTTATTAAATTTTTCAGAGGAGTTGCAAGTATGTATAAAATGGGGAAATAAAAAATACATAGCCATCTTCAAATACAACAAACGTGTTACATGTACATATGCTTTGTTCTGGGGACCAAAATGATTTTTCACTGGCGTATTTAAAGTAAAGTTTATTTAACGTCTTTACTTAAGACTGTTTGCCTTAAAGTAGATGCTTTCTGTATATTCCAGTTCATTACGTCAATGTTGTATTGTAAATTTAAATTAATAAATTTAATAAATTGAGTTAAATGTCAGACCAGCTCAGGGCTTCTATAGCTCATGTACTTGCGCGTCACTCAGTTGGATTTTGACTACTAATCTCCATAACAGGTGTTAGCATATCCCTCAAGATGACTTTATAATTACATCCACAGACAGCATGATGCACACGACGACATTTGCACAAGTTTGTACGATGATTTTACATGTAGAGATAATCGCATATAGACTCTATATATGCAGAAAAAATTGTAAGAAGAACTTTAACACAATCCTAGCCTAAGAACTAGCCTAAGACCTCCTACCCGACCTTCAGTTGCTTCAGATTTGTCACTACAAACTTAACAAAATCTAGGCAGTTTCAAAGATAAATCACTGCAACACCCTTGTCTATTCCAGAGCCCACCCAAACCTTCATTTTGTGTCGTCTCCGTCTTATTTCTAAAGTGATTGTAAGTTATAAGCCTTTTGGCATGAATTACATTCATTCATCGTCAACAACTTCGTGCTTAATTATATCTATATGATATTCTCCCTACGTGAAATTTCCCCCTGATAGGTGTGCCTAGGTTTACTTCACACGTGCCGAAGTCAAAATTTAAACATTTCTCTCCCCCTCCCTCCTTTAAAAAGTAAAAAAAAAAAAATCAACAAATGAGGCCGAGGTCGAAGTTCTTCCTCGAAAATAACTTATTTTGCACACATTTTTTACCGTCTAGTGTGACAGCCATTTCTGTTAAGAGTTCCGTGGATGTTAAAAAATTTCTTGGACAGCCGCAAATTTAACAGACGAATTCTGGGGTGTTTATGGCTACTATACACTTGCTAGACGCCCCCATATCCGCAAATTCAAACACATGTATCTTTAACCTTCCCAAGCGACTTATTCGAGAAAGTATCATTATAGCGGAGCCAGCGCGCTAGCGCGTAAGCGGAGCTCCATTGCTAAGGAAATTTGGTAATCTATGAAGCCAAAAAATTTTGGTAGTGACGTAGTAGTCACGTGACCGTCCGTCCGTACATCCGTCCGTCCGTACGTCCGTCCGTCCGCACCACAGGCCTACCAATACACTTCCTACACTCGATATAACCCTGTGCTGAATCCCGTGTGTTTTCAGCGCGAAATCGCATGTTGACCCGCGTTGTAGCAAAACAAGCAAAGACAACAAAAGTCAAAAACAAATTTGTTAATGGAAAAAAAAAAGTTCAAAAGAACACTCAGTTGTCTTTTTAGTGGAAGGGGAAAAGTTCAATCTAGGCGAAAGAAACTCGGCGATAAAGTTCAGGCAAAAAGTTCAAATTTGCCTCGTCGGTTCTGTTCAAACTCGGTCGGCACACCGCTTGAGTTCGCAGCTTTTCGCAGCGGTTTCGACGCCAAATATAGCAGAGCTAGTGCTTTTTGGTTTTTTCTGTCCACAACCATGGTTTTTACGGCGTTTCGAACACATTTTGCCAGGAAAAACACCAGCATTTTCATGCTGATAGGCAGCTTGTCACGAAGAAAGAAATAAGTATTAAAATTAAGTGCTGAAACAGTATCTAACGCCCGTGGCCTAGTGGGCTAGTTACCGGCACCTCACGCCGACGAGCCGGGTTCGGCGCTCAGCGGGAGCAAGAATTTTTTTCTTTTTTTTCTTTGTTTTTTTTTTTTAATAAAACGACTTGGATGAGAGTATTTTCACAAATTAATAACTGCCAGCAAAAACAAAACAAAAGCAAAAAACAGACAAAACAAAAAGGGGGGCTCCGCTTTTAGGCTTGGCTAAATCTATATATTACAATTGATACTCCGCGTGTTGGGTAATCTGTACGTATTCAATTGACATCAGTTGAGATAACATGCTGGCACTGAATAACTTGTAAGACTTTGCAGAAGATATGAAACGTATTTTAGAATCATTAAAGTCCAAAAATTTCATGTTACTCTTGCCATTAGTTAATGGTTGCAACATCAAAAAAATGCCATTAGTTCTCTCCAGTAAGTGTCATCATTATATTGCAGGATTGAGGGAGGGTTCATGTTCCAAGATGGTGTTAATTTTTATTACAGAAGTAATTCACATGACTTCTCCTTTTATTTAGCTATTAAATCGCCACATGAACGCAGCTTGTGCGGCAGTCGGCCACTGTATTATATTTTGTTGTTTTCTTTAACGGACTCTCCTGGCTTGCTATTTACAGTTTCAAGTTATCAATACGAAAATATAATACGACTTTCGTATGTTCCAGAAAAGGCACTTTTTAAGTGTGTTGACAGTCTTCCATGAGGGAACAAATGTCCAAACTGCATCAAGAAGCGATTATGATTACCGAGAACCCGGTATAGGCAATCAAACGTTCGGAAATCGAACTCAATCGAATTCAATTGGCATTGGACTGTGTTCGATTGAGTTCGGCAACCGAACTCAATCAGTTCGATTGGGTTCGGAAATGGAGCTCAATCGACCAAATGTCGTGTTCTGTGGTCTGACTGCCGGTTCGGTTACTGTACGCAAGTTCTGGTAAACCTAGTTACAAAGCAAGCCCAACAAAGAAGAAGTATTTCTTATCCATTTTTTTTTAATGATTATTAATTAAAAAAAAAAACTAGACTGTCCACGACAGTGAAAAGAACAGAACAGCGGAACTCGAAAAGCACGACCCATTCTCGCCTATTTTCTTCACGACGTTGAAATGTTCGCACTCCTCAACGTCAAAGTGGCACTCGTGGTAGCCTTTTACTAAGCATTGAAGGCTAACAACCCAAGTCGCATCTGAAGCCATTTCTCCGGGAATGTTGCGTTTACTAAAACCCTGAAAAGACGTGCTATCACTAAAGTAAGTCGAGCCTCCAAAAAAACTAATTGGTTTTCAGCTCAACCCATTGATTGAGTTCGATTGAGTTCTATTGAAATTCAGCTCGATTGGGTTCGATTGCCTACACCGCGCGAGAAGCAGTTTTAGCGAAAAATGTTGTGAACGCTAAAAATACTACAGATCAGAGGCGGTTATGGCAAATGTAGCCTGCGTATTTGCAGGCAACTTGAGGGGATATCTTAATCCACTTGCCAACTGCGGCAATGACTTTCATTTCAAAATACCTTTACGTTAATCATTCATTCTATTTCACGTTTAGGCACCAAACAAAAAGAAAACAACACTTTTGATGGCTAGAATTCAGTTGTACACAGACCACAACACGACCTCGGGTAACCACGAGAGCATGGGAAGAGTTGAGCTGAACTCGCCCCAGTTTCCAGGCGGAGAATCGCAGATGTCCTTCAATGTTTACAAGGGCAGACTATCAGGCAGTGAGGCGTGCTTAGCAGAGTTGCACAACAGTGCAAGCTCGAACGGTTTCTTCAAGGATTACTACAACGGTAGCAAAATGGTGCCTTGGTACTCGAAGAGAATCCGGATGCTAACAGCGTTTTTAATCCTGTTCATTGCGCTGTGTCTTGTCATGACAGGGTTGTTCGTCTGGAGAGTGCTTTATTACGATACTAAAGAGGATGGTGTCAGCGAAGTCACTCCTGACATCACGGAGGTAAAATGCTCATTAACGCACATGATATTCATTTAATTTTTTGTACTGATGCGTTTGCGCTTAGGATCGGTTAGTTCTTGTGCATTGCCCTTTTTCTACTGAGTAGATTTACTTTTCTTTCTGAAAAGAATAAAAATTTCAAGCAAATAAACGTGATAAGGGATAATTTATTCATTCTCTTGTTTCCTCTTTGTAATAATAAGCTCTTTGCAGCCTATTCCAGCACGTACCTACAACGTTTTAAGTGTCTTCTCTCATGATGATTGCCCATTTTTCTGTTTATCCATTCGATCTACATTCTCCGTTAATCTTTAGTGAAATCCGGGCGACGTGATTCTCAAAGCATTATCATTTCAACTGTCGATATATCACAGGTAATTTACCAAAAGTTGAAACATATTGAGTGGGTGGTTTTTGCTGTTAAAGTACTTTTTCGTCATTTGATTGAAAAAGGCAGGTGGGGAGAAACGAGTTAAGATAAAACACTTGTAAGGATCAAAGCCAACATCGTTCTATAAACGCAGAATGAGATTTAGCTTTAACCTGCGGACACACCCTTTATTTTCAATTTTTTGTTATGGTTGTTGCTTCTCGTAACTTCTTTCAGACATCAGGGTATCTCTGTCACAGTCAGAAAGTGCAAATGGTTTCATCCTTCAATTTGTAATCAAAACAGGTTATTTGTATTGAGGTATTATCGTTCCGTTAAATACGAGTTCAATTAACCCAGAAGCAAAACTGTATTAGACAAGGGGGACATTTTTAACTGATGCTCAAAACCACTCTTTCTTACATTCAAAATCTTAAGTAGTTTCTTTGAAATAAAAGCACTAACGGAAAAACAGTTAATAAATCTGAGATGATTCTAATTGAATATCAAGGAACGAGCGAATATCAAGTCGATTTTGCAAGATGCTAGGCTCTCTTCACCCTTTTATCAGCCTTGTTTAGGGTGACGAAAGCGTAGTTAGTTTAAAGTTATATTTTGAAATGAAATCTAATTATTAAATAATGGACAGTAATTTCCAGGGGAAAACTGTTGTAAAATAATGTAAGGCACAAGCATTAGAAGGTTTTTTATAAGGCACATGTCAACAAACTTCACTAATACTCGACCTGTGGAGTGATTTTCATTTCTAGTTGGATTGCCAATTGAACAAAAAGCGACTTTGCTGTTTACACTTCTAAGGTGCGAGCAACTCTTTTGAAAAACAAATTTGCGAATGAAGACGGAAGCGACGGTTTTAAATAGAAATTAATGGACTCAACTTTACGGAGCACTTATTTCCTAAAGGAAAGGCTCATAATAAGGTCCTGTCACTTTTCTTGATTCTTGGTAAAATAAAAAAAAAGAAGTCCCTCACATTTTACATTTATTTTATTTTTGAATCTTGCTTGGCCTCATTATATCCAAGGTCATTGATAATTTCGTTATTTTTTAAACCCCATTATGCGTTTAATTTTTGTTTGTTCGAAAATCAACACTGTCAAAATCATTGTATTCGCTGGAGATTAAATGTATTCTTTAAGCGGGTATATACAAACAACACTTAAGAATATAACTCCATTATTACAATATACGCCGGAAGGTAGAAAGGCATGTGACAAAAACATTAAAATTAAATTCTAAAGTTTCCTTTGTCAGACGTTCTTGGAGTGTAATAAAGTGCGATGAATGCTTCATACAAGCAGGTGTATTTCAAAGTTAACATGAAATCCTCCTTTTCGTAGTTTACAGTTAGAGCTTTCTATAAAATAGCAATCCAGTCCAAGTTACAGAAACCTATATTGGATTCAGTTTGCAACTTATCAGAAAAACTTCGAAAAAATGAAAAAGTGTTCATTTGATGTTATATAGATTTTATCTACAGAAACCCAACGAAATTTTAGGTACGCTCAAGTACAAAACAACTTTTTGCGTTTTTGTTTTGGTTTTTAGAGCAGTTTTGTTTTGGTTTTTAGATACTTACTTTAATATCACCATTCCTCGTACTTTCGGTCAACAAAATCATATAACTAGGAGTATATTTCTTGTCAGAAAAAATTATGAAGACATTTACATATTATTAAAAGTTATTGCTCCCCAGCTAAGGCGGCTTTTTAGAAAGATGTTTGGGGACGGTGCCGTCAGTAGCCGTGCAAATATTGGAAGTTGTCAAGCAATTTTCCCTGAAACCCTGGTGTTTGTATCAAGGGGAAAACAAAACCATTGATTCTCTGGAAAGCTCGAAAAGAAAACATAATTTCTTTTCAAACAGTTTTCGTTATCATCATTGTGACATCATTTTCAAGTATTAAAGTACCAGTTCCTGCAAACTCAATTTTTATGATAACGACGAAAATTCTCCTGCGCTGATTGGTTCTTGATTATTGTCGATGTGAGTATAAACTGATCTCGTACTCCTTAATAACTGACGACAAATGCAACGCAACGCAAAAGAAATTTTTTTAACCCGTGCTATTAAATTGTCCAAAGGACTGCCAAGTTTCAGTTTGGACGTTTGGTAGATATTTCATGCGAAAAGCTGGTTAAACAGGTAAAAAAATGGAAGAAAAAATGAAAGAGATTGATGAGGAGTATTACATTGGCTTCCTCTCAGTCGCCGGCGTGATTCTCAAAAATAAATTCTTTCTGGCCGTAATTTTTTCATCTTGCTGCAAAAAAATGGACTCTATTTTTTTTTGGTCTACAGTTAAGGTTATGGAACTGAAAATGACGCCTTAAATGTTCTAATTTTGGCAGTGAAACAGGTTCACCTTGCCGGCATCTTGTTGAAACAGGTTGGTCCACGTGAATTTTGAACATTTTATGACGTCATTTTTCTGGTCCATAGGAGTGTAGACCATAAAAATATAGAGTCGATTTGTTAAATACAATGACATCGAAATTTTGTACATTTTTGCTTATTTTTATTAGTTGATGTTAACCAAAACCTCCTTTATTAAACGTTAGGAGTCACTTTGAAAAGAGCAGCACAAAAGCTGACAAGAGGCAGTGCTCAATTATGATTGGTTCGATTGCTAAACAACAAACAATTTTTGTGCTTGTACGTACGTTTTGTTTTTGTTCAAGTTTTGTCGTTCATCGCATTTGCATGTCTCCATGCACTTTGTTAAGCCAATAAGATTTGTTACAATAACAGTGAAGCTAAGCGGTAGTTCGTAGCCAGTGAAAAAACAGAGGGAGTTTCTACACAGTTTGTATAACATTCTAAAGGCTTATGGCGTATCTCGATGCCGTCTTATCCCCGCCCCCTTACTGAACTCAGAACACGAGGGAGCCATAATTATAGATATAGACAAAGTCTACTTATTTTATTCTTCTTTTCCAAGGACTATTAGACTTTGCAATAGCTTATTAACCGCTGAAATTGCTGAGATTATCTCAATAGCTGCTTTTAAGTCTGAGTTATATAATTATCTTCCTAACTAATCATTATTAGATCTATTAGATTTGCATTCGTCTTTTCTGCGATTTTAATTTAATATATTGTATTTACTAGTAAATATTTTTAATATTTTGAGTCTAAGGATAAAATCGTAAGTATGCTCATTCGGTGAAAGCATGCTGATAAAAATTGTACTTTTTCTGTGATGTTTTTTCTTTTAGTTATATTTTTCGAAATTTTTTCGTGGACTTTACAGACAGTGACGTACAACATGTTATTTAGCTTCCAGTCGTTGCACCACGGCCAGATACGTGCCCAGTACGAGCAAAAGCAGTGCCGCTGACCCTTATACCTAAGAGCATCAAAGATACACTGTCAGAAATTGAGAGGGAACTGGAAACTAAGATCAACAATGATACGGTAAGAACCGAAAATTGAACTCCCGATCGGGGCAGGGAGGCGCTAAATCCCAATATTTTTTACGAATATTGTTTACCAAGGGATCCAGAACTGAAAAAAAAATACGCAGTAAGGGCAAAGTCAGTTTTAAAAAAATAGAGCTTTGATTGTTGTTGTTGTTGTTGTTGTTGTTGTTGTCGTTGCTGTTTTGTCGTTGCTGTTTACTTTTATTTCTGTGGGAAATTAAGCGATGGAGCACGGTGTCCACTAGAGGTAGAACAGACCTAGTACATGGAATTTTTCCCAGACAAAGGCACATTAGTGTTCGATGCCTGCCTCAGAACTGTACACGTAGTAAGGGCTAAACAAAACCAAAAGGTTTACGTTTACCTTTAACGAGTTATTTGCCAATTTTATGGTGGACTTACATCTACTTGCAACAACTGAAATGTTAAAAATGGACGTACAAAAAGCTAAGAAAGAAAGAACAGAAATGGGTGGAGTGGCCCGAAATCTAATAAGAAGCAAATAATAATAACAATAATAATAATAATAATAATAATAATAACAATACGACGGGGTAGTGCAGTACAGTAGTGTCTGCACAAAGCTCAGCTTTTTGTGCCCAGGGACTGTGCCTCAGTATATGCATGAAGTCTGGAAGGGGACGAAATGATTTAGAATTGTAATGAGAAATCTCATAAAACAAACCTGCCTGTCGCCGAAAGTCGGCGATAATATTAATCATCCTATTTTTGCTTACCTCCACCTTTTTTCAGTAGGAAAGCCCCTTATATATGATTTAGCTCCACGAAAACAAAGGAACAATTTGATCAGTCTGTTCTGTTATCTTCCAGGTATCCATTCTTGCCAACGTTGTTTACATGGATCAGGTGATTTGGCAGCGTTCATTCGGGAAAATGAACAGATCAAATCCTCAAGCACCAGAACTTTCCAGTAGAACAGTGTTTCCAATCGCCAGCGTTAGCAAGGTTTTTACGGTGAGATCTACCTTTCGTTAGTGTGATAAAGTACAGCTTTGAGGCCGAGGTGTTAATATATTATAAGTTCGTTACAGGAATAGTGATGTAGTACTTTATATATGATTCTGCAGTCATCCGTCGGCACACATTTAATTCCTGCTGTTTCAACATCAATTGGTTAACTTTAAAACTTTAAAACTTCAGCGATCTTTACAGATCGGTCCAAAGCAGGTAAATATTAAACTTCAAAAATGGGTACTCGTGACTGACGAATGGATGAATGAATGGACGGACGGACGATTAGGTAGTTGGGTTAGATGGGTTGGATAGTTGTCTGTTTGATTGGTTGGTTAGTGGATTTATTATGTTCAACTCAAGTACTTTTTGCTATTCAGGCTTTGATGCTTTACAAAATGTACCATGATAAACACGTCAAAACGCTGGACGATTCATTCAAGACGTATGTGCCAACGTTTTCAATCAAAGATCCGTTTAATTCCCACGACATCACGCTAAGGTAGGTGTAAGCCCTGAGGTGGTTCCTAATGAAATCAGTGCAACGAGACGACTGAGCTAAGAGAGCAGAACACACCACCCTAGCAGACTAATGAAAAGACCACCCAACTTTCGTGTAACAACACGGCAAAAGGCAAGTGTAAAAGGAAATCGCAAAAATGTCTACAGATTGAACTATAGAGATGTTAAACGCTAGGTCCTTCAAGCCCCTACGTGTGCACTGACATTGTTAACATTGCAACCATCTAATACAAGATGAGCAGAACACTATCAGAGATCGACTGTTTCTTGCTTAGCCAGTTACGAAATTAAGTAATCAATTGAACCTTCTTGACAAACTTTCACCGTTCATCAACTTTCTGTTTTCCAGGGAGATTGTTTCTCACATGTCTGGATTGCCGCGAGAATCTCCGTGCTTTTCTGAGGCAGACGGGACGATTGTTTGTCCAGGGAACAACAGCATCATGTTGGAGAGAATTAGAAACCTTTCTCTTATCGTGCAACCGGGCACTAAAGTCAGTTACAGGTGTGACAAATTGGTACCCTCCTTCAGATGGCATGCTTGTTACTTATGTCTCATACCCAATCCCCATCTCTCCCAAGTTTGCTCTCCCCCTTCCTCTCCCCACCCCCCCCCAAAAAAAAACATGAAAGAGAGAGAGAAAATCAATCAGGATAACTAGGTTACAGTTTTGGACTCACTTACAGTGACTGGCCAGTCACGACTCTGACAGTTAACAGCCAATATTAATTTAATTGCCCAATGATCATCTGGAGTCAACACAATATTCATTATTTATTATCCAACTGTATTAGCTATTGTACAAAAAGCGCGAAACGAGTACAAATATCCCACGATATTGTACATATATCTTATTCGATGGTTTAACATATAATACGCGCGGATATTTTGCGAGTTGCGTAGTATTTTTCTGAGCCCCGAAGGAGCGAGGAAAAGTACGAGCAATGAGCAAAATGTCCGCCCGTATTATATGTTAAACCATCGAATAAGAGATTTATCATTCCATTTGAAAAAAAATCAAGTCAAAATTTGGTTTTTCCAGTCCTTCGGCCAGAAAACCTGCGAAACCTGGATCTTGCAGTGCAATACATAATTTTACTGTGTAATACCGTGGCATATTTTGCGCGTTCTCTTGACCTTCTATGGTAAAATGGTGCAAGAGTGGATTAATAAAGTTGGTTATTGTACAGTACCGTGTGCGGGCTCATCCTGTAATTTTCATCCGGGCTCATCTTGTAATTTTCTTTCAAGTTACTGAAAAAGGTCGAAAAAGGTTAACTTGGACAATAAATCTCTTATTAGATGTTTACGATGATACTTCACACCGAAACATCTGAGAAGATATATTTACTTTTTACCATTCACTATGCACGATCTGCTATCCACTGTTTAGCTTCTACTGTTCTCTTTTCGCTATTTACTATACCAGCCTACTCAGCGATCAGAGAAATCATAACATGCATCCGACATGACGTCACTGCCCAAACGAAAACGTCCGCAATTGCTCCCCCTTTCCCCCACACCCAGTCCCAAAGTTCAATGTCTGAAAGACCATGCCCAAATTTTTCAAAATGAAAGTATTCTTCTACGACCGACAGCACTGCAGTGAATCATGTCGCTGATAACAGCTTTGTTCCTTTTTTTAGTAATTTAGGTTTTGGGCTCCTTGGTCAAGGTCTAGCTTTCTCGCAAAATGCCTCCTTCGAGGAATGGATGAAGAACAACATATTTGATCCGCTAGAAATGTATGATTCAGGATTCCAGTTAACGCGCGAGTGAGTCTCACGCCTAATTATGCAAAAGTTCTTGTAACAATTTACTTTAACGCGTTATCCTTTAAAATTAAACATCTTGTATCTTTTGGACTTAGGATTGGGTTTGAAGTGTACGTGAACACTCAATTATTGGAGTTTTACTTATTTAATTCTTTGTGACTTTAGCTGGGTCTCTTTCCTGTACGTAATAGCAAGATAAAGTGTCCGCAAGGCTGTGTGTCTAAAAAAGGCGAGGGGAGATTGTGATGGTAACCTGTGTTAAAATCGCAACATGAGAGGACGTTCAGGGAAACCTGGGCGTATGATTCAGTGTAAAACATTATCGATCGAAACTTTAAGCCCCATAACACGGGCATTAAAGAAATATGCTAACATATCGCTTTACCCCATCTCCCTGCAGGATAAGACAAAAGATACCCGTTGGATATCTTAGAAAACATCCCCTGGAGCCTGTTGATTGGGGCTGGGCAAGCCCCGCGGGTGGAATGTTCACCTCCATAGAGGACATAGCAAAGGTACAGTGAAGTCATTGACGTATTATGATTCAAAAATGGCAAGGGGTTAAAAAGAACCCATAGTATACTAGGGTGAACAAATTGCTTCATAGTGCTCCAAAGCCCGCTTTTCAACCTCGTCACAATGGCAACGAAGTAAGCAATGATCATGTGAAAGATAAATTTATTATTGCTTTTCACTTTGCCTTTTGCTTCCCCGTTAGTTGGAGATCAGACTTTTTACTTCAACGGACGAAAATGATTTCCTTTCTCCTGTCATCGCAGAAGAATTTTTCTCTCCAGGTACGAAATATTTCTTAATTAATTAAAATACTTGAACAAAACTTTTATTTCCCTAGCTTTGTCTTTCAGAAAAGCAAACAAACAAACATTGTGTTTCCTAATGAAACAGACTAACCCCCATTAACTTAAGGAAATTTTAACTTAAAAGTTGAGTTAGTGGATGACATCCTAAAGTATGACCATTCAAATGAAAGCTTTACCGAGCAGTACATTACTATTGTACTATTAATCGTGCTGTAATCTGGCTCTAACTTAAGCTGCACAAGGTGGTTTTCAGTTCGTCAAGACTGTGGGTGGTATCCTAAAAGGGACGATTTACGTGAAAGCTATTCGTGTAGTGTACAGCTCGCACTGAGTATTGTCTGGAGCAGATTGTAGCCTCTCGTTTTTTCTTCTTGTCTTAGCTTTCATCTTGGACGGTGAGCAGTTCATCGGTTCTCCCTGGGAGATGTTCCTTATGGATGGTTACCTTGCAAGAACGAAAACAGGCTTCGTGTATGGTTATTCATCCAATGTTTTTTTGTTTCCCGATCTCAAGCTGGGTAAGTTGTTTCAAGCTTTGGTCGCATTCCTTTCATGATCAGCCAATCTAAAACTAAACTTTGAGATAAGAAGTTAGATTCTTCCGTTGCAGAAAAAAAGTCCCGCCGCATCTGGAGACAAACCAACCTAGAATTCAAATGATCCACTTTCGGAGCTTGAGGTGAAGCGTTGGAATTGTTGTCTGAATGTGGTTCTGCGATCGCACGGTGCATTCTTCATTTGGAGAACTTGGAACTTATCCTACTTAGTCACTGTTCCGTTTCGGGCAGTGTTCGGTGCCAAAACCAAAACAGTCCCGAGATTTATTCGCAGTCGGATGCAGCCAATAAAATAAAAATAAACTCAATTTTAGATAGTTTGATGATTGACGGTTATTCCTGTTGGGAACCTCTTTTATAGAGGATATTACGTATTCTAACATATGTTACTTTTTTCAGCATTCAACATCTTCAATACGGGAGGACTTAAAGGATTTTTATCCATGGCAAACAAGATTTTGACAGCATTTCACGAAGAGTTAACAGCAAGGGATGTTGAGGTGATTATCTGGAATATTTGGGACGCTACGATTCACATCAAGAGATCATGTTCGTATGTAGGAGTCCGGGAACCAGTTCTCGATTTTACCATGTGTACAAAGGTTTTTTAATTCATAGAATTCTCCTACGAGCAAACTGTAGTCCAACTGTAGTCTGATCTAGCTATCCGGTTCGAAGGACCACAACTGAACTCCAAACGCAACGTTTATTCAAAGTTGGATACAGAAAAAAGTTCAAAGTTCCTTCAAAGGTGGATGTAGAAAAAACGTAGCACAAAGTATTAAGAAGTCGAGCAAAAACCTAGGTCAAGATCTCAAGAAGTCAAGACATCTAAAAGTGATGTGGAGACGATATTGATTACATACCCCTTGAATAGGCCTCAATTACATTGTAGCTGAATTATATTGTAAGTTCAGGTCTTTCGATATTGACAGTTTCTCTCTCACAAGTTAGAGGGAAGCGTCCAACATTGTGCGCAGCAATTCACAAGTAGAATGATGGAGCACTTACCAGAATGGAGGCCTGCTGCAACTTTGTTGATAACTTTGTTGAATCCTGTACATCGTTTGTTCGAGTCTTAACGGAGTGTCGAAACGAAAAAGCGAGACCTACCATCATTTCGGCACCTTCTAATAATAATAATAATAATCATAATCATAATCATAATCATAATCATAATCATAATTCTTTATTCATCAGATAAAAATACATAATAGATGTTACAAAAAATGGCAAGAAATAAGCGCAAAAATACAATATATAACTGAACTAAATTCTAAAATTCTAAAATTCTAAGATCTAATATTTATCTAATATTTAAATAGCTAGGTTCTACTGAAAAATTAATCTATTAAAAAAGCTATCTTTAAAACGTTCTGATTTATATTAGGTCTTATGCTGGATCTATTTCGAAGGCGCGCCAATGAATCTTGTACTGACTTCCAATTTCTGGGTCGATCTGGGACTTTAAAAAATATAAACTAATGCTGATTGTTGTCACTCATTTTTCAGCAACAACCAACACTTCCACAGGAAAAAGCTGCTCCATATGTGGGGGAATTCTACACAGATGACGTCCCGACTATTGAACGAGTCATCATTACTTACGCCAGGGGAAAGCTGTATTTTAAGGTGAACGACGTTCACTACCACTTTCATCTCAATCATGTCCGTGGAACGACCTTTGAACTCATTGACCGGCGAAAGGTCCAATGTCTTAAAATATTTGTTTTGGGGATAAACCATGAGAAGGTGCACTTTGACCTACCGAGTAACTACACCGACTTTATTTCTCCTGGTTTTACGGTATTTGGGTTTAATCTGCGAGGCAAAGCGTACTTTTACAGAAAAAGAAACATTTTGAGCTAATTCGTCTTGGTGATGTGACTTACGCCATGTATTATTCGAAGTGGTCAAAGTTAGAAATCACACTTAAATAGGCAAACCATCGACACCACACTTACACACACACTACATCTCCAGTTTAACCAAACGCATACGGCCTGGTTATAAAGGTATTCCGTGGTTGTGTCGGAGATTGTGTAGTGTGCTCATTGCTTGCAATGGTTTGCCTAAACACAGTTTACTCAATGATGGAATATATTGTCTAGGGGCATGAGATACTACCTTATATATGGCGGCGAGAGATGACCCTAGTAGTATGGTAATTGAGGGTATGAGGCCACCCGTCAAAATTTATGATTAATTTCCGTCAAATTTCTGCAAATTTTCAACCAATTTTCCCCAATTTTCAGAAAAATCTTTCAGGCCATCAGTCAAATTTCCTGTTAAATTTTAGCAGAGAATTTTTTCCAGTCAAACAAAAATTCACCACCATTTTTTTTTTTAAATTTGACTGAAAAAATTCCCAGTCAAATTTTTACCGTTTTATATCCAAAAGATTTCGCTATTTTCGAAACCATATGCATAACTTGTTACACCATTTTCGTGGATATATCGCTTGTCGTCAAAACAGCTGAGTGATATTTTATCCACCACGTAGCTCCCAATTTGATGTTTTTCACTTTTAATCAGTCTCATTGTATTATGAATCTGTTTTTCATTGAAAAGTACGTCCTTGTACTTATCATGTCCTAATTGTTGTTTTATCACATTCTTTTTTATCCCCTTTGCTGTGCGACTACTTTGTTCATTATCTTTTATGTAAGAATACATTTTTGATCTCAAACCAACAAACTCCACAATTGGCATTCCCGCTGCTTCATCCTTAAACTTACCAATAACTTTCTTGTTTGAGCAATCAAAAAACGGGCTATCCTTTGGATAATCGCTGTTATCAAATAGATGTTTGTCTTTCCAAAAATTTTGATAAACATCATCTACCTCAATTTCATAGGTCAAACTATCAGTATCTGTGAACAGCAACCGAGCTTTGTCACCATACTTACTTTTAATGTAATTGTAATGAAAATCATACATCAATGTTTTTGACAAATCTAAGATGCACATTCCAACATATGCGGGTCTGTTTAATGTCAAAGTTGTTTTAGTTTTATGAATGGCAACTAAATCCTCATTAAATATTTTACAGCTTATAAAACTCGGTTTACTAGCCCACCTTAACAGATCTTCTTCATCGGTTACAAGTTTGATGTCCTGTCGCTTTCTCAGATTTTCCATTGTTTTTCCAAACACCGAATTATTCATCAACTTAAAAAAATCCTTTTCAAAAGAGTTTTTTGCCCCTGCTCTCTTTTTTGTGTTGAAATCAATGTAAGTTTTCAACCATGGACTCTGATCAAATTCAAGAGCTCTGTGAATTTTCGTTAATTTCAACCCCAATGACAAATATAGTTGCAAGTTGCGGTAATGCAAAACATATCTCTCTTTATTGAACAATGTTGGCACCAACTTTTCAACCAGTCCAATTTTTACTCCAAATTTTTCAGCAATTTTTTTGCAAAAAGGTGACAACATATTTTCAGTCACTTTAATTTTTTCAGCGGCCAGCGGATAATCGTTGTGGAGATCATGCAACTCCTTAGGATATTCCAAATCAACCTCCAATATCAATCCTTTTTCAAACTCATCATCGAACTTGGATAAATTCACCTCTTTTTCAGATAACCATTTAAACCCACCTGTTGGAAGATATTGACTCATTGCCCAACCATATAAATTGTTTGCATCCAAATACATAATGTACTTTGACGACGCTTTTTCATCATATTCTTTCATGTATTTGTTGTTTGCTTTGCCATAACGATTGGCAATATAACTAATTCCACCACGCATACCTTTTTCAATGAATTGAAACATATCAACATCACTCATCAACTCCAATTCAGTATTCGTCATTTTCAACATTGCATCCCAACTTAAACCAGGTGTTGTGAAATAATGAGCGGGATCCAATTCATAGTATTGTTGGCATGCTTTGCGAAAATTTTCAAAAACATCGGCCAACAACAAAATATCAGATTTGAGATACAGATCGTGATACTCTCCCATTAATGATAGACCAAATTTTTTCCAAACATTTTGCGCGTGTTGATACTCTTCATCTGTGATATGTTCATTATTCATTAAACTGAAAAAATCTTCCTTCTTTGGTAACCTGTTATCTTCAAACTTTTTGAAACTATCCATATAGTCATAAGGATAAACTCCTTTCTTTTTCATCAAACTCAATTGTTCGTCTTGAAATTCTTCACCTATATATTTGAACGCTTCATTGGGAAGATTATTCACCAAATTACTCAATGAAGAGCTCATGAATTGAAAGCTGTCGATGAACACAAGATTGTAACCCAACATGAAGGCTAAGTATTTTTCAATGTTATGTGGAATGACATTTATATTCACGTCAGAATATTTGTTTTTTCGTTCATCGAAATATATATGATTTTTAGCAATATTACCAATCTCTTGCATTATAAAGTGACTGTCATATCCCTTGAGATTGTGAAACACCACAGGTATTTTATCAGTTAATTTAAAATTTAGATTACAAATTGTATGTGCTGCGCCTCTGTATTTACCAGTGACATGACAGTGATCCCTTACTTTAACATTTTTTATTTGTACCTTTTTAATATTTTTTCCTCCCACATTTATTACTCCATCCTTATCCATATCAAAAGGTTTCTTGCAGATGTGGCATTCTTTCGTATTTTGAAAACTTTCCTCATCCTTTTCTGTCATTTTGAGAGGTTTTGTAAAGTGGTTTTTTACAACCTCTTGACAGTATTCGACTTCGACCAACATATCTTTCATGAACTTCTGAATGGTCATTTTCCCTCTATAAATTTTGATTGGTTTTGAAAATTTATCATCATAACAACAAACAACTTTATAACCATATCCACAAGCTGTATGTTTTTGATATTGCTCGGTTTTGGATTTTTTTTGCGAAACTTTTTCGGTGATGGCTTCAAAATCAGCATAAATCACGAAAGGAGCCGGCAACTGTTTGCGATAATTTGTAAATGCAATTTTTGATCCAGGTTCTGGCATTTTAATGGCTTGTTCCCCGTTAATTTCAACACAATCGACTTTATGATTGTTCAATACCCTTTCAGAGCTGAAACATTGAAGACAGTACATACAGAAATGCTTTCTTCCCTTGTGCTTTGTTTGATTGTACATGAATTTATTAAAGTCCTTTAATAAACAATAATGCCCCACCTCTCCTTCGGTTATTAAGAGTAGATTAAAACAAGAGTTAAACTTTTCTTTTGAAACGTAAATCGGATGCTTTTGCTTTTTCTCGTAACCGAAGACATTGATACGAATATTATTTTGTTTCTCTATTTTGTTGTATTGTTTTACAGAAACTGGGAACTCAATCCCTGAGTAATCCAATTTTTCTACATATTTTTTGTCACACTCTTTTATTCTCTCTGGATGTTTATTCTGCGGCCAGAGGGAGCGAATATGGCACCAACGAAAACATTCATTATCATTATTTTTCATGTTTATTATCCCTTTGGATGAGTGCTGCAACTCTTTGGGTAATGGGATATATGAGTTACCTCTTAGTGGTTTGTACTTTATAACATTGATGAAATGACCATCGACCGATTTGATAGTCCATCCTGATCCTTTTGAAATCCATTTCTGAATTTTATTGAGAATCTGTTGTTGTGTTATTTGCAACAATTCTACAATCTCTGTGTCGTTTGTTACTGTTTGTTTTTCTGCATTCAAATAAGCTGACTCTTCAATCAACTCATCTCCATTCTGTTTTTCAAACTTAATCTTCAACGTTTCATTGAATTTCAAGCCTTTCATTTCATTTAAAAACTTTAATAGATTTTTCCTAATCACTGAACGGGTCTTCTGAAGTTGAATTAATGGGTCTTGTCTGTTTGTGAGACCAACTTCATATGATCTTGTATACCCTCGAAGGGCTTTTTCTTTTTGTGTGAAAGTTGGTTCAACCACTTTATAAATATTTTTCAACCACTTTCTCCATTTAATATTTTTTTTATTTCGCTCTTCAATTGCTTTATCTGCATTTTTCAACCACTCTTCCCAATTAATAACGTTTTCAGTTGTTTTTTGAATCACATTTGGTAGCTTATTGAGTGTTGTTGTAACAACTGTTGGTTTTAGGATTGGGACGTTAATCTCAGGTACTTCACCAAATAAGCTAGGGTATTCTCTTGGTGTTGGTATTGGTTTGGTATCATCTGCTATAATCTTCTCAAGCTTTCTTTTATTTTGGTCTCGAAGCATTTTAATAAACTGATTTGATCTTCTAATTTTCTTCAAACTAGCTTTGCTCATTTATTATATTATATTTAATATTTTTTAAATTATTTTTCATTTCACTTTTTATGAAATGAAAAGTTCAAGCAAAAGACAATCTGACTTTATTTCCATCCTTATCCACAAACGCATTTCCGCAATTTGCGAAATAATGAATCAAACCACAACTTTTTCCCAACACTTTTGCACACTGATAGATGCTTTTACATTTTGTGGCAACCTGTGTATCAACATTGGTAATCAATACCTCCTTTGCATTACTTGGCTTGTTATACAATTCTTCATCAAGATTTAATACTTTTGCCAGTTCTGCTTTTGAGAGCTTTTGTGCATTTTTTATTTTTTTACTCACAGCCATTTTACACATTTCTTGAAAAGTTAAAAAATTAGTCATTTTATTTTTATTATATTGAATATAATATTTTTTAAATTTATTTTTTTTACATCAGATCGTTTATATCTACCCATGAATTAAATTTTTCCGGGTAACCGCTCCACTTCACCAAAGCTTTACCTTTTCGAGCGTCTCGTCGAATCACTTTTTCAATACGGTAAACGTCTTGAACAGCCTTCTGCATCTCCTGTTCATAAAAAGAACCTGATATCTCCTCACCACTGAGATCTTTGAGTCTGTAAGTGATTGGATTGGTGTATTGTATCTTGTCGACTGTAAAAACTTCTTCTGTCCAATTGGCTGTGTATCCTTTGTCAAAGACAGGACGTTTGTACTTAGATATTCTGACCTTATCACCAACTCTGAACTTTGACTTTGTTGAGATTGGCTTTATATCACCGTACAGATTAAAGTAAGCAACTCCTTCATTCTTCTTTTTACTGGCTTCCGTGGGTGTCATATTTATGCTTGAATGTCTGGTATTGTTATACTGTTTCACTAATTTTGGTAACATTTCAAGATACTGTGTATTCCCCTGAACAGTAAACTGCTTCCACATCTTGGTTTTAATTGTTCTGTTCCATCTTTCACAAACTGACGACTTTTCCTCGTTCTCAGTTGAGTACAAGGTTATTTTGTTCTCATCAAGTAGTTCCTTAACATGTTTGTTGTAATACTCTTTCCCTTTATCAGTCCAAAGATATTCCGGTTTACGCCCCTCTTTGAATATTGTTTTGAATGCATTCATAACAGTTTCACCCTTTTTATCCTTCAATGGGACAATCCAACCATATTTACTAAACACATCGAGTACCATGAGAAGATATCTATAACCCTTATTCCATCGACTGAATTTTTGCATCTCAACGATATCTGAACACCATGTCTCGTCAATATGGTTTACAATTACCCGCCGCCGGGTGAAGTTACGTTTTATAGGTTTATGAAGCTCATCAGCTAATTTTTCTTGCCAGTTTTCTTCACTCGACGGCCTTTTCAGTTTAAACCAAGACCAAGTTTTTCCTTTGTGTTAATAATATTTCGCGCCATCCAATGACCCCATTGTCTCTCATTATAAGGAACAGAATCCAACGCTTTGACCATTTTCCGGTCGGCTTTGTTCTTACATTTTTTATCGTCTTTGCAAACCGAATAATCGACATCGTGTTGCATCGCTATGGCATCAGTATTACCAGTTGGTTTGTCATATATCTCGAGTATCTCTCCTGTTTTTGGATCCCATTTAACCTGATTTTCAAGATCGTTGTAGGGGCCTGTGTATTTATGCCCTGGAAGAGTCCACCCCCCTTTTGGTTTAGGGAGTTTTCCAATCATTTTATGAATGTCAATCCCACTTCCGTCAAGTTCTTTTCGGTCGGTTTTATACTTTTTATTCGGTCGTATTTTTGTTGATAGTTGATCAAGCATTTCCGATCCTGTTTTTTGAATAAAAGGAGCCGCTTTTTCCAAAGCATAATCGAGAGCCTTTTTCTGAAGTTTTGGGTTTCTCAAGGCTTCTGATCCATAATATCTCCCCATTTCTACAGCTTTTTTCCCAAGCCAAGGAATACCGTGGTGAATTAACATATCAGTCCCTGTTGATGCCATCGTATCCAAAATGCCCGCCCCCTCAGACGGGCTATTTAGTTTCCCTGGTTCTTTACGAATCTAGTTTTGGTTATACCACATTCAGCGCATGTGCAAAAGAACATAAGTCGACCATTCTTTGCATATTTATAACCTGAAGGCTCAACGCACTCAGTTTCTTTTCTTTGTTTTACGCAATACGTTTTCATTTACAATATAGTAGGATTTTTAAAATATTTTTCTATGAATTTCTCATTTTTCATGGTATCATGAATATCAAAGGGTTGTAAAAGGTTGAAATATGTATTTCCCTTATTCATTTCATTCAAAAAGTATAAACAAAAATATCCGCAAGTGGTTGTCCCCAAATTCTGTATCTGATCATTTTGATGAATCAAAGTGAGATTCTTTTTTTGTGCATGATTAACGATTTCTTGAAAGGGTTGTAACCCAAAACTATCAAAATAATTAATCACTCCATCCTTTACAAATGTTGCAACCCAATGACTTCCACTCATGTATGACGGCTCAAGATTGTAAATGAAAAACGCCATTTTATGATTGTGTGGAACAGTTTGATCTCTTGATAAAACACCCCCTTTGTCAATTGGAATTCCTAAATTTTGACACCATTCTATCAAATCGTGATTGCTCATTGGAATTCTTTTGTGGAATTTCAAAGTATGGTTCCCAACAGTGGAATCCCATTGAATGGACTGTTTTTCCCAAGGAGCAACCCTTTCCCCGACTTTTTTTTTTTTTTCTTCCCTCCACCAAAGTTTTCCCATGTTCCATAAAATGGAGGTGGTGGTTGATAAGCTCCCATTCTTGGAGCCGATCCACCATTTAGTTTAGGAGGTTTTCCAATTCTGGGAACTCCTGAACCACCCACCATCTTTTTGAAAGCTTCAAGAGCGAGTGGAACACCGATTGATGCTAAAAGAGTGCCTAAGAACCCACCTGTTTGTACTTTTGTGGGTTTTATATGAACACCAGAACCAGTTTGTATGGCATTGAGAATATCCTTTTTCTGTTTATCACTCAATAGATGTTTATGAGCGATGAGTTGATCTATTTTGGAATTTGGAATGAGAAAACCACCTGTCTGTGAACCTTTTCCAGATATCTTTTTGACAATCTGTGATGCCCCCTCGGAAGCGGCCCCCGCGAGAGTCGATAATCCCACTGTTTTTGCTAATGTTGGTCCAAAAGTTCGTGCCAGTGACAAAATTGATGTCAAAAGTGAACCACCCACTTGTTTTCTGATATTGGTCTTGGCCAGTTTTATTTCCATTCCTTTATTCATATTGCGTTTCTTTTCCAACCTTTTAACAATCGTTGAAGGAACAAGAAGAGTATCACTTCCATTGAGAGCATCTTTTGATAACCTCAAGGTGATTGTTTCACGGTTGTGAAAAGCTTTACTTAGTTTCTTTTTTTGATTTTCGGAAAGTGTAACATTGATTTCGTATAGTTCTACCATATTTATTTTATTGCAAAATAAAATAAATTCAGTGAATTTTTTGAATTAATGGCAGTTGGCACCACATTCCATAAGTTTTTCTATATTCCGTGCAACGGACTCTTTTGTTGAGTCATATATTAATGAATAATTTAAAGCAAAATCAATTCCTTTTTCACCTTCCCAACTTTCATCAATTGCTGGATAAAAAAAAAGACCATAAGATTCCCACATATCATCGGAAAATGGATCTTCATTATGAATACAAAATTCTTTCCACATTTCATCAAAAGTTGATTCGTCAACAATAGCATCAGTTCCATCGGGGATATCATCCAACCCCTCATATGACTCTGTAGGAACAAGAAGAGTATCACTTCCTCTGAGAGCGTCTTTTGATAACCTCAGTCTAATATTTTCACGGTTGTGAAAAGCTTGGTAAATTTTTTCTTTCTGTTCTTTTGAAAGCGTTACATTTATTTCTTGTAGTACTGTTTTCATTTATTTTATTGCAAAATAAAATAAATTCAGAAAATTTTTTTGAATTAGACAATCATAAGTTCATTTCCAACCTTGTTGACAATTACCTCATTTTCGTAAAATACGATGGCATGAGCACTCACATTAGCTGCTGGTGCCGCATTCAATCTGTAGTTTAAAATCAGTTGTTTTGGATCTCGAGTAACAGCCTCTTTTTGGGAGGTCAGATTAAAATAAACAAGACCGTAAATGGATGTGAAATTATGTATATTCAACTGCGTTCCTGTGTTCAGATCATTCTTTCTAAAAGCATAAGACATTAAATCGTTGAAGATTCTCGATTTTGAATCTGCATCGTACTCTAATACAGGATAAAAAGTACTTTTTCCATACTCCAAACGACATGATGCAAGAGAGCTATTTGCATTTGCAGAATTCAGCTTGAAAGTATCAAAAATGTAAGGAGTTCTCTCAGATTCCTCATTGTTTGGACCATCACTTCTCTGCAGATAAATGAATACATGTTTAACATTATCAATAGCTGGGCTGATTTGAAACATGTTTTGAACTGCTCTTGTATTTGCACTCTGAATATACATATCTTTCATGTACGTCCATTTGGTTGGTTTGAGAAAATCTTTCAAAAATTCACTATATGCACTATCTTTAGGAATTAAACTTGGAAGCCAAAGATAAAGTTGAGTAACAACCACCCGACCATCATCAGCAGCATTTGCTTTGTGAATCAATTCATCATCATAATTCAAGGTCAGTTCGAATGTGAGCTGCATGGGAGGAAGCATCTTGTCTTCCAATTCCTCAAAAAAACTGTATCTGTTCAACGGAATGATCTCATTTATACTTTTAGCTCCACCATTACCATCATTCTGTCTTGCTTGAGTTAAAATTCGCCTTGCTTCGAAACCTAAATTCGTATTTGCTGTTGAATCCTCTGTGTCAAGGTACCAAAAACTATTTTTAGCAACTGACCTGCTGAAATCATCACTATACTCCAACAAATTTTTAGCATTTACAATTTTATGAATATTGTCACTATCATAGACTATTTTACCAGCAGATCTGATAATCATGTGTTTAATGATAGAATGTGCTCCATTAATAATTGTAATTCGGTCAGCAGCTGCAAAACCGGCCCCATCGGCTTTCTTTTGGAGCTCTTTAGTTACTTCAAAATATCCGTTGAAATAATCAAAAAAAGTGGATCTGTCGGTTATTGTGAATTTATATCCTGTTTTTTTCTGAGAATCGTTGTTTCCAGGTTGTACAATAATATTATCAAGAGAGAATTTGACCATTTCATATCTCTGCAGTTTATCACTCATTCTGAAAGTCATCTTTTATTTATCTGTTACAACTTTTTTATTTTTTTTTGTTTTTTATACCGCTTCCAGAAATCAATCTATTCAATATTATGTTGTAATCTTCTTCTTTTTGTTTGTTTGGTGCTTTTGGAACTTTTTTTCTTGAAGACTGAAAGTCTTTCATGAAAAGATGGCCTGATTTTCCAACAACTTTTTCAACAACTTTTTTACCAATTTTATCACCAGCACTTTCTATTCCTGATTTCAAAGCTTTTTTAGCAATAGGTTTCAAAACTACATCCACAATTTTTTTCACAGGTTTGAAAATATTATCCACAATTAAACCGGATCCTTTATGTTTGTAGACAAATTTTCCAAGACCTGGATGAAAAATTCGTTTGTAATTATACGTCATCATTTTATAATTAGTTTATATTTTTTTTTCTCTCAAAATCAGAGAAAATGATGTATCAGCGTCGTTTAAATCTATTATTCGTCGTTTACCATCAGTAATGTAAATCCGCAGGGTGTTTATAATATACTTATTGACTGGATAATATTGAACTTTCAAAGGCTCTTTAGTAAAAGCATAGGATGGTTGCAAATCATTTGTGCCAAACGTGTAGATGATATCTGTCTCATCCCCATCAACAAGACTATCTGAAATAAGATCACAATGTATATTCAAAATCTCTGTATCTTGACTGAGATTTGGTGTATAGTCACCAACATTTTTAGAACTGGTTAAAATTTGTTTGTTGAAACCGATTAGATCTCCAAAATTCGATGCTGTAAGGTCTAGTTGATAGTCTGTCGCGAGATTTATTGTCGTTTTGAAAGTTGTGTTGTTGAATGCTAAGGTTATTGGGTATGAAATTTTGTTTGAATTCTTTGTTTTTGTGTTTTCCTTGATGTAATCATTGAAACCAACATAATTCCATGTACCCGGCGGGAATATTATATCTTTCCAAGTTTTCCCGCCATCAGAAGAGTATTTTATTTTTTGGTTGTCCAGCTCTGATGTGATATTGAACCATGTAAAAGACATTGATATGATTCGACCTAAACCGAGTTCATATTGTCTGTTTGGATCAAGTAATATCGGTTGGTTATATCTGATTGTAAAATCACTGGGTTTGTTTTTTGTTTGTTTCTTGACGTTATGAGAAGATAACACCAATGGTAGTTTCATTATTTATTTATTAACATGAAAAAAGTTTTTATAAATTTGATTGTAATGATGTTTGTTGATTATGTGGTTTTTCAATAGAATATCGAGAATAGCAACACCAGTGTTTCTAAGCTCTATGCTATTATTACCAGCACCAATTGATCCAACTATTAACTCTAACTTTTTAAGGGCTTCTTTAGGATTAATGAAAACAGCGCTTACATTTCCACCTCGCTTTGTTACCTTTCTTTTGAGGCCAGAGCCTTTGATACTCTTCAACTTATTTTGGTTATAGTTGATATAATCGTTGAGAACTTTTCGAGCGTCGTCGATAACCTTTCTTCTGAATTGTGCTTCAGATTGACTTATCAAACCTTTGTTCAACTGCTTTGTAATGTGTGTTTTATAACCTGGAAGTTGTTGTCTTTTCTTGACTGCATTTTCTATTTTCTTTGACAAGAAAGAATGCCTTGTTTTTTCTGTCATATCTTCTCTTTCGAGTTGCGCTTCAATGTCATCATAGTTGGCCAATCCAAGTTCATCTAAAGTCTCATTTATTCTGTCTTCTTCAAAAATCTCATAATCTGGAACTTCATATTCTGGTGGGTCTTCAAGTTGCATATACTCAGGATTGACATATATTTTCTTTTTTCCTGTTTCCAAATCTTTGAGAACATCATCATATGAGGGTGGTTTTGGAACAAGCTGTTTTGCAGTTTGTGGTTGAACCCCTTCATCAAACAAATCTTCAAGATTGAAATCTGGTATTCCTTCATCTTCGATATTGATACCATAATCTGGAATCTCTGCTTTTTTCCTTTGCAACCGTCTTTTAATAGGTTGAGGTTGTGTCAACTCTTTCAAACCGGATGTTATTGGTTTGAAAAGCTTTTCTGCTTCAACGTCACTCATTGTATCGGATATTTTCTTTTGTTTCAGCGTTTCTCTAATAGTATTGATATCTTGACCAATTTTCGATCTTTTTTCAGCCATTTCTTTCCACTTGAGGAGACTCATTTTATTTAATTAAAACAAAATATTTTTTTTTTTTATTCAAAATGGGGTTATTGAATATAAAAAAGCCCGCATAGCGTGTCGCATAGCGTGTCGCATAGCGTGTCGCATAGCGTGTCGCATAAAATTATTAATAAAAAAAAATCTGTTGTGAATTAATAAAATGGAAAAACTGATAATACCAAACTGTGACGTTGAATGTGATGAAAACAGTAATTTCACTCAGTTGTATCCTTTCATGCCTGATAGATGCTTCAGAATGTTGATCTGCGCTCCGAGTGGGAGTGGTAAAACCAATCTTTTGTTTTACATGATAACCGAACCCCTATTATTTTTTGATCAGATTTATCTATATTCCAAATACTTACAGCAAAACAAGTATCAATATTTGTTGAAAAAATTTGAACCTCTTTCGAAAAAATATGGTTATAATATCATTGAAGCTAGCAATGGTGATATAATTCCTCTTGATGACATGGATGATGGAAACCAAAAGTTAATCATTTTCGATGATTACCTCTGCAGTGGAAACAAAAATAATAAAGAAATACTAAACTATTTCATTAGCTCTCGAAATAAAAATTGCAGCTGTATCTATCTGTCTCAGTCTTTTTACAAAACAGACAAAACCATCAGATTGAACTGCTCCCATCTCTGCATTTTTGATTTTCCAGACAACAAGAATGAACAGAGTTTGATATGCCGAGAAATGAACATCAGCAAAGAAGCCTATATCTCAGCAACAAATGAACCGTACACTTTTCTGTATGTTGATAAACCACGAAAATTCAAAGCAGAAAATTTTACTAAAATAATCTGAATAGTTAATAAAATGAGTTTTTACAATGGAGTATTGAATTTCAATCATTTTATGAATTCGAGAGGTCTTAGAGGTTTGCCCGGTATTGGGTTTAAATTAGATGCTAATAATGACTATGATATGCAGAACAAAAAATTAGTGAATGTAAAACAAGGAACTAATAATGATGATGTGGTTACAAAAAGTCAGTTAGATAGTGAAATAGCAAAGATTCCAAATGTGGATACAACTCAGTTTGTGAAAAAGACAGGAGCAACTATGAGTGGAGACCTAATTTTGCAACCACAGCCGTACCCAGTTCATGGAAACACGAATAAAGCCCTCTCTTATAGCGCAGCTAGGACTATATTCTTGAGCAAAAAAGAAGGTGGGTCTATGCTACAATCTTTAGACATGAACAACCACTTCATAACAAATATCAAAGACCCAGTTAATTCAGACCATGGAGTAAATAAAAAATATGTCGATAATCAGCTTGCGAAAAAATTAGATAAAGGAGCTGAAATTGATATGAAAAATAAATCAATTATCAATCTTAACCTTCCAACAAACCCAAGAGACGCAGCATGTGTCGAGTTTGTCAACTACAGACTTAGTGAAACACAAAAAAATTATCTCAAACTTGATGGCACAACAAGTATGTCTGGAGACTTGAATTTAAATAACAATAAAATTGTTAACTTGCAAACCGATTCAAAAAATTCGAAATCCGCAGTTAATGTTGAGTTAATGGAAAATGAAATAACAAATTTGAGAAATCTTGTCACTCAAAAAATTCATGAATCTCATATTATTAATTCAGGACAAAAAAAAGACGCCTTCAGATACTTGATGGAAAACGACGACGAATCTTCAAGTGAATCAAATATTCAGGTTTTGGGTATTGTCAATTTTTCCAATTCTCCGCATCAAATTAATAAAAAAGCTTACCAACTTAAACTCCTGTTTCAAAAAAGCTCACCAAACCAGTACCAATCACGTCTCGGTTTTAACCTTTATAAACTTCCTGTTGGATACTATACTTTTGTAGTTGAATGGTTTCCGCCGGAAATGAGTGAGTTGAGTGTGGCAGTGCAAGGCACCACGATTTCAATTTCTAATTATACAACAAAAACATTCGGAAACTATACCAAAACAGTTGTCAATTTTCATCGATGGGGTAGCTCGCCTCCGCAATTCATTTATCTCGATCTACAGGGCACAGTTACTTATCCATCACTTTTAACAATTGGACATCTTATTGTTTATGGTGTAAAAGAAACGATTTCAAATGTTGACCCAAGTGTCTATGACACCGCTTTTGCTATTGAGAATGGTAAGATGGTGATGGAGACAAATTTATCTTTAAACGGGCATCGTTTGAGTGGTTCCATTCACTATATACATGGGTATTTATCAACAAAAAATGATAGAACACTTTTTGAATTAAATGGTAATTCAGATATACTCATTCCAGCAAACAGTAATTTATTAAATGCGACGGTATTATTTAAAGACATTATGGGTCCATTTCCAGCTATTACTTTAAGAGTATTTACTAGTGGTTTTCCTCCATCAAGTTTCGCTTCAAAAAAAGCAATTCAAAAACAAAAAATAGATATTAATTTGAAATTACCAAGTGGTTTTTTTCAGGTTTTTTTGTTATCTCCAAAATTTAAAAATAAAGATTTCTTAATGTTGATTGAATATAGAGTGCCATAGATATTTTTTCATTTATTATATATCACAATGCGGAACATATCAACCAAACACTTCAAAGCTGACCGATGTTTCGGCATCGTTTACAGGATGAGAACAGATATTTTAATTGATTAAAAACATCAGAACATTATACTCCAATATTAAAGTGTCATTCGAAAAGAAAAAATGTTGTCATATAATATAAATGGATAGACGTAAAAGCATATTCAATTGGAACCATGTTTCAGAAAAATTAACGGAAGATCAAATATTCGAGTTGAAAGCATTGTACAAATTCTACCATAAGAAATACTGGCTTGCTAAAATGGCCTTTAAATACTTTAAAAAAGCAGAACTTGCATGTAATATTGGGTCCGCTTTGTTGGTGGTTACGGGAACAGTAGTTGGCGGTGTTACGCTAAACCCTATTGTTCTCGGAACAATATCTGGTTCTGGTCTATTGCTTAAAACATATTCAGAAATCAAAAATTATAAAAGGAAGATTGAGATGTGTAAATTTGCGTACACTTCATATGAAAAGGTTTTAACTGATTTACGGTCCTTTATGAGAGGACTAGAGTATGATGAAAAAGAATTTTTTGATTATGTCAAAGTTCTTGATGAATTAATCATTGATATGTGTCCATTAACTGACAAATTTGAAAAGAAATACAACAGGGTATTCATCCAAGAATAGATCTTATTTTTACGTTCACTACAAACTTCAAAACAAAAGAACTGTCTAACGTGTTAGACAGACAATTGAAAACTTCAAATACAAGTTCATCTGATATTGCATGTTAATTTGATGACTCATTTCCTCGGGAAAGTCCCTGCGGTTTTTAAAACAAAAGAACTGTCTAACATGTTAGACAGACAATTGAAAAGGTTTGAATATACAAGTTTCATTATAAACAAAATAATGAAACTCATGTAATTTTACGTAACTTTTCTAAATATTTTTCCCAATTGTTGGCCATGAATTTTTTATTAACAAAAATACATGGTGTGAAACTTAAATTCATATCCCATAAATTTCGCGTTATTATTACTTGTTTGTTTGAGAAATTAATTCCTTCAATTTCGTTTATACGACCATTATTGTAATCAATATCGTTGGCTGTGATTGTTTTGAATACCATTGCAATTAAAATGGTTGACAAAAGATAGCGTGCCTGTTTGATTGACAGAGAGTACTTGGTTCTCATTTTAGAAACATAAAGTTCAATCAAGAGCTCTTTCATTTTTTTCGTTTTAATATCATTCCAATTTTTAATATCATTTATCTTTCCTGCTTCATCTTGGTAGGAAAAAATACCTAAATGGTTTTTCAACAATGAATGAACTTCATTATATAAAATTTTACTATCTTTTTTTTCTATTTCGTAAATGAACTCTTTTTGATTAAGACTACAACATAAAAAATCTTGGGAAATATAAGTTTCAAGGGGTGGTATTCCGAATGCAAGATTAAAAAAAATATTTTGACAAAAAACATTATCAGTGTATTGACAACAATCTAGGAAAAATGGGTAAACAAGTTTTTTTACATACATTCATTATTATGTCTTATTTCTTTAAAATATCACTCAGCTGTTTTGACGACAAGCGATATATCCACGAAAATGGTGTAACAAGTTATGCATATGGTTTCGAAAATAGCGAAATCTTTTGGATATAAAACGGTAAAAATTTGACTGGGAATTTTTTCAGTCAAATTTAAAAAAAAAAATGGTGGTGAATTTTTGTTTGACTGGAAAAAATTCTCTGCTAAAATTTAACAGGAAATTTGACTGATGGCCTGAAAGATTTTTCTGAAAATTGGGGAAAATTGGTTGAAAATTTGCAGAAATTTGACGGAAATTAATCATAAATTTTGACGGGTGGCCTCATACCCTCAATTACCATACTACTGACCCTCTTCAAATTAGATCAAATACTTTTAAAATCAACCAAAAGCGAGCCTTCTATTTAATATGTTTGGAGATTTTTTTTTGGTCACATGATCTGCTGGTTTATTTGACAGTGTTTTATCTCGCCGCCACTTTTATAGCCTATTTAACTGCAGTGGACAAACTTAGGTTTTTGAAACATGTTTTGACGGCCATGATTCCCCCGTCATGATTCGACCATGCCACCGACAATGATGAAGGACGTTCGCCCACGAAATAAGTTCACGGGGTAAATACTTACTTTCTGAAACATAACTGACGTCCATATAGATTTCACTATAGTGTACACATCAGAGGTTTTCAAACACGATTTGCCGTCTTTGACTTCGCCCCTCATGATAATCGCAGGTCATGATTTGCCAATGCTCGGAAAATGGTGAAGGGAATTCGCAAATCCTTTTCTGAATGGATGTTTATATTTCAAGAATTTAGTGTGTATGCTATGGACTCATTTCATGGTCATTTTATGGTCGGATATTTCCCTCATTGCCTGTGAGGGACTCATGACAATCGAATAACAGCCGTTGAATCATGTTTCAAAATACGAGTCTGTGCACAGCACTGAATTAGACTGTGATACCCAAGAGATTCTGGGGAATGGTTCAATATATTTCTTATCAGCCTTGGTCTGAAATTGCATTCATTCGGCCTTGTGATCTGATAAAGGGTAACGATTATTTGCTGTTCTCGCCAGAAACGTGGGAAGATTGTAGAGGCTAGCACTGTATACGGAATAAAATACTAAATATTTGGCTCAAATAAGATTACAGTTCTGAGCTCTTGGTAGTTTAGAGATCCTTCCCCGGCAGTAAATTATGAACCAGTGATGTAATGGGAGCCGTTACAGGTGGCTTAATTCAGGTAGCCTTTTGTACTTTTTATGCAGATTAATCGTGTGGATGGATGTTTGGCGTTTTAACGCTGTTCTATTAGCCATAAACGACTTGATTCTTCTCAACCATTATGAAAGTTGTTACGCTACTATTCGTTGGTCATAACTGTGTAAATGCTTTTCAAATAGAGCTCTTGTAAATATTTAACTCGACATTTAAAATGAGTTTGGAAAGGTCAGAAAGACCGGAAAGGTCAGAAAGGCGATGGGCTAATGAAGTAATGTATATTTGTCCAAAACAGCATCTAGCGGTCCTCTGGAATGCGTTCTGAGCATGCACTGCAGCGAAAGTTCACGCCCATAGTTAAACGCTCACAGGCATTTTCGACGCAAAGCCCTTATCATTTGCTCATGTGCGAGATCAAAGGGTTTGATTTGAGGTCGAGAATGGCTCGGAGGCCATGTTTATTTTGCTAAGTAAGACAGCTATTAACAAACTAATTTATTTATCTCAAATAATATTCTTTAATACCCTTGACCTATTTAAGACACTGTATAACCTAAAAGTAATATGGATGTGTATGGATAGCTCTTTATGTACAATGTAAGAATAAAATGTTTTTCTCATTTCTCACACCACAATATTGCCTCTGTAGCTACTATAGAGACAACATTAGGAGGCGTTTACATGATACCGGTACGAGTTCACCCCGGTTCCCAGTATCATGTAAACGCGGTAGACGACTGTCACGGGTAGCGCATGCGTATTCTTCACCATTTCGTTCCAGAATGAAACTCACACCGCCATAAAAATGGTTTTTGTAAGCCCAGTATAAAATAAAGTTCGCTTTCGGATGAAACTATTAATAAAACTGTTAGGGCCCGTTTCCATAATAGGAGCCGAAATGATTTCATCCCGCGGGATGACTTCCTCCCGAGACAAATTTTTGGTTTCATATACATACATACGTGGTTTCATCCCGGGATGTTTAAAGACAGTTTCGTCCGTGACGAAATTATCGCTCACAAACGCCTTTTGCTGTTTCATTTTTTTTTCCCTTTTTTCAGCCGGAATGGAAAATCGTACGGCGTTAACATGGATGTTCCATCCTGGAATGACAGTGTTTTTCCCAGTACTCAGGAGAGAAATAAAATGATCGCGGGACATCCCGGGAAGAAACTGTTAAAACAGCAATTGAATGAGTAGATACCAGAATGGAGTGCCCTTAGTGACAGCGTATTATTAATGGCATAGATTTAATACCGTTTTCCAATTCTGTATGTCACGAACGTCATTGTTTTTATTGCTGATCAAATGGACCGCTTTCAACATTCATACAAATTAAAGACTGTTTTAATAACTTGCTTCAGTCATTCCCAAAAGAAATAGGAAACTAATCGCGGTAAATGTTATTTACAAGATGTTGTGATGAGGTGTTCCAGTATCTCATCTTGGCAAAATAAACTGAGTGGCTTCGATTTCAAAACAAGTTTTGATCTAAACTTGAATTCTCAATGTTTACCATCTAGAACACTGCTGAGATCAACAGGGTAGCTTACATCATTGCAGTATTAAATTATTGTGCATATGATTTCACGGTATTTTCACAAAGGTGTATTTTGACAATTAATCTTTCCTTTGCCGTAAAACGAACTTGCCGTTCAAATGAGGCTGTATGGTCTGGTTTGTGCTGGTTTGGACATCTAGAACATTGTTCACCGCTTTCAATGAAGCCATCTTTTAAGGTACGCAAACAAAATAGTGCGGGCATAACAAATGCCTATACAAACTGTCAAGTATGTTAGCTTTAGGCAACAAAATCGTTGGCGTAATCAAGGCTCTTTCAATCTACACTTAGAATTAAATCACCGTGTTTTATCGATTGACAGGCGTTTGCATGCTTGCAGCTTGCAGCTCTATCAGCGTACTCGTAGACTTGCGGCTGCTTGTAAACTGTCCTTGCCATGAAGACTTCATGATCAAAGATTATTGTACCAAGTTCAGTTTGCTTACTGGTGTATGCAATATGTTCCCACGGAGTTTTGTGAACTTCCATATGCAGATCTGGGACATTACAAAGTTAGCAAATCAAACCAAAAGTAGTTAATACATGGCTTCACACAAAGACATTATTACCACACTATCGACTATAAATAGGTTCAGTGCGGGGTTTTGTTTCTCAGAGTACAAAATGTTGGTAATGACTTTGTATTGCCACTGCAGTTATATTGAAGTTCATGAGCCGGGTCAAATGAACAGTTTGACCTAACATCGCTCCTTCATAAACAAGATGTTACCAAGCAAAAATATTCAAAAGTCAATAAAACAATCAATTCAGTCACGCTTTTTGCGGCTCTACGGATTAAAATCGATCTATTTTAAACGCATTCTTTTCATTTTCATTCTTCGTCGCTATCAAGCACGTTCGGTTTACAGCACGAAAGAATGAAATGGCGCAAAAAGAAATCAAATAAATAAAAATTTATTCACTCTACATGCTTCAAGACATTTTGGAAGCTAGAAAACACGACAAATACCGAAAGGTAAAATCAACGAAGCACAATTTCACACACGGCGATGTTCAAAATATATTTTCTCCCTTTAAAGTCCCCAAAGAATTTAGAACCAATTTACGCACGCACACTATAAATGATTCGCGACGTTGTGACTGTCGATCGATTATTGTACATAACCTATATTTAGGGAAGGTACATTTTCTCTTGGGGGGGAGGGCTGGGGCCTCAGAGGGGAGGGTCATCAGTGAAAGTGAGCACCAAAAGGGGAGGGCCATACCTCATGTGAGCTATTCAAGGGAGGGTCACACATCTTTTCCAGAATTTTTTAATGAGAATTTTTGTGATGTTGCTTTCCATTTTTCTTACAGATTAAGTTTTTCTTTTCACCTACTTTGATTTAATTTGGTGTTTTATTATAGGTACTAGGTTACATTTTACATGTATATTATGCCATGGCACATAGTTTTTCTAGGAGGACTCGTGTCCTTTTCCGTCCGTATCGAGAAGTACTTGACTCAGGTATCGTTTCTTCAGCTTCTTGCTGTTGGCTATCCGCTGCCTGATCTCCTGAGTCGTTTAGTTCTGAAGAGTTACTAGCAGATCCAACAATACACTCTACCCTGCCGGAAATGTCGGAAATATTTGTTTTTGAGAGGCAGATTTCGCATGCTTAACAACTAAACCTTTCTGTTAAAATAACCAAAAGCAATGCCGGCTAGTCGGAGAAAGAAGGGCGTGTATTTTCCCTTAGATATTTTATGTTCAAAACTTTTATAATACTCAAATACTTTCATATTCAAACTTCTGCTATAAAACGTAAATATCCCACACTGATTGTTCGCATTTTCCTTGTTTCAGCACGCACACATTCAATATCGAGATGTATTCATATTCAAACACATTGCGTTCACAAGCGAAACGTTCTGAGGTTTCTACAGCATGGAACATACCATGTTGTAGTGAGGGGAGGGTCGCGCTTTTGTCAGTCACCTAAAGGTGGGGGGTCAGGTGTTTTTTTATTAAAACGCAAGGGAGGGCCAACACTTTTTTTGGGAAAAAAAATACCAAAATTCCCCAGCCCTCCCCCCCCCCCCAAGAAAAAACGTACCTTCCCTTATCAATATTAATCAATTAATTATATTGATTATAATATAAATGATTGTCAAAATGACTACTGGAGAGACTGATCAAACAACGTGAAAAGACGTAGGTTACAATATTTCGACTGGCCAATACCAGTCTTCATCAGGTTTTATTGAGGCAAATCACAAGGTTACAGAAATATATATGTAGTAAAACAATGAGCGGAAGTTACATATATGACGTGGTATGGCGTGGCTTAGAAATGATAGAAAATAAACAAACAAACAAAAAAATATTATATGTAGTTACAAATTACAGTTCATCACATTTATTAATGCCTAGAGGCTCAAGATTACTCAACCCTACTTCTAATTATATCCATACACCGGTTTCAGAACACTTTCTCAGCAATAACCATTCCGACACCCATCAGTGCTACTTATTCCTATTGAAAAACTTAAAAATGAACGCGATTCGTCCAGGAAGGCACGTGAGGCTCACATTATTCACAAGGCTAAGACTCTTGAGCCTCTAGGCATAAGAGATTTTTATCCATAGGTTACACCGGGTGAATAAGCAGAAACAGTGGAGAAGAGATCGGGGCGCCGAGGCACAATCCCACTCCCCATTTTCCACTCATTCCCCCCCCCCGACCCCCACCCAACTGCCCTCTGCCATCTATGGGGGGTCTGGATCGGAGTATATTTGCCTAATTTGCTTTTCACTAAAGAGGTACTCGATGACACAAATCGTCTAACGCGTGAGAAGAACACTTTGCTCCTGAGAGAGAGAGCCGAACCAAAATGGCTCTGCAAGGAATTTTCTTCAGTTCTCCCAAACTACAAATGCAGTACAACGCAGGTAATCTTTACTGTGTACTGAGCTTTGATTTCTCTCTGTGCAGGAATGTGACCCCTGCTTGCCAATGTTTGCTGTGCATTAATTTAACACGGGATCAGCGTTTTATCAGTCTAGGAGAGCTACTATTTAAGCAACTGCATTAAATTACACGTACGTAACGCCAGTATTGTCCTAACAACGCTAGTTTAGTTGCTTTTCTTCTTCATTGTTCAATAAGTAGCTTTGTTAATCAGTTTCGCACGTCTCACGTTTATTTGATAAAGTACTGATGCCTTTAGTAACTTGCGTGATTCGAGGTGTTAATTGAACTCTTTGTACTTAATATCAATACTTCCTGCTGCAATCGTCACTATGTACTAATACAGTGTTAAGGCGATAATTTGTGCACGTATGTGAAACGAAGATTGATGCCAAACAATATGCGTTGATGGAGCAGTATTGAAGACCCTTGAAGTGTACATGATCTATATCATTGGTAGCACAAATTATGCTCAGTACTTATAAAATTTGTTTAGATGATCGAGTGTTTCTGCCTTCTTGATCAGATTCATGAACGAAGAATAGGCCCCCTGCAATAATATTTGGGTGATAATAATTTAATCCAGGCAAAATTATTTCTGATCAGAGAACGAACGATATTGTGATTCATCTTCAAACAACTTTCTGAGAGAAACGTCTCTACGGGAAAGGAACTTTGCATATAACGAATTTTAAATCGTTGAACTGAAACCACTTCACTGCAACGTACATTTGAACAAGGCCAAATGAACAACGTGATGATAGATAAGGTAATCATATATGCCTGGTAAAAAATCAAAGGTCGAGAATCGACGAAAGATAGCGGTTAAAGGAAAAGGAAGGCCGGAAAATATTCAACTTGATTTGAAAAATATGCACCTAAAAGATAAACATTCTTTGTCACATTATCAAACAATATACGTCATCCATTCGCCTGTCCGGTGTTTCACAAAGTAGCAAGTGTTCATCAATGATTCTCTCTTCGAGGATAATAACAATGTCCCTACAACTGATAAGAAAGAGTGTGTATTTTGAAGGATTACATAAGAGAGGTTTTAGTAAGAGAGGCAAGAGAACGTGGAGAGAAGTTGCGGTGCATTGCCGGGGGCATAAACATGGAGTAGTTACAATTCATATACATATCAGAAAACCACTTTTATGTGCAACCAAGAGAAACGAAGGGGCGTTTTGTGTTTTTCTTGATGCAACGGACTACTTTGGTGGTTTTTATGAAACAGAAAGAGAAATTGACTAAAACTTGTATAAAATGCAAGCAGTCATTTTGGGCAAAGGAATCGTATGGATATTGGCTGATCCTTAGATGGCCGATGGTCCAAGTACCTAAGACAAAAGAAAAGTATCTTATGCCTGGTGTTAACCGCACCATGCAACAACGTCATAAATTTGCCTGAGGTGTGAATTACCAATTTTCTTCGGAGTGAAACGTGAATTGACTGTTTTCTTCGTGAAACGTAATTTGCAAAATCCAGTGCAGTTTTTAGTGAAAAAGAATTGAGTGTTCTGAACTGAAACTTGAGGTTTTTTTCAGCATCGTCCCCAGGCGAATTCGCGCTATGCCAGTGGTCGGGGGAGGCTTGGCACCATGCGCGATAGCGCTAGGCGTCCTAGGCGAATTTTCCCGCCAAGCTCATCGGGAGACATCACATTTGAGACATTTGATTCCGCGCCGAGGAACACTAGAAACAAGGCTGGTTTTTTGTGAAAATTCATACAAACGCAAGACCGTTGGCCACCAGTTTTGCCGGCGTGTTGGTCGCTTTTTTTGGAAGGCAACCGGCGTTAACCCGTGGGTGTAACCACATTGTGGAGTTGTACTTCCGAGTTCCGTGTTATTGTAGCTGGAGGTTTAGCCTACGTGGAGAGAAGGAGAACGCGAAAGGCGCGCCAGAATTCTCCCTCCTCCCCCTTGCCCTTCCCCCCCCCTACAACCAAAAATCCGGTAGCCTGGCAAGCAGGCTACTGGAGGTTTGGTTGTAGTTGCTATGCCTGTAAAGGCAAAACCTTTAACTGACGATTATAAAGTAACATTTTTAGAGAAAATTGCTGTCTGCAAGGCATGTGGAGTTCATGTGCAGAACTTGAAACTGTTTTTCTGTCACTCAAAGCCACAGGTAGACCGCATCACAAGACCAACGGGATTATGAACAGCGCTTTCGACAACCCCGAGCGACCCCACACCCCCTCGTTTATAGGCAGCTACTCATCGGTACATGATCCTCATCCTCCGGCTGCGTATGTGTACGGAGCGGATGAGCCGGGACGGAAAGGTACCATCATATCAACAAGTGCAAGCACCGTGGGGTTCCTGCCGCCAGAGAAGAAGAAACGCAGGAATAAATCCGGCAGGAATTGTATTGTTGTGATGTTGCTGGCGTGTTTTATTGTTCTGTCCATTGTTATGATAGTGCTTTACTTCACGAGGCCTTTCAAGACTGGACAGGAAAGTGAAAAGATCCAGGATAACGGCACTTCACAGGTACTGAGTAAGCCCTTTAAGCCCCAGTATCAACATGCAGGTTCTCCTCACTCTTCTCCATATATTTCTTATGGTAATAGTTGGGAGAATTTGCTTGCACATCAAGACATTGTCTTAAGTGATCATCTCTTATATTCTCATGACCTCTGTGTTTGATCAAGTGTTAAAAACAACGAGGAACGCTGTTCTTCTGAAGGCTTTTAATGTAGCCCGATTCTTGGCCAAACAAAGACAGTTACTGTAGTTGGGAAGGCGAGACTGCCTCATTCCAAGTAGCTGCAAGCAAGCTGCACTTTCGCATACACCCGCGGTTCAGCCTTTTCTGTGATCTAACAGGACTGTATCGTTAGAGAAACGAATTTTCACCCAAGCAAAAAATTATTTGTTTAATCCAGGGTGAATGCGCAAAAGAACGCGAGAGATTTCCCGCCTTTTGTGTTCGCGTATTCTTAACGACTTCTTTTCGACGTGATATTGGCAGAAACCTACACCGCCTCCAAAGAAGGCCGAATGCCGTACGATTCCGAAGCCAGTTGCTTTCACCTCGCTGCCAAAACGACTGCAAACAGAGTTGAATTCCCTGGAGTCTTTCATCAAAGAAAAAGTAGATTCGCAAGGACCGGTTAGTATTGTTGTTGCTATTGTAGTTTGTAGTTGTTGTAATTTGTTATCAGTGTTATCGTTGTTGACTCGTCATTATCGTTTTCGCCATAAGAGAAAGCCCTCTGTAATCACAGTGAACATGAACTGAAATTTCAGCCAATCATAGGCAAGTTAGAGCCACTTCAATCCAAGTCAAGCATACACTAATTTAATGGTTCTCTTTTGAGTATTCGGTTGACGCAGCACTTCCCCCGTGGTGCTGTTCATTTTGTTATACAAGGTGATTCTAACTTTTGAGTATTTCAGGGGATGCAACTTAAAACCTTGCCAAACCATTCAAATGAACACTTTTAGCCGCTATCTACAAACTCTAGAAATGGCCAAATTCTGAGTTTAAAATAAAGATGAAAGTGAACACTTGCAGATTAAAGTAACATTTTTCCTGCGCTACTACTGGATACTCAAACTCGCGATAGCGCTTGCTATTCACCTCCGAACAAAGACGCGGTGATCTCACGTGAGATTTTGCCCATTTATCAGAGAACAAGATAACGCGAACACTCTGTTACCATCTGGGATCCCAGACCTTGTGTTCAAAATAATTGTGCTTACAAGATCGAAACGGTGCAATGTCAAGCCGCACACTGATCACTCACTGAAGACCACGACATGTCTAGTGCCTCTGAAATGCTTGTTCACCTAGGCTGGAAATCCCTCAAACTACGCAGAGTCGACGACGCTTCAACCTAGTATTTAAGGTCTATCATGGCATGGTCTCAGTTGACTTCAGGAAATACTTACGACCTGTAAAGTGCAATACGAAACACACCCATGCATAGTTACAGTTTATACTTTTATCTACGACTACCGCGTCACCCTGTCTTTCCTTCTATCCTCGAGCAATGTTTCAATGGAACCTGATTACCGTATTTAATAATAATAACGATAATAATAATAATAATAATAATAATAATAATATTTATCCAGGGAAATAAAATTACAAAAACATGTTCAAAATCCTGAAAAATTGTCAAAAATTTAAAACAAAATGTATCTTAAAACAAAATGTATCTTCTTTCAATCATGTGACTGTTTATGCCGCTAAGTGCCCTTATGTTATGCCTGCTGACCCAACCAATTAATAATTCTTCAACATGAGGAGCAGTTTGTGACGGGGAATGATGATGATGATGATGTTGATGATGATGATGATGATGATGATGATGATGATGATGATGATGATGATGATGATGATGATGATCACGATGATAAATATTATGTCACAAGTTGCATCTTGAAAACTAGCGCGTTGTGCAAGCTACACCGCAAATACCCATTCATGACGATGAATGCTAATTTTTACCTACCGTGCTTGTATTTAGACAGCTGTAACAGCCAACATAGTGTACAGAGATCAGGTGATATGGCAAGCAGAGTTTGGAGTGATGAACAACTCAGAAGCGAACAAAAGGAAACCCTCAGCAAACACTGTCTTTCCTATAGCAAGTGTTTCCAAGGTTTTTACGGTAAGAAATTACAAAGTGGCATCCATGCCTAAATCGCCTATTACGACGTGACGTCCTGCCATTATGCGACAATCTAAATTTTAAACGCAACGTTACAACTTTCTCCTCTGGAAGGGAAGAATCCGTTTAGCGAAGCGAGAACGCAAGAACGAGCATGTTCAATATCCCTTTTCAAAAATATTTAACATTAGCAATACATATACAGTGCAATTAAACGCAACCTCAAGGCGAATATTCAATAACGCCATTACCGATTTTGTACTCCAATACCTTCAGATTTCTGAAATGGTTCTAGAATAATGTTCTTCTAATAATATATCACTCATCTTTCGTTTATCTACAATTCCAAGCTACCGATGCAAAATCGCACCACAAACTCCATTTTAACAGATTTTGACAACCCGAAGTAAGGAGCCGGTCCGCACCGCGTTCTTTATTGATGCAGAATTGCAGAAATGTAGAAGGGGTGTGGTCAGGCTATGAACAGGCTCCTCAGAGGTAAGTACAGCACTCGAGTCGCTCCGCCCGCTGAGTTTTCATGTGCCTTGTTAGTAACTAAGTTTCCTGCCCACAGGGTAGGGGTGTGATCAATATCAGGAGAAATTTTTCACTGGTTTGGTATTGGTTATTTTGCATTAGAATATGGCTGCTGTCATAATACACACCATTGGATCTGGGTGTGCATTGTTTAAACAATTGAGTTCTTCTGTCGAAGGCATTATCGTATGATAGGTTGCCCGAGGAAATTTGATGTTCACAACGAATATAAGCCAGAGAACGTACTTCGAGGGCTTATATGAAGTTTGAACATCAAACTTCCGAGGGAAGCTATCACACATAAGGCCTGAGACAGAAGGACTCTATTGCTTTCATTGTACAACGCTAAATTTTGAGCGAAAATTGGCAAAAACGGGGACTGTGCGCTGATAGGCGCCCGTTGAGGAGAGACGCTATCGTGTCAGGTGACCGATTTCGACCAATGGGAGCACGCCAAAATTTAGCGTTGTACCATAATTTTTAATCTATGCACGCTTGGAAATTATGGAACATTTGTGTCCCGGATGTTACTCGGCATCGGGTTCAACTTCATTCAAAAGTGCGCAAAAATACGAGAGCACGGAGTGATTTCTGTCTCTGTTACACTTTGTCTTTTCAGGTCTTAATGCTGTACAAGCTACACTATGATGGGTCAGTCAGATCGCTCGATGATCCCGTCACAAGTTACCAAAGCGACTTTTCTGTAAAGAATCCTTTTAATAACGCCCCAATTACTCTAAGGTAAGCCTTCAACTATAAGATAGAAAAGACCTTATCCAAACACGAACTCACTACGCTTCAGGAGGCAAAAAACATAAGGCGCGGCTCCTTGCTTTGTATATTTGAGGGACTGGTTTGAATGTATGAACGGAAGGATAACTGAACGAACTAATAAATAAATAGAAATAAATTAGGAAAGAGGGACATTTTGAGTTGGGATTGTAGAACTGGAGCTCGGTAATTTAGAAATAAACTCAATGACGAATAACAATATTCCATGTAATCTCATCATACCGCCGTGTTCGAAGACCCTTCGTCCAATTTTTGTTCGCTGTGCCCATTTAACTGAGCTACTACAGCCAGGTTGCGCTTTCTTTTACAGAGAGCCCCGACCTAAGATAATTAAACGGCGCTGAGTAGATGAACTTTTTCCTTTCTTCTTTTTCATGTCAGGGAGCTTGCATCGCATCGCTCCGGACTTCAAAGAGAGGCGCCATGTTTTCCTGACACGAAAGCAAATCTCTGCCCCTACACTCAAAGTCAGATGATTCAACGGCTGAAGAACCTAAGCTTACTGCGGGAGCCTGGAAAGGAGCCACAGTACAGGTGCGTTAGAAAATAACGAAATGCGCATGTTTGTTACCCAGGTTACTTCGCTACAACAACAGCTCCTTGAGTCTTTACGCTTCTAGTTTTAGTCAATAGTTTTCATTTACAGAAAGAATGAAAAGTTGTTTAGAATAAATTTACAATGGAAACAAACATGGCCATATCTAACACCATCATCTAAAGATGCAATAAAAAATACTTAATCAAACTAGCTCCAAACTTACCATAAGCTCTTTGCAAACTTTAGCCTTTTGCAACTGGAAAATAACTTTCAGCTTTCTGGGTTTGTAGCGATTCTTGTCTCTTGAGCCGGTCTTCGGGTCTCGTACAGTCTCACCCCTCTTCTTGAACTGAACTGGTCTTGTACGTTAATTTTGTTTAGTAACCTGGGCTTTGCATTGCTCGGCCAAGTACTGGGTCAGAGATTTGGAAATGGTCGCGGTTTTGAAGGATGGATGGAGGACAATATGTTGTCCACCTTTGGAACGACAGACACAACGTTCGCCTTAAGTGAAAGGTATGAGATCTTAGAACATGTTTTCGTCCTATGACCACGTTTACGCCTCACTTTCCCACAACGTAAATCGAACAGTCTGGGGAGAAAGCATGGGAACTTTGAAACAACTGTCAAATCACTGTAAGACGAGTTCATATCTCTCCCGCTGTTTGATTGATACCTCGTGTTAAAATTAGGCGTTTTGAAATGCAAGATGACATCATTTGAGATTTTGTTGTCAGTGTTTCCTGGTAACTTGTTGTGTGTTCGTCCTCCGCCAGAAAAAAAAAATACAGTTGGGGGTCTGACGCAAACCTCCGACCGTACGTTCTGTCCATATTTATGTGAGACAACGTTGGCGTTATGCTTCAAAAAGCTGATCAGTTTGCAAAAACGTCAGCCTTTATCCTCAGTACTACCCGCCCTTGTTGTTGTCGTTGTCGTTAGTTATGTGGTCGTGATAGTGTTGTGTCGTTTTATAACGAACGTTGGACCGTTTCCTCAACAACAACTCAATTTGTATGATTGCTCAATTTAGTTTTTCTGGTTCTCAGTATAAAACAGCGTATTCCTGTTGGCTATACGAGCGATACAGAATTTTCCAATGTTCAAGAATGGGGCTGGCTGAATCCAACCGGAGGAGCTTTCTCAAGTGTAGCAGATCTAGCTAAGGTAACAAGGAAAAAACTTACCTTCTTTCTTGTGTTGATAAAGAAGCGCAACAATGAAGGCAATGCCGAAAAAATTAGAAAACCACTTGAAAAGCGAATTCACGTTCTTTTACTCTATGATCAATCCAGGTCGTGTAGTTTGTGTAGTGTGGACGAACTCTCTAGGAGCCGCTTTGTTTATGTTTTTTGCTAAACAGTTCATTATTTCACGCTATTGTTAGGCAGAAAACGTCAATGAAATGTAGTAAGGGACATTTTGCTAACCAGTTTATTTTTTCACGCTATTGCTGTGCAGAAACGTCAATGAAATATAGTAAGGTACATTTGAAGCCTTTGTTTTGCTCAATAAACTTTTTGTTCTTGACGTTCTCTTTGACTTCCCCCTCCATGCGTAAGTTCATTATTCTACAGAAAGAACAAATCCCTGGTGAATGTTTCCATATTGTGTTGACGTACAATCAAGCTCTCACAACCACTTAAAGTACGTACAGGAACCGTGACAGGTGAATTTCAGTGTTCAGTTTTCTCCACCTGGCAGGTATAACACGTACATATGAAAACTTGCTTTGTTTTTAGTTTGTTATGTTGCTTCTGATATTTTGACTTTCAGATGGAGATTGCTCTGTACAAGGACGAACCAAATCCATATCTTTCTAAAGCCCTGACTGAAGTACTATTTGCACCAGGTAATAAAAGCTATATCACCATCCTCAGTTCCTACTGACTGAATCTCTATCAGCGATCACTCACCCTGTAGGTGACCACTTAAACCTATTTAATCCCGTTTTCTAACTGATCAGTTCTTGATCGAACACTGTGCATAGAATCTTTAGACCATCTTCTATGAATGAACCTTGTTAATCGGAGTGACATGTAATAATGATCAATTGAAGAAAGGATATTCCGGGGCTTTTTTAACTGTTTACGCATGATTAGAGGATGGCCACTTAATTGAGGTTGACTATATTGTTTAGGTAGATTTCGTTGTTTTTATATTTTTTTTGTTTGATATGCCTTTTGCGCAAGGAAAAAATTAAAAAAAAAAAGCTTTAACGCTTTAAACGTCGTTTAAGCAGGCGTTTTGTACGAGTTTTCCTTTTGTTAAATTTGTTTTTTCGATAACATAATTATTGTTTACCTCATGGAATAATTTCTACCTTCTCTCGCTCTTACTATGTTCAAGGTTACATTCTTCCGAATGGGAAAGATGTGATTGGTACGCCATGGGAAATGACCATAGTTGATGATTTGCTTATAAGAAGAAAACGGGGCTACGTTTATGGCTATGACTCACTAATAGTGCTTCTACCAGAGATGAAAATTGGTAAGTAAGCTTACAACATACATGGTCTACTAAACTAGTAGGAAAGGTTTTTAATGTTAAGGATAGGATAAGCGTGCATTGAAATATGGCCAGGTAGTGACATAGCAATTTAGGTTGCAAACAAAGTGCATATCTAGGGGGAGTGGCTAGGGGGATTTGGATCTCCCTAACCCCCTCCTTCAAACCTGCGCTTGTCTTTTTGATTTTGAAATAATCAAATGCATTCAAACTGAAAAAGAATACAAAAGAAAGAAGACAACAAACTAAGTTTACCCGCCGATCTTTATCCCTGTTGTTGTGTATTTGCTAAATCAGAGCTATCATTCTGTGGTTTTTAAATATTAAGAAAAAGATTCGTTTGCATCCTTCCAATTGCGAATTCCTGGATCCGCCCCTGGAAATTTTGTGCTAGCGTTAAGACCGATGAGAGGAAATATTAGCACCTAGAGTTCTTAGTTTACTTGTTTTTGTTTCTGTTTTGATTTCTCGCAAGTTTATGGATAGAGCCGGAGGTGAGCGACGTCCATGATGTAAAGGGAGCTTTAACTTTAAAGACTGAGAACATTAATTTGAATTACCTTTTCCATCTTTCCGTTACACCACTAACTGAAACTAACACGTAACGCGTTGTTCATCATTGTACTCAACTACAACATCATCTCAGTCCCAATCTACTCTCATTAAGGACATTTAAGGGTATTAAAGATCACGTTTTCCTACAAAGTCACTGAAGTACAGCCTTTATACTAATTACGCGTGGTTTTCTATTTTTGTACAGCTTTCAACCTTTTGTGCACGAACTGCAGAACTCTGTCTCAAGATGTTGACTTCAATTTTAGTAACACGTTCCTTCCTGCATTCAAGGAAGTCTTAAGAACCGCTGCACAGCAGGTGAGTGGCCTTCAATCCATATTGATTTTCAAAGCTAACATCCCCCTAAACTTCCCCCTTTCCCTCTCCCCATTTCTTTTTCTTTCTCTTCTATTTTCTGTTGCTCCCTCCTAGCTCCTTCTTCTTCTTCTTCTTCTTCTTCTTCTTCTTCTTCTTCTTCTTCTTCTTCTTCTTCTTCTTCTTCTTCTTCTTCCGCTGCTGCACCTTCTCCTTTGCTCCTCCTCCTCCTTATTTTCCTTCTGTCCGGATTATTTGCTCTTCTCTTCCTTTCCCCCGCCAGAACCTGTCAACATGTAGCTTACCCGGGGTAGCTTCGGGCAGTGACAGGCTTGTCCTTGTACTGAAGACAACGTTTCTAATCAGCACAAAAACTTGTTTTTTAACATTGATTTTTACGTTATATTTCACGTAGGAAATAGTGAACCCACCAGATACCAAGCCATATATTGGAATTTTCCGGGTGGAAGGACTCGATCCCTTGAAGTTTCTTGAAGCCAAATTGAAGGACGGCAATATACATCTCTTCGTGAATGGCGTCGTCGATTATTTTGTTTTAAACTACACTGAACCGTTAAAATTCAGAGTTGTTTTACCTCCAACTCTTCCGTGCAACACAATATTTTCACTTGGAGTGGACAATGACCTTGTCGTTTACGACAGTCCTTCGCAAGTTGATGGTCTCTCCGATAAATTTACAATGTTTGGTGCTCACCCGAGCGGCAGGACGTACTTCTATAGGGAGAGGAAAGACTGACAGCGCGTCTTGAGAAACGAAAAGCAGAGTTTGGATAAAAACTTCAATAGGACTAGAGCCCGGGGTTTCCTAGTTAAATCTGATTTTGTTCTATCATCCTACATAACGGCGAACGCAGAACTTTTCTGTGTGTTCCATAACCGTAGGCGTGAAGCAGAATTGAATTTCATCATCCGGTTCATTTAGACAGAAATGTTTATGTCATAGCAAGCAAAAAAAATCCCAGGATTGTCTATACAATAACTCAGCCATTTATCCACTCAATATCGCCTTTGTGAGTTCATAGCTTACTGGCCCTGTGTGCCTTGTTGGGCTCAAGATCTCACGAATTAAAATCGAACTTCTTGAGTTCATGGAACTGAAAAATTTCATTAAGTTAGAGCCATTCAATGGTAGAATGTAAATGAAATAGAATTTTTTGCATTCGTGCTGTATTCCACAGTACATCGGAACTGAAGTAGCTATCTGTACCTTAGAGATAATTTTATTTAGTCTTTTTAATAGCCATTGCATACGCTATTACGGGAAACCAAAGTGTCCGCGATATATAACTATGATAGAAGCTAGGATAGAAGCTGATTCAGTCATTGTTAGGCACCTTTGTCAACGACGGCAAAGCCAACAAAAGGATCACCGTAAAAAGATAAATTCACACTCTTTACGTTGTGTTGTCACTATGGCAACTCGTTCAATATTTAACAATTATTCACCGAAGTGGAGATGAATAGTAGATACTAACCCGAGTTTGAGTAGCCAATCAGAGCGCGCGAAAAAACACCCGCTCTCCACTGGTTTGGGATACGCTAAGTATAACTATAGGATCTGCATTCGTAGGGACTGGGTTCAAGTTCAATTAAAGAAAGGAAAATTCATTAGGGAGCTTAAGCAGTCACGACGACAACGGCAACGAGGACGTCACTAGTCTTCCTTGCGATTATTCCAACTAGTTTAATTTGTATAACGTGGCCGAACTATCCAGGAACTGTATTCGTAGGGACGGCGTTGAAATTCAGATAGAGAAAGGAAAATTCACCTTCATGTGCTCACGAGTGTTCACGTTCTCTATAAAACTTTGAATTTGGTCATTTCACGTTGTTGTTTTGCAGAGAACGGCAAAGAAATGTACCAAAATGTCTATCGCACGTGGAGAGTCATTGTACAGCTAATTAAAACCTATTGTTTTGTGAAGTTCTCGTTGTCGTCGTCGTCGTCGCTGCGTAAGCTCCCTATTGTCGTACCGGTTGACGTTCTCCGTTTTGTAGAGAAGGGCAAAGAAATGTACCAAAATGAATAAAGCTTGTGCATAGCCATTGTACTGCTTATAAAAACCTATTGTTTTGTGACGTTCTCGTTGCCGTCGCCGTCGTTATCGCCAAAGCTCCCTGGTCATGGCTATTTAAATCGGGGCGACGGGGGACTGAACGCTAGGGACGTGAAGACGGCAATTATGTTAGATAAGTTCCCTTATCCTTTCCCATAATACCCAGCACGCCCGTATCCAAAACGGTATACGTACTGAATAACACATTGATAAAATTCATATTTTATTTTCAGTTAAAATCTAGTTAACACAGCAGTGGAAAGTTTTTGAGACAACATAAATTCGTAGTACAATTTAAGTCCGTTCTTTTATATTCCTTGAGAAATGTTGAAGGTGCCGTATGTATGCACGTTGACTTCCCGGACGTTGCAGTCAGTTCCACATTTTCTCTGCCGCCACAATTCTACTCATCACTATGGACAGGAAAGCGCTTTCTTTTATGTCGTCAAAACGCGTTTAAAGAAACACAGGACTTTCCAGCCTAGTACCCAGGCGTTCTCACTCGACTTGGCGCGAAATGTCATGACGTCACCGAATGAGGAGCCCGGAGAACGCGTTCTCGCGGTATGCCATTCGGTGATGCCACATTTCGTGCAAAGTCAAGTGAGCAGAAGAGAACACCTGGGTACTAGACTAAGGACCTTCTCCAGCAGCCCATGAAGTCCCGGATGTCAAGGAGCTTCTTTATCTTCAACTTATGGCATTACCTGGTAAATGTTGTGTACGTATTACATGTCCATTACAAAACATCCACGTTAATTAGGCACCTAGTTTTTCAAATAGATAAAATTATCACACGACAACTACTTCACTGCCCTGTCTTTCCTAAATATCTAGGCACTTGTGAAACAACCTCATAATTTTGTTTAGCAAGCGTTTATTATTGATCGACGCTACGTGTCTAGGTAAGGAAGGCATGTTCCTCTCTCGCAGCTGCCTTCGTTAATACATGAAAAGGCTTAAGATATCCACAAAAAGGAAAGGTATTCTTACTAGCTTGAAAGGGCACAGGTAATCGTGGCAACTTACTAAGTTGCAAGTGTTATTGACAATGAAACTGTATTTCATTGGTCTGGAAGCTTTGCACTTTCTTCGGGAATTGTAGGAGACTTTTTTATTGTTCTGAAAATTTTACTCGTAGAAAGTTTTTCAGGCCAATTTTGGCCGACTTTAGACTGTGAACAGTCTCTCTTTTGCTCTAAAATCCGTGTAGAATGCGAAAATAGCGAGCGCGATCTTCGAGCAGCCGCTCGAATATCGCGCTCGCTATTTTCGCGTTCTACAGGGATTTTAGAACAAAAGGGAGACTGCTCGCAGTCTAGCTCGACTTTTGCGAATTCTAAACCGCACGTAAATGAAAGATATCCATCTTCCCATCCGTTCACAATTTAGACTGCGAGCAGTTGCAAATTTTCTCTCAAATAGTCTACGCGCGAGCTTAGCCGGATGCTTGTAAATTATACAAATTGACGGTAAAAACACTTCTGCCTTTGGAAAAACCACAACACTTTGTAAAAGTAAACCTCAACCATCGTCCGAGTTACTAAACGCTCAAATTAAACGAATAAACTTATAAAGAATGATAATAAATGAGGTTTCATCCGAAACATACAAATACAAAAACAAAAAAAATTTTAGGTTCTCAGAGGATTTTCATACCTATTTACAAACCATTAAAAAATATAAATATAAAGATTACAATAAAGGTAAAACTACCTAAAAACGATCTCACTGCCTCTACTAACTACTAACATAATAATAATAATAATAATAATAATAATAATAATAATAATAACAGTTTTTATACACGCATTTCGCAGAGCCTCAATGCGTTTACAAGATAAAAATACTAAAACCTAAATTACAACCTTCAAAAAAAAAATCGATAAAAAAAGTGCTTGACTATTAATAACAATGGATAAAATATAAAAAAGCTAACTACTAATTACAATGGATAAATATAAAATCGGTGAACTAGCTAAAAATAAATTAATTTAAAAAGATATGTCTTTACAAACGTTTTAAAGGCAGAGACTGCGCATGAAAAGAAAAGAAAAAAAGGGAAAGAAAGGAGAGGCTGCATGTAGTCTATTCACAATCTGTTCTCAGTTCTGCCTACAAATAATGATGGTAAATACACGCACGCTAAGTTGCCAGGCAATAACACATTGCGCACCACTATACGTCCTTTTTCACCCACTATAGTCACTATTAGTATATAATTTATCAACTTTCAGCTTTTTATAAGTAGTGAATAATCCTGGTGTTGTTAGCTCATTACTTCTGATCTGCTAGATTAAGTTAGTAGTGTGGCCTGATCCTCTGTTTTCTGGAAAACTGTTAATATGGTGGTGTTGACTTCAGATCGCAGAGCAGGATTTCCGAGATCTCTCAGTCAGTAATTAAAGCACGGTCGGGATAAATTAAGGGGTGGCGAATGGTCTTTCAAAAAATAAGGGTCTCGCAAAATTTTGGCTTATTTTTAAATGTCTCGCAGTCTCGTTTTTAGAGCGATTCTCTACGTCTCGGAGTCTCGATTTTTTAGCACAACAGTCTCGAAGTCTCGAATTTTCGACAAAGCAGTCTCGGAGCCTCGAATTTTCGCCCAGGCAGTGTCGGTCTATAAAATCTTCTTGGCAAGCCGTCTCAGAGTATTGAATTTTTACAAGGTCATAAAATGAACCTCGAAGTTCTAGACTAGCTCTGGTGTGCCTCGCGATCGGTAACATCACTTGATATTATAAATGTCAACAACACAAGTTGCAATATTCGAGAAATATGTTAATCTTAAGTTGCCCGAATGTGTTTGTGGGATTTTGTCAAAACTTTTAAGTTTTAAAAGACTTAATGAGAGCTTACGTAGTAAAGTAAAGAAAGTAATCTTCACCTACCAGAGTTTCGTAGATATACCGTCGAATAATTGGGTGTTACAGTTCAATGATCATAAACATTTTTCGATGTCCATCAGAGCCCGTTTATTAGCTTGTGAGTCATCATAAACCGGCGTACTGTGAGAGATGGCACAGTGAAATCTTCAATCACCCAGCTATGTTAAGTGTTCATCTATTGTCAATTAAACGTTTCCTCGTCACCTTATAACCGGCATAAAATTGCTTAAAATGAGACGTGCTCTTTTTGTTTCTTGTTTGTTCGTTTTTTTTTTAATTGAGTTTTTGTTTGTTGTTGTTTTTGCTGCTTTCTAGCTCCTTCTGAATCTTCTTAAGTCGGCTCATCCAAATAATCCAAAGCTTCACCGCTTACTCTGAGAGATTGCTGAGTGGGATTTTGAATCACACAGCTACGTCGATTGTTCATCTATGGTCAATTCACCATTTTCTCTTTTTTCGCCACCTTGCAACCATAAAATTGCTTAAAGTAAAACATGTACTCTTTTTGTAACCGGTTTTTTTTTCCGATTATTTTTGTTGTTATTGTTGTTATTGTTGCTTTCTGTTTTATTTTTTCTTTGGCCGTGATACCATGCCTACAAGCATCAACGGGTTTATCCACAGCCATATAAAAAACTCAGTAAAGGGGCGCGCAAACACTGAATTTTAGGGTATTAGACAATATCTTTGCATAGTATTTTGTTCTCTGCACGCACTCAAACTGGCAGATTTGATAGTGATATTGACATTGTTCAGGCAACGCATATCGTGAAGCCAACCAATACAAGCAAGTTTTCGATGCGATGTCATTGAGATCTGTGTGGCAGCCGAAGAGTACCTCCCGCTCTAGATGTCTGGCCATTTGATGATGGTACTGCATTTTCGGGAGCTGATTCCGTTCTTGACACTTCGCTAGCCTGCATCACACACTGATGATACACCTCTTCATTTATTTCTAAATGAAAATCATCAGGAGTACCCAACGAATTTTTTTCTAAAATTGATTGTTTGTTGCTCTAAGATGTTATTTAGTAATCACCGAGTTATTTTTGCCCCATAAATAACTTTGCTGGCAAAAATTTATCCGTTCTTTAGTTAGAGCCAGCAAGCTAAAGATTTAGAGTTTAATTTGCCAGCAAGCATCGCTCGAAGGATTCTGTTTTCCCAGCCAGCGGCACATTTGATAGCAATGCTAGCCAGGAAATTATTGCTTTCAAAACTTGCCAGCCAGGTCAGTTATTTCAAAACCTTGTGATCTCCCAGCAAATAACAGAAGGCCTTTAGATCTTCATTTGTTATTTTTTCAAGTTCCAAGTCTTTTTCCTTTATTATATATCACATCAAAATAGATTCAATTTGGCTATGTGTGTACTCGTATAACGCACAGATGACGTCAAAACGTGATGAGAACAAAGTACATGCAGGCGAGTAGCGTCTGCGTCACCGGTCTTGTCAGAGGACACTTCACCGCAAAAGTTTCACAAAATGAATTGCAAAGTTGGATGGAAGTTTTATTTTTAACAACATCACACCCATGTTACCAATCATAAGGCAGTGCAAGTTATAAATCTTAATTTGATTTATAGTTAAAACTATCAATCAAATGCAATCAACTAATAAGTAACACGAGCTTGCCAGGCACAAAGACCGGAAATTAGATCTCGGCCCCGGGGTCAAGACCTGGAAAACAGACGCATAGTCATTCTTATGAGATTTGACGCTTTTTTCGTACACGAGCTTGCATTGCCTATAAAGGAAAAATCGGTTCGGTTCGAATTTTTTAAGTCCTCAAAAGTCTCGGGCTCGCATTTTGAAAACTCAAAAAGCTCGGTCTCGCACTTTAAAAATTGAAAAAGTCTCGGGCTCACACAAAAACATGACCGTCTCGCCGTCTCGCAAAGTCTCGCATTAACCATTCGCCACCCCTAAATTAGACCACGGGTCCGTCGGTTTGTTCAGGTGGTCGAGAATTTTTCATCGGGATCATTCGCTTTTTATCCGCTCACGCGTACAAATAAAATTCATGTTCATGTTCAGTTACATGTAGAAATATTGTGTTCGTTCTTGCTTTGCCTTCCTTTTGTTGATATGTTGGACAAAGACGAAGTGAAGGTGGACAAAGATATGAACTAGTTGGTCAATGTTTCTACATGTGGACCTAACAAGTAGGGCCAAAGACGATTATATTATGCCTGGCACTAAGGGCGCAAAAACTACAGCGTGGAGTCACGTCCACCACGACGAAATTCACGCGGTACATGTGCGCTCTCCGGCACGTGTTTCGTTCTCGCTCGACTATCCGGGAAAGAAAAACGAGATTTCCGCTCGCCAAGCCAAATGCCCAAACGTAAACAAATTAAAGTGGGCTTCGTTCGGTCTACGCACAACATGGTTTGTAAAACCCATGACCATTAACATGAAACCAAGCTATTAAGGAAAAAGTTCATTAAACAATGATATATATCGTATGAATTTGAAAAACTGTTGCCGGGTATAATAATGATTTCTGACGGCTCGACAAACTGGATCAATATTTGATTTCATTTCTCATCCGCACTTAGCAACAAAGAATACAAGCTTAAGATATCCTCAGTCCCTTAATTTTGTAATTCTAAAAAACAATTCAAATTTAGATTTGTAACAAATACAGATCATTCTCCGGACTCGACGAAAATTTCGCTTAAACCAGTCTAAACAAAAGATTTTTGTGCCTAGTTATTGATTAATCAAGATGGACGTTTTATAAAGCTTATGCAAATGTTTCAGCTCTCCTTTATCTCGTATGTCACATTTTCAAAGGATATAGTACCATCGTATTTGCACAAAAGTTAAATGGTAAAATAGTCTTGATTTAACGGGCAAGAATGGAATAGGTGGTTCATTTATAAAAGACCATCAAATCGTCTATGAATGCCATTATCGTTTAGCTCTAAACTGCCTTTGAGTCGAGAGCTCTGTAAGGTTTTAATTGAACTTTTTGGTCTTACGGCGAAAAAGGCTTTTAGTGACGGAGACAATTGGGAAGTATCATTACAATGGACTGAACTTTCAAGGACTTTATGCTGATTTCGCTCAATAACCGGAATCAATAAGACAGTGCAAGAAAAACTGGATCGACTTACAGCCAGGAAGTTTTACCTACGCCATTTACAAGTCAAATGGAAAACGAAAGATCAAAGAGCGCTACGCAAAACTATCAAGCTAAACATATTAAACATGAAGACACCATCAAGTCATCGAGGAAGAAATATGAATCAAATTCAAGACTACTAACGCAGGAAATGACTACAAAACGAAACAAACAAAGATCCAGTCGAGATATGGCGCAACGGGCTAAAAACAGCAGCAACAGCTCGACATTTTTAGGAGCCGTCAGCCTCTGTTATCCAGAGCGAAAATCTCTATTGAAACCCTTTAAGGACTGCAGTCTTTCGCCATGTTCTGATGAGTACAAATTTGTCATGCTAGGTTTCAAAGAAGTTGATGAACAACCGACAAAATCTACTATTGTGGTGCAAAAGCGGTCAAAGAAGCGCATAGCCTCGTTTAGCGACTTTGCACGAGGAACACAGAACTCTTCCTCGAAAATAACAACGGAGTTTGAACATGATTTTCTCTCTTTTCGCCCGCGGCCCCGAGGAAATACACTTCCTTCGCGACTTAGCGAAGTTAGGACTCCTCTAGAGACACAACTAGGCGGGAAGGACAAGGCAATGGATAAAATACATATGCTCGACGTGGCTTTTAGCTCAGAAGTTAAACTCGCGTGGCAAGATACAAATAGCGTCTTAAATTTTCCAAAGAAGAAAGAAAAGAGGAGACACGTTTCCCTGTGTTGTCCACCACATAGGGAAAATTTTGTCATCAAACGCGAGGAAAACGAGAAAAAGCTGAGTGAAACTTCACCGCAACGTGAGTTTAAAGGAAATCGGAAAGAAATGCGAAGGAAAAAAGCGGAAATAGAGCTGCCAATGATAAAAGAGAGAGCGTTTATTGATGGCTTGCAGATAGAGCGAAGCGATGCCAATATCTCAGATGGAGAAAAAGGGAAAATTTCTGCAGCTGAACAAATGGATGCCGGACATAGTGCTCTTGACGGCTCAGTAAAAGATTTGCCGAGAGGTAAGAATTGGTTAGGACCACACCCTCAGAGTCATCATAATTATTCTAGTGGACAATTTACTGAGAGCAAAGATACCGCCACAACCAAACAAAAACTATCTCATTCGCTTTCATCACCGGCAACAGGTCATTACAAAAGCCCCGAGATAAGTTTGTCTCCTGTGTTCAAATTGAGGGGCACTGATGCTGAGTTTGAAACGTTTTCCGATAAATCGACGATTGGGAGAACAGATCAGTTTTCAATTACGCGCGCAAGTCTTCGGCGCGTTGGGACGGCGACCCTTGCAGCTACAAGACTTCTGAAAATACATTATCGAGAAAATGGAGTAAAAAATGCTGCCACGATCACACAAGAGGAAAAAGAACTTGATAAGTTATTTGAAGAAATGAAAGACTGCCGATACCTGAGAAAGAAAAGCTCCGGGATGCAAACCTAAATATCAGGAAAATGAACTTGTATTTCTGTTTGCGCCGGTCTTATGAAAGATTTTTAAGCTGAGAAGATTGTGGTCCATTACCGGAAATTTGAATCGCAAAACCGGTTTTTGTTTAATTTTAAATTAAGAAAAAATATTTTCAGGAAAAGAATAAAAATTAATGTAGAAATGATCCAATCAAAAGATAACTCTTGAATATGAAATAAATGCATTGTAAAAAGAGAGGATTTAATTTAATTTAATTTATGTATTCGAATAAAAGAAAATAATGGTCTTTTGTGTCTCAAATAATGCGAGACTTTGGTTGTATAAACGATCCTAATTGGGTGAACTTAAAAGACCAATATTCATCGGAAAGTTCTCTTTGTTTTTTTTTTGTTTTGTAAGGGGGCGGGGGGGGGGTAAAAGCAGATAGTTTTAACGTTGTCAATCTCCTTTCGTACGTGATCGGTCGTTTGTTAGTATAATTGACCGTCGCTCAAAAGTATACGAAAGTTGCTTAATACATAAGCACAAAGAACCACTGATATTAAAAACTTCCGCTTGTGTACACAATAGTGTGAAACATCGTAAAAGACGCTTTGAGGTGTAAAACATTTTTGATGAGTTATGCCCGCTTCACAAAGGTGTTTGATCAGACGATTCACGCTTATTTTTCGTTGAGAAGACCGTGTCACATTTTTCTTGAGAAGGGACGGGGACGGCTAACGAGAACTCTGCATGTGTGTTATACGCGTTGGTGCATTTCTTTGTCGTTCAGTGCACAACTACAACGTAAAATAACCAAATAAAAGAACACACGACGATAAATTTTTGTTCCCCCCCCCCCTGAACTGTAACGCTGTTTTTACAAATCTAGTTTCCTGATAGTTCGGCTACGTTAGACAGACGAAAGAGTTGAAACTATTGTGAACAAGCTTAAAAGAGTGAGAAGTCATTTTCAAACGGAAATTTTTCTTGCCGTTGCCGTCGTGGTTACGTTCCATTTTCAATTGGAGCAAACGTGTTTCAATCAACTCGCGCGAGTCCCTCACTCCCTGTCTATTTTTTTTTCAAAAACCGCGCGCGTGCAAACTCACTACAGACTGAAACAAAAATATAATACGCCGACTGTCTAGTTTTCCGTTGTTCGCAGAAGCAAGAGCCATGAACTTAGTGAGAGTTATGTTTAAGCTGTATAATCCGTCCCACCGGAACGCCAAAGTAAAGTCTGCTTCTTCTGGTAATTGTTATCGTTACTCTTTTTAAAAGGTCCGGGGATGCATGCGTTGGGGAGAGTGCTCCACTATAAAATCTATATTGAGACGTATAAGCGGGTACAAAGGGATATGATAATACTTGATATCGCCATGCTTATTTGCTTATCGCCATGCAAACAAAGCACTCGTACAGACAATAACGCTATTATTCGTCGAAATTGTAAGATTTCGTACCGGTCAGAAATTGACCTGGGTTTTACTGTTTCAGTGTCTAAAAAGCGGAAAAAACGTTAAAGCTTAGAACTGAACTAGCCCGTTACGGACGTTATTGTTTTTTATCTCTGAGCGATACAACTTCCTCCCCGGTCCCCAACCTCGTTCCCAGGACTTTTTCCTTAAAAAACATCAAAGCAAGTAACCTCTCCCGGAAGATATCTTTAGCTTATTTTTACTTGAGTTCAGATTCCGTTGTCCTTCCAGAGTGGTGAATAGTCTCATCTGCAGGCATCTTTTATCAAATAAACCGAATAGATTTGGTACCATTCTTGAAGCCGGATAAAGAGATAATCGGACCGCAAAGAGTCGATCGTCGAATTTTCTCAGATCCTACGCCCAAGGGAAAATTCATTAATCATGCAAATCATCGGTAAGAACGACGAGGGACTGGCCTCGCCGCTCTCCGCTCACTCTTCAATGTCCTCGCGTAAAAATTTGAAGAACACGAAGACCGGCAAAATCGAGCCTACCCTCGTGATTTCATCGCTGCTTTTTCCGTCCCACCCCTCCCCGCTCATTCAGCTCCATTTCTATCATCCGGGATCTTGTTGCTACGAAATTTTCGCGCCAAATTTCTTCACGTGAGACAACTGATCGCAGCGAAGCTCGAACAAGATGGACGTCGCTGATCGCACCACTGGAGCCGCTCATGTGCGCGATGACCTTGCAGAGCGATGCCAAAAGCTATTTCAAGACTTTCTCGAAGAGTAAGTGATGTACCAATCAATTAGAATGAAAAATGCGTACATTCTTAGCCAAATGTGGCAAGTCTTGTACACTTAATTCGACTTGAATAATTTGCGAACATGGACATGCACATGGTTTGAAGCGAAGTCCTCTATTTGAGCTATTCTTAGAAATCGGCCTCTCTAAGCTTTCCATGTTACTGTAAAAACACTCAAATATGAATTCTTTTTCGACCTATTGCTAATTTTAAAACGCGTGTCTTTGAATTACGTTCACGGCTTCGAAATTTAGTCGGACTTGCAGCATAACAAACCAACAGTTGAAATTTTGCAAAGCTATGTACAGTTTTACCAAGGACTGTGAAGAATTTTACAACGTCTGTTTGGGAATGAAGAAATAGTTCATCGTTTCAATTTAGAGTCATATTGGAATCGTGAAAAATGTGAAAAATACTGCAGTATCTAAGCGTTATGCATCAGTCAATTCCAGCTGCGCCCATGCCCCCCCCGGGCTAACCCCCGGGCATTAGCATTTTTTTTCTCTCGGATGGCAAATTCCCGAGGGTGGGGACACTTTAGCTGCCAAATGCCCTGCGGTGTGGACGAAGGAAGAGGGCAAATGCCCCGCCCCCGGGATCGTACGTCCCCAATCAACACTGCAGCAGTTTTCATTCATTGCACAATAATACCACTTTCAGCATTTTTATGTGTGATTTTTCATTTCTGTAGGCCTACCTCTCCCTCTTCTATTTTTTGTAACGGCACTATCTGATGTTAATAAAGTTAGTATAAATGCCAAGTGATGATATTTAAATACTTCACAGACAACAATACTACATGATAGTTGATTGTTACTTTAATGTTTTGTTTTAAACAGTTCGCTAGTAAACAGAAATCTTGACATCATAAAAGTCTGTTGTAACGTCATCTGTTGTGAATATTTTAATAATATGCAAAAAGTATAAAACGACGATCCCTGTACACATGTTTAGAATTTAAGAATCATCGCGACTAAATTTTATTTAAATCCTTAAGAAGAATGCGGACATCGATTCACGTTGATCGTTACTGATCTCGCTATATTAAGTGATAATTGTGCCTTGATGAGCAATGAAGAAATGCATAAAATCGAGAAAACCTCCACAAGTTTGTCCAGTCCTTGGCAGACGATCCAATCTGTGACGAACTGCTGGTCCTTTGCGATAAAATCCTCCGTGTTTGGATTTCGAGTCGGAAACCACATGAGTGTCAAAAGCCCGGGGGTAGGCAAATGCCCGACCCCCGGGCCGTGCCAAATTTGCTAATGCCCCACCACCGGGACTGACAAGGCACGCAAATGCCCCGCAATTGCCCGGCGGGGGGGGGGGGGGGGGGATGGGCGCAGCTGGAATTGACTGATGCATTAATCAGAAGTACTTCTGTCATTTAAACTCATTGATATTAATTTAATTGACATATTTCGGTTTTATATGATGTCTGTGTAGGTTTCAAGTCGATGGAGAAGAGAAGTACCTTCCTGAAGTTCAGGAACTTATTAGACCAGAGCGCAATACATTAACTGTCAGCTTTCAAGATGTGGAGTCATACAACTCTCAATTGTCAACCCTTATCCAAGAGGAATATTACCGGTAAGATCAAGATGAGATAAACCAGGAATGTGTAGTTCCAGAAAATATCCATACTCCTCCCACAGAAGGGATTGGAAATTCCACAGAGGGTGGGGGGTTCAAAGGCCCAAAAATTTCAACTAAATTAGATTTCCAGAGGGGTGGAGGGGTCATAGGAGAAATCCATTCCATGGGGGGTATGGATAGTTTTGGAAATCCACAATATAATTTGCTTTTACTGTTATAGCTGCTATTTTGCATTTGATCGATATTTATTGTTTCATGCCATTAAATTGTAATAAAATAAAGTACTACATTAGGTATCATTTTGTGCAACTAGTCTTGCAAAAAAATTGTTGTGACACAAGCTGCATGAGCAAATTGCTTGGTGTAACCTTCATTATGAATTTTTGTACCACCAGGTGTTGCAAAGGGCATGAACAAAACCACTCTGGTCTGCTTTTAGCTAGTTGTTCTTCATTCCAGGTTCTCTACCCAGACTCATTTTTAAAATTGTAGCACATGGTGCAAAAGGAACATCTTACTTTGTATGTGTTGCCATGATCACTGCAAAAAGAAGATCCAAGTTTTACTTCTCACACAATGGGCGGTTCCAGAAAATATCCATACCATACCACGGACAGCCTTTCGGAATTCCGAGGGCAAGAGGGGGTTCTTTGAACTGGAAATCTGAAGGCATGGGGGGATACTTACGATTGGAATTCCGAAGGCATGGGGGGGGGGGGGGTTTAGATCTGGGATTTCCACAGGAGACAGACAAGAGTGTATTCCTTGAAAAAGCTAACTTTATGGACTTTGAAAATCAGTTCACAAATAAAGCACAAACTGATGACACTACTGACTACCGCGGAAGCAGGATACAAGACAAGCATCGATCGATCAGACGTGTTCATGTTCATTTGCAGAAGAAAACCGACAAAATGTGGGTTGGTCATCAAGCTCCAGAGGCCTTAATGTTGATGAATTTCTTATCAGATTAATAAAATATGAAAAATCTGTTTCTCACCACTTGTATATTTCTTGCACTCCCGTCGCATGAGCGGCGAAAACTTACGTTTGGGAAATGGCCCATTATGAGACTTGACAACTTTTTTTGACGCCGTTTAATTCCAGAAATGCTACACATTTTGAATATCTTTGAAGACAGTTTCTGTATAAATACATCCAAAAGATTTTTCAAATTTTTGAAGGACTTCAATATTTCCTCAATACATGTATTTTGACCAAGGACGCCATTTTTGAAGCTCGTGGGATTGGGAGCGACTGCTGACCCCGATGGCTCAAATTCAAGATGGCGGAAACGAAATTACACTTGATTGTAATATCTTCCGAGTGTACACACGTACATCACACGATATTCTTATTTTAATGTTCTGTACCAGTTTGGGGCAATGTAAAGTTAATGTAGGTTGCATCTGTTGAACAGTGGTAAGGAGAAAACTTTAAATTTTTTTTAAATTTTCATTCCCGAATTTCCGGAGTCATAATGACTCCCTCTATAACCAGCTGTACTGAACAGAAGTAGTAAGAGTCATTTGAAATAAATTTCCGTAAAATAAGCCAAATTGGGCATATTAGCGAACCCTGCAGGTAATTCCGAAGGGTTTGACAAAAAAAATGAAAATCGGAACGGGAGGGGGGGTTTACGATTATGAAAATCCGAGGGCATGGGGGAATAACGCATTTTGGAAATTCCGAAGGCAGGGGGGGAGTTAAAATATGGAAACCGTCCATGGTATGGTATGGATATTTTCTGGAATTGCCCAATATCAGCAACAGAAAAAATATGGGATAACTGTTGCAGGATATGCTGCACTATGCAATTTTTTTGAGCAACTTGGTGCATTTTAATTGTAAGATGAATCATACAAACGATTGCCGAGTTTAACACCGCCTTCCCGCTTAATAGCATACTGTGGAAGTCAGAGGGCTCATTAATACTATTTCAGTCACACTTTTCTGTAAATTCCTACAATTCAATCACTTTTTTTTCAGGGTGTTTCCATATCTTTGCCGAGCAGTCAGAAACTTTGCAAGAGACAGAGGGCAGGTACCTCCTACAAAGGAATTTTATGTCAGCTTCACGGATCTTCCTACAAGACACAAGTGAGTTACTCTAATTCTTGTGTTTTAACAATCAAAGGTGCTTTGCTATTTCTAAGACAGTTTTTAAGTTTCAATACCTTTCCTGTAGGATTCGAGAACTCACCAGTCAGAAGATTGGTACCCTCTTAAGAATAAGTGGACAAGTTGTCCGGACACACCCTGTACACCCTGAGCTAGTGAGTGGAACATTTATTTGTCTTGACTGTCAGACTGTCATCAAGGATGTTGAACAGCAGTTTAAATATACTCAGGTATGTTTTTGTTTCCGTTTAATTATAGGTTTCGCTTTGCCTCTGTTGTTTCACTGGGTATCATTGTAGCATAACCTTGTACAGTGATAATTTATACAGATGTTCTTTTTAGTGATGCTTAAATCTAATGAGTTTTAACTGTTATACACCATATTATATTGTATGTCATCTTTCTGTTAGTAATATAGTCACCTTTCTATTTTGATTGACAGCCCACGGTGTGCCGCAACCCAGTCTGTCAGAACAGAGCAAGATTCATGTTAGATATCAACAAATCTCGGTATGTGGATTTCCAGAAAGTTCGGATACAGGAAACACAAGCGGAGTTGCCCAGAGGCAGCATTCCTAGGAGGTTTGTTGACTATAAGTTAATTCTTGCCAAGCACTAGCTGTATCGACCTCTCTGAGCAAGCAGGCTGGAATACTGTCCCATAAGTGAAGTTATGTTAGCATTTAGCCAGTTTTGTGAGATCAGGTTTCAGGCTGATCATGGTGTTTAATTTAATGGAGTTTCTAGTTACCAGCTTTATTTGGCATCTAGAGGAGGAGCTCTGTACTGTGTGGATAGCAAATAATATTGAATATATAGCAATTTCATCCCTAGGTTCCATAATTTCAAAATAAGGTGAGACTGATAAAAACATAAGAGCATGAAGCAAGAAGTCAATTTAGAAGAACTGGAGTTTCTGATCACAGTTCTCTTGATTTTGTGCTGTTTGGATCCACCTGGTACGTTATTTTGATACCTAAGTTACGGAATAAACCGTTTCCATTTATTTGTCACAAATATTTATTTCACATGAAAACAAAGCTGGAATAAAGAAACCTACAAAATAATAATAATTAATAAAAATGATGATGATGATGAATAATTTTAGGAAACCTGTATAAAAATAAGAGGCTTAAGGAAACTATTTATTGTGTTTTTAGTGTGGAGATAATTCTCAGAGCAGAAGCTGTAGAACAGGCACAGGCTGGAGATAAGTGTGACTTTACTGGAACACTGATTGTTGTACCTGATGTTGCTCAGCTTTCTACACCAGGTATTTACCAAGAAACTGCATTCATCTGAAATGCCATGATAGAGCAAGTTTATTATTTACAGTTAATGCTCTATTTAAATTTATTTTGTAGTTTAGGCAGTGCTTTATAACCTGCAGTTGCTAAACTGGCAAGCTTAACTGGTTAATACTAATGAAATGTCAGCTTTTGAATTTCTTTACAGTGGCCAATTTACTTTATTCAACTGATAAATCCAATTTTTTGAGCTTTACTTAACATGTTTTCTTTTCACCCAAGTGTATAAAATGGGTTCTGGCAGCCAGTGGTAATAAACTACTAGATGCTTCATGCTGCAAACAACGGAGTTTTGCACGAGCTCATGGCCTTGTCATTGATTAATTACACTGCTCGGACCGTGGTCCCACTTTTCTTGCCTTTCACTGAATTGAATAACGGATCCTAGCAGATTGCTAGTGTCAACTAAAATGCGGTGACCATTCATAGTTTTAATTCCCATCTGGGTTGGAGGAGTAAAGTTAACATGAAGCTTTGTGCATCTAATGTTCTTGTTTGTGCCTTGTTGTATAGGTCAGAGGGCTGAGTCATCTGGAAGACAGACATCTGGCGAAGGTTATGAAACGGAGGGTGTTAGGTAATTAAGAAATTTATTATGTTTATCTCCATGTTTTATTTGAGTACCTGCTAGTGCAAGTGTGAAGCACCCTCCCTCCCTTTTTGCCTGAAATATCTTCAGATTTCTCATGGTTGTCTTCTTTGTTTTAATTTTTCAGAGGACTTAAGGCTCTTGGAGTACGTGACTTAACCTACCGATTGGCTTTCTTGGCATGTAGCGTTCAAGCAACTAATCCAAGGGTACAGAACATTATATTTTCCCTTGATGTTGATTACACTTCTACAACCGTACGTATTTATCCAATGACACATAAAGTATTGCTTTCAATGAACTTTAATTTTTTCTTTTCAGTTTGGAGGTAAAGATCTTGATGGTGATGATGTTACAGCAGAAACAATTAAAAAACAGATGACCGACCAGGAGTGGCAAAAAATATATCAGATGAGCAAAGACAAGAATCTTTACCAAAATATGATCAACAGCATCTTTCCAACAATTCATGGTTAGTAAACACATGACAACGAATTCATTTATTGCACAAGGCCATCGCATTTTTATTAAGCACCTCTAATTAAAAGTGACAGTTGGGTAAATTAATGAAAATCATCATAGCCATTACTTGGATGGCATCTCTACATTTTGTCTCCTCAAGTTGATAAAAAAATTTCTCTTTTTTGTCATCAGGAAGTGACGAGGTCAAACGTGGAGTGCTTCTTATGTTGTTTGGTGGAGTTCCGAAAGTCACAACAGAGAAGACAAACCTTAGAGGGGATATCAACATCTGTATTGTGGGAGACCCCAGCACAGCCAAGAGTCAAATCCTCAAGTAAGATACAAATTTCCATATTTTTTTACCATTTACTGCATGGTATGAAGTGTGTGATTCTGCAACCTCTGAGTTCTTCAAATGATTTTGTTACTTCAAACTTTAAATACTGTTTCTTATGGCTGTGGACATTCAAGGATGTAGTAAAACCTATTCATAACCCAACTTTTCATAACCTATATTTTGTTATGTCATGAAAAATTTTAAGTTCGTACAATTTCCAGCATTCAAAGCAATATGTAGCCAGAGAACTCAGACCTTGATGATTTTTATAGTAAGCATAATACATAGTCCTTTTTTTCTAATCAGTGATTTAAATTTAATACATTTTCCTCTACCTTTGTCTCTCCATAATGTCAAGCTGATAGCCAATGAAAACACAGAAAGCTGGTAATAATTATTGTCTTGATGTGAAAGGTTTAATAAGTGGGGTCCTTTACAAATTCTGTTTGTAGGCACATAGAAGAATTTAGCGTCAGAGCAGTATATACCTCTGGCAAGGCTTCTAGTGCTGCTGGTCTGACAGCTGCTGTTGTTAAGGATGAAGAGTCCTCAGAGTTTGTCATTGAAGCTGGAGCTTTGATGTTGGCTGATAATGTAAGTTGACAGATGGATGACGTGACTGAAAGTTTACCTTTGGTAACAGGTCATTCCTTGACTGAAGGTTTGATGACACTGGGGTGTCAGTTGACTTAAGTGACACAGATGATAGTCAAATAACAGTTCAGTGACGTGTCTGAAAGTTGACCCATGGGTAACGGGTTATTACTTGACTGAAAGTTTGATGGCACGTGAGTGACAGTTGACTTCAGTGACACAAAGATGACACTTGAATGACAGGTGAGTGACTTGACTGAAAGTTGACCCATGGGTAACAGGTTATTACTTGACTGAAAGTTTGATGGCACGTGAGTGACAGTTGACTTAAGTGACACAGGTTATGCATTAGTCAATTCCAGCTGCGCCCATCCCCCCACCCCCCCTGGGCAACTGCAGGGCATTTGCGTGCCTTGTCAGTCCCGGGAGTGGGGCATTAGCAAATTTGGCGCGGCCCGGGGACCGGGCATTTGCCTGCCCCGGGCTTTTGACTCGCACATGGTTTTGACTCGAAATCCAAACATGGAGGATTTTATCGGAAAGGACCAGCAGTTTGTGGGAGATTGGCTCGTCCGTCAAAGTTAAGGACTGGACAAACTTGAGGAGTTTTAATTTCTTGATTTTATGCATTTCTTCATTGCTTATCAAGGCACGACTTGAACTATCGGGATCGATCAACGTGAATCGACGTACGTATTCTTCATTGATCAAGGATTTTATAATTAAAATTTAGTCGCAATGATTCTAAAACTATCATGATCAATTATTAAATTCTAAACATGTTTTTGTAAAGGGATCATCATTTACTTTTGCATATTATTAAAATATTCACAACAGATGACTTTTATGCAACAGACTATTTTATAATGGGGTTATTTTGGGGAACGTCTCAAAATTTTTAATTCCCTTAATCGGGATCATTGTTTCGGTTGTTTACACGTTGGTTGATGTCTTTCATCGTGTCCGGTTACGTTACAGTTAGGGTCTTATTTCAACACATGTTTATTGGTATATTGTATTGTGCAATAGGGTACATAGTCCATTTCTTGATTCGCTCGTTCAGTAAATGTACGCACTGTTGTATCTAACGTAATTAGCTGCAGTGATTCGCTTTCTTTCCCATCCCTCCCACCCTTATGGTGGACAGAGAGTTTTATTTCTGTTGATCTCTCGGGTTGTTATTTCTATTATAATAAAACTCTCTCCATGCCAAACAAAATGTGTGTCCTGACTTCTTGGTTCACGGGACATATTGGTAATAAATCTGGTAATAAATTTGGTAATAAAGCTTGTTGTTGTTCCAGATATTTCAGGGAATTTCAACTTGAATAACAGTTTGATAAACTGACTGAAGTTTGTTGACAGCTGACTTGCCTTCATTTACATGACACTTTAATGACAGTCAAATGACTTGACAGACTGAAAATTAACTTGACATTTGAAAGACTTGACTGAGCATTGACCTCTATGTGACAGGTAATGAGTGACAGTTTCACGACACTGCAGTGATACTGGGTGATTTGACAGAAATTTGAATTATAGTTGGCAGTTGACTTGTGTGTCACTTTGATGACAATTGAATGATGATTTGACTGAAAGTTGAGTTATTGGTGAATTGTGAATTCAGTGATACTTTCATGGCATAGATGACAGTTGGTTTACTAGAAATAAGTATGACTTACAGGCGACAGTTAACTTCATCATGATTTAGATGACATCTGAAAGTCATTTGGATGAAATTCGAGTAATGGTAAAGTGCTGTGACTGAAATAGACATGATCTGAGTGACATAAAGGTCACACGTTGGTGACTTGGCTAAAGTCCGACTCAAGGGTGACAGATGTCTTGAATGACTCTTAGGTGACACTTGGATGACAGTCTCATGACTTGATTGACTTTGAGTGACAGGTGACTTACTGGTGTTAGGTCACTTGGCTGACAATTGAGTGACTTATTTAATAAATGAAAGTTGACTTTGGGTAAAAGTTCACATAGGTGACACTTTTATGACATTTGAGTGTCAAGTTAAAAGTTGAGTGACAAGTGACTTGAGAGACATTTTACGTGTGACAGGTAACTTGTGTGACTGTTATGCCTCCAAAACTTGAAGTAGCACAGTTTGAACTGGTCAGGAGCAAGTTAGTTCTGTATGGTACTCATCTGAGACTTCAGTCTGTTTTCTGGTACAATGAAAGCTATGATAAGAGGCTGGGACTTGGTGTTTGAGAAAACAAGATTATCATAAATTATTTTTCATCTGTAGGGTGTTTGTTGCATTGATGAGTTTGACAAGATGGACCCCAAGGATCAGGTCGCCATTCATGAAGCTATGGAGCAGCAAACAATTTCAATCACAAAGGCTGGGGTCAAGGTAAAACAAAATTAACAGTATTTTTTTCAGTTTGTTCCAGTGATACTGTGCCCAAGTTCATGCAAATGTAGGTACATTTGTGCAAAATTGTAATTTAATGTACTTGTAGTATTGTTAATTAGATGTTGTTGTTGTTTTTTCCCAGGCTTCACTGAATGCAAGAACATCCATTCTAGCTGCAGCAAACCCAATTGGGGGCCGATATGACAGAACAAAATCACTGAAAGTGAGTTCAATGGTTACATACCTTGTTGGGAAATTTTATGAACGTAAGGAACCATATATAATATCTTTGACAAATTCCCTTCAGCAGTTGATTGACTACAGCAGTTCACTCTCCTAGGGAAAAGTTTATCTCCTTTGGAAAGTATTGCTAAAAGACCTTCCTTTTGATGGTGACATCGAAGATTTTTTTTTCTGAGGAGTCAAAAGTTAGAAACATGATAGGACTGAAGCTTTAACTCAAAGAAGAAATGGGTTAAGTGACGTTTTTTTTTCTTGCAGCACAATCTCAACATGTCTGCTCCTATTATGTCCAGATTTGATCTTTTCTTCATCCTTGTAGATGACTGCAATGAGGTAGAGAAATTAATGTTTATAATTATTGTGATCATACACGATTATGATACTATTGTATTCATTACTCAAGGGCCACCAAGGTCCCAACTGAATGTCTACTTGGTAGATAATCAGACTAATAATAATAAGAACTTAATTTACATGTCAAAGTGATCTAGTACGCTGTAAAGACAGGGTGCTAATTGGGGACACATACCGTAAACACCGGCGTATAAGCCGCACTTGCAGATAGCTGCACCCCGAGTTTAGAAGCTCAAGATTTGGAAAAAAAAATTTTGTCAAAAATTCATAGCAGAGTCTTTCCATTTATAAGCTTAAATGAACATATTGGCTGAAGTGAAGTCCTTTTCACTACGGATCGGTGATTCAATTTGTAGTCTGAATAAGACTCAAACACACACTTTAATCCTTATAACAAGTACAAAAAAGGTACGAAAACGTACTTGAACACAAGACCGCTTTCCCCGATGAACTTTTCCCCAGCATTTTTCCAGTTAAAGCTATTTAAGTCCAGATAATTTATTAGTTCGTTCTCCGTTCGCTTGCGTATCGAGGCTTAGTAGCCAGGCGTCTGATGAGAAGAGAGAAAACTGGTGACAAGTGTTGTCGCTTCGGTGACAAACTCGCCTGTGAAAGGGAGCTCGATAATTGCTTTGACAAATTTGCCATCAAAGTTGTCAACAACGAAGAAACAGTGGGCCATTTACCACCATTTTGGTGTTTTGGTTATGATTCATGGAAAATTACAGATTTTTTTCCAAATGTTCTCGCAGATAAGCCGCACCCCCGATTTTGAGCGAAGATTTAGGGTAAAAAGGTGCGGCTTATACGCCGGTGTTTACGGTAGCTGTTTTAGACACACAGACTTTTTACGATGGTATTGTACTAGAAACATTAAGAACAATTAATTCATTGTAAGGTCTTTTTGGTTAAGTGAGGTTTTTGAAAACTTAGGGGTCATGCCTGTTTTTTTTTAATTATTTGCAAATAGGTAACAGACTATGCCATCGCACGAAGAATTGTTGATTTACACAGCAGGCTAGGAGAGGCAGTGGAGAGAATTTACAGTGTGGTAAGTTTGTATAATTTTTTATTGTGTTTGTTGATGACATTGATGTTTTCAAGTTGGGGTAGATTCATCATTACAATTATTTCAATTAAATTAGTTACATATTTAGATGATTAAACAAAACTGTCTGAATTTTTGTGCCCTCAATGGCAAAGAAACATTGTTTTCAGGAGTGAGGCAAAGTCTTGTATTCAATCCAATGGATTGAGAGAGACAGGCAGCATCAGGGCTGGTGCTTAGAAAAACCCTGATATAACAATGCATATTCTCCTTACTGTTCTCCATACAGGTCTTATGGAACTAGTAAGGAGAATTTGTCTAAATATCAAGACATCTCATCCTTGGTGATCACTTCCTTTATTCTCAACACTTAAATGTTTGAACAAGTAGTGATGATGTAAGGAGAAATTTCATTTTTGTCACTGTTAGGGCTTAAAGGGTTTAAATCTGTAGCATGAAGTGGCAAGGAGGGTTTTCATTGCAGGGTTATCTCCCCTCCTCCGGTTTACTCCCCCCTCTCCAAGGTTACCCCTCCCCCAATACCTCTGGCCTACCTTAATTGCTCTTTGAAACTAATAAAGTTACTCCAATTTGTTTGTAGGATGAGATGCAGAGATACATTACATTTGCCAGGCAGTTCAAACCTACAGTAAGTCAGTTATGAGCTAAATCATTTTTTTCTTAGTCCTTGGGTAACCTTAAGAGGTGGCTTAGTACCCACCCTGCCCATTCTCTCTGACAAGTGCTCCTGTTAGACAAGTAATCGCTATAGAGGGGATTACACGTGGATACCTTTTTCCCCAAATGTTTAACCTTTTTTCTTAATTATCTCCAGGAGATTTCACTCAATCCAAAAATGCTATCATAGGATCATAGTGCGAGTTTCCATGAATCTGAGCGAATTTTTTCGCAATTTTTAAATTAAACGTAAAGAAGGACAAGGGGGTGGAAAATTGAAAATTGTTAGGAATTTAAGGTGAGTTAAAATTAAATTTTAAATTTAATAAACAACCCCAAGTGCTCTTGTGTGGGGTTGGCCTGTCTGGGAGTGTGTACAAAAATTTAACCCCCCTTTTATTTCTTTCTTAAATCTTATCCTATTTCCTCAAAATTCAGGTATATTCCCCCTTAATCCCTCCTTACGGTCCCTTATATCCAACTTACATTGAACATATCATGTTCGCTTAGTTCCTGCTATATCAATGCACGTTAAAACGCGTTTTAATATATTTTTTGGTCACATGGTAGAAAACAAAAACTAAAAATGGCGAAAAAGGCCACCCATGTCTCTGCTCCCCCTACCCCCTCATTGGGAGATAGGCCACTGGAGCAGAGCCTATGCATAGCTCCCACCCGCACCGGTCCGCCTGCACAGGGGCCCAATGGTTTACTGTAGATGATACAATCCATATAAATACAGGCGGAAGGCTCGTTTCCCTCTCTTGTGGGAATTTCTTTGGTGTTATACAAGGTGGAGCCTCGTTTTGGTGTCAGGTAATTTTGCATGGTACACAGCCTCAGAATGACTAAAATAAGCCAAATACTTTCAAATACCATAGAATCCATGGAGTTATGGTACTTTTTACTCAAATTCAGAACTTGTGAGAATTTTGCCTTTTTCCCCAAATGTTTTAGCCTTTTTTCTTAATTATCTCCAGGAGATGTCACTCAATCCAAAAATGCTATAATATAGGATCATAGTGCGAGTTTCCATAAATCTGAGCGAATTTTTTCATGATTTTTAAAATAAACGTAAAGAAGGAAAAGGGGGTGGAAAATTGATGAATTTTAAGAAAATTGAAAACTGTTAAGAATTAAAGGTGAGTTAAAATTAAATTTTAAAGTTAATAATTAATAGACAGATACCAAAACAGGCCACAAACAACCCCAAGTGCTCTTCTGTGGGGTTGGCCTGTCTGGGAGTGTGTACAAAAATTTAATCCCCCTTCTATTTCTTTCCTAAATCTTATCCTAGTTCCTCAAAATTCAGGTATATTCCCCCCTTAAGGAATAAGTGCCTGTGCTCCAATAAGTGCTCCTTTCTTTATAGAGGAGCCTCTAACTCCAATAAGTACCCCTTGCCTCTCACATAAAATAACACTTCTAATATGCTGTAGTTCTTCCAGCTGACATAGTGAAATTCAGTTCACGGTGTATACCCTTTTCTTTAAGACGTTTGTGGTAACCCTTTCACTCCTAGCATGCTTTTCAGTTTTCCAATAATTCATCAAACAGTAGTGAACATCGTATTTCGAAGTCAAGAAAGATTACACACAGACTTTGAAAAACAGTTTGTAGCCAGTCAGGGATGATTTGTGCTTTTTTTAGTTATTTATTTTTGTTTTGGATTAAGTACACTAGTTACAAATCAAGAAGTACCCCCCCCCCCCCAAGCAAGCATTCGTAAATGAGCACTTACACCTGGAGGTGCTAATTTGAATCTTTCTGGGTACACACTCTCATCTTTTTCAGATCAATAAAGAAGCACAGGACTTCATAGTTGAACAGTATAAACATTTGCGAGAAAGAGACTCAACAAGTAAGTGCATTGCAAATAATTCATGGATAAAAAGATACTCATGTTGTAGACCTTTAGCAGTGTTGCATGGCAGTCTGTTACCTGTGCTGGACTTCAAGGTGGTCTTAGTCAGAGGCACTGGTATCCATAGCATTAATTTTTTTTATTTGTCATTTTGTAGGCATGGCAAGGTCTGCATGGCGCATCACAGTGCGTCAGCTGGAGAGCATGATCCGGCTCTCGGAGGCAATGGCCCGGCTCTACTGCCAAGATGAGGTGAAAGATGGTTTTATTTGTCACAGGTAGCCCAAGTGTAATATAAGATTTTTATGGAAAATCGAACAGAGAATTTCCATGGATAAATTAATAAGCTTTAAAAAGTAAAGCTGCTTAATAAAGTAGATAAAATGTTACCTGGTGTTGTATTTTGTCCTCCTGTGAAGGTTTTGCACCTTTGGAGAGGTTTTGAATCTTCTACCCTAACAGTGTATAAGAGAAAGACAAGGTTGGCTAATGGAGTCAGATCGGCCATCGAACCTGCCTTGAAAACGACTCCAATATTCACACGAAAAAAGGCATGCACTAACATTTTGTCCCTCCGAGCTCATAAAGTAGTGCCTTGAGTTCTCCTTCCTGAAATCCATTGGAGTATTCCTTGATTCTTCCCTGCATTACACGATTGAAAAGATCGAACACAAGTTCGAAAACCGCCAACATTTATCCACGACTGGGGAAAGTTGCTTAGCTCAACCTCAGCCGTCACTGGGAACGAGCGTCAAATGACAGCCCCACTGGGAGAGGGCATGATAATTCTGAAAACACAAACGTTTGTGAGAAATATCATGCCCTCTCACATTGGGGCTGTCATTTGGCGCTTGTTCCCAGTGATGGCCCAGGTTTTAATGGTCGAGCTGGCCAACTTACCTCAGTCACGGAAAAATGGCGGCGGTTTTCGAGCTGGTGTCCGATCTTTTCGATCGTGTAATGCAGGGAACACTCAAGGAATACTCCATTGGATTTCAGGAAGGAGAACTCAAGGCACTACCTTATGAGCTCGGCAAGACAAAATGTAAGTGCATGCCTTTTTTCGCGTGAATATTGGAGCTATTTTCGAGGCAGGTTCGATGGCCAATCTGACTCCATTATCCAACCTTGTCTTTCTCTTATACACCGTTAGGGTAGAAGATTAAAAACCTCTCCAAAGGTGCTTAACCTTCACAGGAGGACAAAATACAACACCAGGTAACAGTTTATCTACTTTAGTAAGCAGCTTCACTTTTTAAGGCTTATTTTATTTATTTGTCAATGGGAATTCTCAGTTCGATTTTCCATACAAACTCTTATTACACTTGGGCTACCTGTGTTATTTGGTAGTGTGAGCATAATTCAGATTAATTCTGCCATTGAAATTGAACGCTGTTGGTAACACTTGAAGAACAAATAAATACTTTTTATTTAAGCTTTTATAGTTAAAGAGTGGTCACACTTGAGGACTTCATCCACAGACTCAAGAGTTAAAATCACCTTGCTGCACAGCTTAACAAACAGATTTATACCACAAGAAAGTACTGCTCAATATAGCTTTCATTTGAATGGTCATGCCTTGGGATTTCATCAAGGCTCACAAATATGTGCATTTCTGTTTCAGGTTCAACCAAAACATGTCAAAGAAGCTTTCCGTCTGTTGAACAAGTCCATTATCAGGGTAGAAACACCAGATGTCCAGTTTGATGATGATGAGGAGGAACAACAGGAAGGTAAAAACTATGAATGGTGTAACCAATTATTGTAGGGCTTGGTGCTAACAAGCTTAAGGGGTCTAAGTGATGGAAGTGTCCAAAATTGTTGCCAACATCCCCTTGCACCAATCCCTTATTTATAAGAACAAAATGGTTCCATGATAAACAAAATAGGATCATTTGGTCAGTCCCTAAATTTTTGTTGGCAAACTTTTTTAGATATCTTAGAACTTAATTAGTACTGAATTTTAATTAATAATGTGGTTGAATCAATTAGAACCAAACCAGTTGCGTCCTTGCGCTAATGATTGGCAGGACAGGATGGGACAAGGGAAAACATCTAGCCCTTGCATCAAGCTGTGACAGCCCTTAAACCTGTTCACTCAGATAATAGCAACTCTAAGTTCAGACTAAAAATATTGTATTGAGTACAACTTTCAACTTTCAAATCAAACCAGTTATTCTCACAGAACCCTTGTTCCATCTGTTGCTGACCAGAGGAGGAGGCTTTAGGAGTGAGACTTGTGTGTCAGATGACAGTCCAAAGCACATGCACTAGGATTGAAGTTGTACTCATACTCATCTATCCAATGGTCCCTAATAGAATTCAGACTCCTTCGTATGCAAGGAAATAGTTTTACTTTGGATAACAAAACTCATTTTGTTCCTTCTCTAGACATGGATGTGGATGCTGAAGGTGACGCGCCGGGATCTCACCCAACTGGAATGGTGAATGGTATCGATAGCGACAAAAGTAAATCCAAGCTGGTCATGAAATACAAGGATTACGAAACAATGGCAAGGCATCTTGTACTCTCCATAAGAAGAGCAGAGGACAAAGCTGGTGATGGTAAGTTGATTAGTATCTATTTTCTCCCCTATGACATCTTCATTGTAGGTGGTGAGAGCTGCAAAATGGTTAACAGTGGAATGGCAGGAATTTTTGCTAATTTGGCTTCGAGCTCACAAAGTCATGACTTGTGTTGTCAATTTATTTTGGACTTTTGTAGATGTCACATTTTCTGTGACAAGTGTTTTGTGAGCAATTCATACCAGATATCATTTGTGCTCCCAAGTTTGGTCCCAGGGTTGAGATTGCATTCAAGAGGAAAACTTTCTTATTTTCTGTGATTCACAGATGAAGAAGATGGTGTTCGCAGAAGTGACATTGTGAACCAGTATCTTAAAGACATCGCTGGTCAGATTGAGACAGAGGAAGAGTTAGCAGAAAAGAAAATCCTTGTTGACAAAGTGCTGGATAGACTGATAACCCATGTAAGTATGTTGCTTCTTGATGGATAATACCACAGGAGAGGGGAGTGACAGAGGGCAGAAAGCTGGAGAAAAGAGGAAGGGAAGTTTAGGGGAGGTGGAGAAGGGGGGGAGGAGGAAGGAGGATCCCAAAGGCAGCAGGAAGTGGGAGAAATATAAACAATTATACAACATTACACAGCATTTTGTAAAAGAGAAGGTGCAAAGAGGTGGGAGACAGCAAAAATGGGGAAGGAGCTGGGATTAAAGGGTACAAAATACAGGGCATTTGACTGTCTTCCCCCCCCCCCCAACCCCCACCAACCCCCACCAAAAATAGGAGTGAAAGACAACCAGCTAGATGCTTATGATACAGCAATGAAGTGAAACTACAATTGTGGGTGGGTCTCATAGAGCTTTTAATGTGACGGTGCATTGATAACTTTCCTTTAATGATTTCAGGACCATGTTGTTTTGGCACTGTCAAAGGAAGAAGACCCCTTCCTTGTTGTTCATCCAAACTTCAATTTGTGATTGAATGAACTTTCAAAGGAGGACCACTTGAATGGATCAATGATCATGGCATATGGAAGATATCTATCATTGACAACACTGTACATAAATAACACCTTTATAAAAATTAATATCCCTGTTCTGTGAAGTGTTGTAGGCTTCATTTTTGGGCAAGAACCTCGCAAAAGTTTAAAGTGCATATTAACCTTTTATACTACATAGAGTTTGCTCATAGTCCTGTTTATACTTCAAAAAGCTTCATTTCTGTAATTAGAGAGTGGTATGGTTAACCACTCCCTATTTCAACAATATTGAACAAACCTAGATTGAACAAGGGCACTGAATAAAGTGGGCCTTATTGTAGGTTGTCTTGTTTAGTTACCATAGTATATACCTTGGGGGACGGTTTTGCTGAAGTGGTGCCTATTTCACTAGTTAGCTCTTTTAAGGTGTGTGTGAAACACGGTTATTAACGTCTGTATGATAAATTAAATGCACTGTTTTCCAAGATGTGTCACAAATCTCTATATGTGCTGTATTAGACTGGGGATTTTTTCTCCTTGCTTTTCAGCCATGTTTGCTATTCAAACCTCCACCCAGTCTCCCATCCTTTCTCTTCTTGCTTTTTCTTCACGCTGCTCCTCCCTAACTAAACCTCCACTAATTTTTTTCTCGCTTTTGCTTTGTGCCGCTCCTCCATATCTAAACCTCTACTGTCTCCCATTCTTTTTCTTGTTGCTTTTTCTTCACATCACTCCCCACTATCTCAACCTGTCTCCAGTCTTACCCTTTTTCTTCTCGCTCTTTCTAAACACCGCTCCCAAATTACCACTCCCCACACTCTGAACCTCCACCCAGTCTCCTATCGTTTTTCTCCTTGCTTTTTCATTGTACCCACTTTCCACTATCTGAAGCTCTTTCCAGTCTCCTATCCTCCCCCCCCCCCCTTCACTTTTTCTTCACCATACTCTCCTTCATCTGAATGCCCAGAACAGGAAAGCTGTGAACAGGGAGATAAAGGGAGGATGGGAGCTAAAGAGCATTTGAAACTGAGACACTGAATAGCAGGGAAAAGGTGCAATACTGTATCAATAGCAAGGTGAAGGAGAAAGGTGTGAGCCATGTAGGTTACAGAAAGTGGGATCCCCCCCCCTCCTTGCCCCACCTCATCTCCTCTCTTCCTTGAGGTTGGTAGCATAGTGGTGTGTTGGAACTTACCAGAGTGGAAGCTATCTGAGAAAAATCTTACAAGCATTCATTGAGAAAAGGCCAAGTCAAAGTGTGAAGTTACTTACTAGTTATTTACGCATCCATGTATTTAGCAGGAAAGTGCCATTTCAAAATTCCAATTGGTGGCAGGCTAACCTGTTAGCTGTACACATAGTGAGGCCAAGGATCTGAACACAGGGTTACCACGTTGGAAATTTATCTCGTCAAAGAGGGGGACTTCAACTCCGGACCTCCGGATTGCAAGATGACTAACCACCAGGGCGTTGGCAACCTCTGGATCATGGACAATAATCACACAGCCACAAACTACGCTTTTATTCTTGGCTTATCCACCATTTAAAGTGTAAAACAGTGAGGTTAAACAGTTCCAAGATACTTGACCATTCACTGTAAACCTTCAGCCCAAAGCTGACTTGCAGATTCTGCCAACTGATTGTCACATTTATTGTAAATCTGCTTGGAGAAATTTTCAGTGATCAGGTTCTTTTAAAAGTATTCTCAAGTCTGGTTTGAATTAACATTCTGGAGTTTTTCACTGCTGCAGTTGAACCTTCCTGGGTGGTTATCTCTTGCAACCAAACATCTCTCTTGAGTGGCCACTTGACCATGACAATTTTCAGTAGAATCACTACATTTGAGACTTCTTGTAACAAGCCACCTTTCTTAGTATTTGGGGTTTACACTTCCAACAAAGCAAGACTGTAATATTTTACCCTCTTGACAGTTTGACATAATTGCAGTAAAAATAGAGATCAAATTGAAAATAATTTCACATACCCTTACAAATTTATTTTTTACAGAACTGGATTCTAAACTGACTGCACTTTAATACTGGTTAAAGTAGCTGGGTCCTGGATGTAGAAATCACATTTTTATAGCTTTAAAAGGAAATAGGAGGCAACAAGGACTACAGCCGTAGCATAACACCTTTTTGGAAAAAAGACTGTCCAGTTGTTGGCAGTTGGCACAGTATCTTGTAAAAGTCATTTCTTCTCTTCTTGCTCACATTAAACAACACCAGAGCTTCACAAGTTTCTTCACAGATCTTGTCAAGTTATCCAATTCGTAAAACTGTCCACAATTCAAAATGTTATTCATCAAAGTTCAGGTTTTCTTGCCTTGTTGCAAACATTGTATATCCATCTAAAAACTGTTAAGGGTATTTTCACAAATTATATAGATTGCAATCAATCTCTTTCTTCTAATTTATTGAGGTAGTAAGAACAGAGTGCAAGTGGCAGGTAAAGCAGGTGTGAGAAGAGGAAGAAGAAAGATGTCTTCCCCGTCCACAATCGCTCCTTGTTTTGACCACTGATATGCAATTTTAAGAGCATTTCCAGTTGTGCGTAACATCTGAGGGAAATAGGAGAACTGCTCAAAGACCAAACACTATATTATATCAAAAAATAAAAGTAAACTCTTTCTCTTTTGTGGCTTGTCAGTCAGGCACAGCTAAATGTTAACTTGAAACCCAGTCACTTCAAAACTGGAAGTTGAAAGATCGAAGGTTATCCAATATGTGTGCACTGGTACTGACTGTACAAGCTCTTTTATAGTATGTACAGTCTGTACAGATCATGTAAGCAAAAAATCATCAAAATCTGTCAACCCTCGCCCCATGGGTGAAAAATGAAAATACTCTGATGTCCCCATAATTTATGCACCAATGACTGCTTTCATAGCTTTGACATAATTATCACACAAATAAGGCCACCTTGACAGAGTCTCTAGGATTCATTTTTACTTGTGAAAAAATTTAAAGTATTGCAACTTACTTCCTTTAAATGGGTCAGAGGTGATCAACTTCTCTTTCCCCCTCACATTTTGTGGGCTGCTAATGACACAAGGGTGGAAAAATACATTGAGAAAATGAAGTGCCTTGCTCATTGAATGCTAAAAATATAAAAGGAAAAAACAGGACTTTGACTGTGCTAGCCAAGTGGTGCTACGCCAACAGGTGTCAAAGTGCATAATACATCCAGTGTACTGAATCAAACATTTGGAAATAAAACTGTAAATAAATTAGTTTGTAGTTTGTGTTTGGCATTGAAAGAACATCAAACTTGGTCAGTAATCCAAAGGTTTGATTTCCAATAACAAACGATATTGTTAACTTTGTTTTGAGCGTATGCTCATGCGATCAAATGGCAAAGTTTGGTGTCTTCCCATGTATTTCATTGAAATCTTGTTGAATTTGACCGCATGCTGAGAATAATCTTAAACCATTGTTGCATTATATTGGCACAATATACTCAAAGAATTTCATAACTTATCTATTAGTTTAATATGAAAGGCCATTGTTATTTTGCTGTTATATTTAGAATTGGCCCTTGAATCCACAAGAGCATAAAAGAGGAATAATTATTCTAATTAATCATTTTGACTAGTCCAAACAAAAATGATCAGCTGGCAAAATAGACTGCCACTTGAATGATGTTCACCTCCAGCAAACCAGTGAATTACCTTATCAATCATTTCTACTCCTTTCTAAACAAACCAATAAAACCAATAAATCACTCGAGTCTGCAGGTCACACATTTGGCTGAAAAGATTGCCACCTGAAAGGTGTCCCACTCAAGTTAGGTGGATAGCACAATGAATACTCACTTAAATCAAAGGAAAAGTATGATCTACCGACTGTATGACCAACTAAACCAGAATATTCTTGTTTGTATTTATAGACAGTACAAGAACATGAACAATATTAATCCCACACTGATTTGTTTCAGCTACTACTTGGACGATAATCTACAAACAGAGAGGTTGCCTAGGTAAATGGCAGAAATAAATAATTTTTTGGCATTAATGTTTCTCTTCATTAGCAGAGAAGCTTTCTCTAACCCAGGGGTTGTAAATGTATAATTACGTAATATAACAATAAATTACTACCACTTCACATACTCGTACATTATTCCACATTGCCTATGAAATCATGTATGATTCGGTTTGGTGGAAAATTGTTTCAATTTCCCCAGGAGAAGTAGTTTACCAATTGCTTATTTGTTCCAAATCAACCTTACACGTGCCAGTTTACGCATCTGTGTCTTGAACGTCTTGAACGCCAGGGACACTTTGAAGTGACCGTGCTCAATATAAAACGGAAATAGATCATCTGACCATGACCAAACAGCAATACAACATGGCACATTGCGTCACGTCGCACACGAGGGCAACGAATAAAATCAATCAATTTCAACTAAATTTGTTAGTTCAAGCAGCTCTCTAAGGCATTTACAATATTCAATTGAGGTTCCCGTGAAAAAAGGCGGAAAACGTGCTAGAAGTCATGTTCACGTTTTAGAAATCTTACATTCGGATTATTTTCAGCTTTTACATAAGTACTGTTCCAGAGAATAAAGCTTCAAAACCATAACGTTATTTAATGGCTACCAAGAAAAACGGTTTCAAAGCGGTATTGTCCAAAAAGCCACCTTAATTTAACTATAATTATTAAAGCTCGCCAGACAGTTGCACAAACACTAACTCATAGCTCCCTTGGTATTCAAAAGGATACAGATTCCCGCAACTGAGGTTAAGAGGCAAGCAAATATAGCTATGTTCCTTCTTTTCATCTGTGTAATTTTCCTTTGCCTCAAAGCAAATTGTCTGTTGACAATTTCCATGCGCTTTTTCTCAGCTTCCGTAAATTCGCTCGGACTGTCCGCCATTTTGAAATGCTCTTGGTATTGCCCGCTGACCAGGAGCACGAAACCACAAGCTATGACGTCATGTTGGCTAGAATACTCATTTCATAACGAGGCAGTTTCGTGACTTTGACCAGATCGCTTCAGGCATTGACGTCAATGGAAAAGAACCAATCAGAATTTAGCTTTTATTAGAAGTTCAAGAACTTTCCCGAGTTTTGATTGGTTCATTTTGGTCATCCGACGCCAAAATACAATGACATCACTGTTACCAAAATAGTTTGTTCAACCTATAAAACCTCAGTGACTCAGCGAATTTCTTTTGATCACGATCACGAGATTTTGTTCTGAGTGCGGTGTTGTTGAGAACTGAGGCGTGTTTCTTTCTCCTATAAGACAAGTGAGCTAAAGAAGTTCTTGCTCCAAGAAAGTCAATTTATCTACGAGTTATTTTATCGAGACTAAAGAAGCGGAGACACACAAGTTATAAAACTGAATCAAGGAACTTTACTTCAAGCTTTCGTAATTTTACCGCTGAAATCTTCCCTGCGTTTGTAAGAAGCTAGTCTACAGACATGGGTGTTGGAAAGAAATATTTCAACTCTGGGAACTTATTTCAAATTGCAATGGCCCTTTCAATGATGAGGCCAGATCTTCAAGGATTTGTTGGCCAAAACACAACTCCACCGATGCCAGTTATGGGGTATCCGCAGAATTACACCGGAGTTGCCTTTGCGCCAAGCAGCACAAGCAATTTCAACTTTCATCTAGCGGCGAAAGAAGCAGCTGCAGACTACAACAACCCTTTGAGTCAGTATCTGGACTGGCATACAACGAGTCAGAACAGATTTGATAATGATGGGGTTGCCATGCTTTTCAACGGGGAAAGTCACGCTCCGAGAGAAGCACGGACATCTTTCAGTACCGAGTTGGAAAGTGGTTACAGTTCGGATGGGGGCCGCTCACCCTCAGCCCTTTCTTCCGTTTCTGGCTCACCACACCACGATCGTGACTCAAGCTATGGAAATTTCCAAGTACCCGAAGAAGTCGGTGCCGCTGCAAGGGGGTTTACACCGACCGATGAAGAACTTCTGAAAGATTTCGATTTTGAGCTAGAAGATTACATCGATCTCGAGTCAGTTTACGCTGGGCCTCCACAGAAAAAAGCCTTTTCACCAGTAGAGCAGCCCTTCTATCCAAATGTTAAAACTGAACCAGTGAGCCCAGTCGACACCTACACAAGTAAATTTCCTAATTCTCCGCTAGATGAATTCGTGCCTGATTTCGACAGCAAGGATCCTTTGGAGGAGATTTCACTGGAAGAGCCTTTCAACTTTGATGGCTTCGACCAGTTGGACCCCTTCTCAATTGATTTCAGCTCCACAAGCGAGGAATTACAAGAACAAGGGACAGAGCAAGACACTGCATTCGATTTTGAATCGTTTGCTGATAATTTGGACTATGGAAACGATCTTCCCCTTGACATCTTCGATCCGCGGCCGGTCACACAAACAGCAATTGAGAACAAACATGACAGTTTGCTCCCTCTCGGTCAGGAGCCCTTGCCAGTTTTTTCAGAGGCTACAGCTACAAGAAATGACAGCGGTGGTTCTTTTACAGGTACGTCTTTCCTTTATATGTTAAAACGTGCTTTTAATGGCGAAAACCGTATTGCAGACAGGAAAATAAACTATTTTAGTCGGAAATCGTTACGTAACTACACGGCTGCAAGCCAACAAGTGAAGTACAAAGATCCAAGAAGTATTTTACATTACTGAGCGTGTTCGTGTTTTGTCCTTTCTTTTTCAATTAAAAATCGTTTCGAATCTTGAAATTTCACGGATATATTCAAGATTATATTTAGCAAGTGTGTAGTCGAGAACTGTTGTGTTATTTACAAGTGCAAAACAACAAAGGACCAAGTTATGAAAAACAAAAATTTAAGATACTCTAAATTTTCTCGTCTTTAGAAAAAATGTGAAGACTTTCGTGACACTTGCGTTTGGGATTATCTTAAAGCTTTTATTTTGCTTAGAAACAGTTTTCGTTTGCTTTGACAACTTTCTTTTAGTTTCGTGACTTTGAGCGAATTAATTAAAACATTGTATTGTTGTAACGAGGGTCCAATATTTCGCTTGCCCGCAAGGAGTTGTTTATACTGTACCAATTAACTTTACTTTCGTCATAGGCGCTCATTTCAATAGAATGTAGTTTCTCAGCGGGTGATAAAGTCTGCATCGACCTGGAAAGAAGATATTTGATAGAGACCCGATATTCTTTGACTGTTGTGAAGTATGGGAGGGGTGTAATAAGGAACTTGATGAGAGAGCATGGTATATGTGGAATTCCGGTTATGAAAAACTTCTTTGCCAAACAAAATTGTTCACATTGAATATTCAAAAGATTATTTCCATATTAATGAGACTGATTTTTATCAGTAAATTGTTTGACGGGTCTAACATGTTTGTTTGTCTTTTTGTTCTGTTTAGAATCTTCGTTAACGCAGTCCATTAATGGGAACTGGGAAAGTGCGTCGTTGCCATTGTTGTCAAGTGCAGCTATAAAGCAAGAGAAACTAGATTACTCATGCCCATCGACGAGTACGTCTACCAGATTTACACCTGTAAAAGTTCCAAGGGATTTATACAAAGATGGAAGACCCAAAGTTGCTTCCTCCTCTGCATCACGGTTTGCTTCTGAGGATGAAATAGTTGACATGAGTATCAGTGAATTTAACACCTTTTTGGAAACGCTGCCTGAACCCGAGGCTCAAAAGGCGAGAGACATTCGCAGGAGAGGAAAGAACAAGGTTGCAGCTCGACTGTGTCGCAAGAGAAAGTTAGAAGTAGTTTCTGACATTGAAGAAGACCTTGAAAAACTTAGAGAGAGAAAAGAAGAGATCCTAAGAGAAAGGAAAAAACTGCAGGCTGAAAATTCTTACTATAAAAACAAAATCAATGAACTGCAGGACCACCTCTTTAAAAGCTTGCGAGATGAGAGTGGCCGACCTCTTTCACCAAAAGAATATTCCCTTTTCCAAGGAGCTAATGGTAGTATATATGTAGGAAAAAACATTGACTCTGAATCAAGAAAGAAGCTGTCGCGCAGTGATAAGTAAGAGTTGTTAAATGTGACTAAACCCCTCAGTGGTGGTTTATGCATGAATTTGCAGCAGTTGTGAAGGTCATGGAGAAATCACAACTGACATTTGAGGACCCAAAGTTTTTGAGGAGACACATACAGAAAGAGAGATAGCAATTTTTTTCAAAACTACAAATTTATTGTTTTTACCTCAGTGGTTAGAGCACTTGTACAATTTACAGAAGGTCATGTGTTCGATTTGTGTCAGAAACTCAGATTTATTCTTTGTCCCATCATCGTAACATACTGAATATTGCACCATCTTTCTTACACTCCAGATACATTGGCATTTTAAGATGCAGGTCATACAGTCAAATACTTAATATAACCTATTTATGTTGGAGGAAAACCAAGAATCAGAAAATGTTACTAGTCAGTGGCAAGAAAACAGTAGTTTGTAAAAATCTTACGTCAGGTCACATATGAAAGTTACATAGGTTTCAGTGGCAGGTCTAGACTTCCGTGTAGTGAGGGGGCGTAAAGAAAAAGGGAAGAACATTCTAAATGAAAAAAATATATATCATGCCTTCAGTGGGCGTGGACCCATACACCCCTCATCAAAATCTACCATTGGTTCACAGCTTTGTCAATCGTAATCGTATATTAATCACACATAGTATTTATTTGGTGTCTCGTGAAAATATTTTCGAAGGTGATTTTTAAACAGAAATTTTGATTTATCTCATTTCAAGGCTGTGGAATGCAGTTTGTTCATTATTTTATTTTCATGTTAACATTTTGAGAAATTTTTAACTTTTGATATCCAGGCTACATGTCTCTCTTTCTTATGGGCAGTCCAGAGGGGTCAGGAGTAGTACAAGGTGTTCACTAGAGGAGGTTCAACTGTACACAAAAAAGTGAAAATTAACTGGAAAACGTTAAATTTGTACATACATCTTAAACTTAGAAGTAATGAAATGTTTAATCATTTAGCTTATCTTTCATATTTCAAGTACACAAAAAAATTGAAAATTATCTGCCAGACTGTATTGCTAGAACTACTTGTTCAGAATTACACATTTCTAAGGGAAGGATAGAGTCTCGAACATAACACCTTAAAAGTTCTTGGGTTCCCATTAAATGCAACTACACATTCATATTGTACATAGTGTAAATATATAGTGTTAAATGGTATTAAATATCTGTAAAACACTTAATAATGTTATAATAGAAGTGAACTCACTGTTCTAGAGTTAAAATTTCATTGGTAAAGGTTTTTGTAAGAGAAAAAACTGAAAAGAGGAGAAAAAAAGTAAAAAGTTTGTAAAAAATAAAAGGAATTTGTTTAAGAACAGATGCGTAGTTAAAAATTATTAACCATCAAAATCCAAATCTGTTAATTCAGAAGCATGTTAAGTTAATATATGCTTCTGGTGAAATTTTGTTGGGGGAAAACCCTTCTGATTAGACAAACAAGATAATTAAATAAGGCTCGTTTGAAGTTAAACTGTCAATTTATGGCATAGCTTGCTCACAGGGGCAGGGGCAACTCCCATGTGAAAGGGGTGTGGCTACTCATAAGAAACTGTTGGATTAGGAGACCTATGTGGGCGTGTTTCAAGCTTTATTTGAGCCGTAAAAGATGTCCTAGTAATGACAGCTATTTAAAGATTTCATATCTGATCCGTCTAGGACACCAGCACGGTATAACGTCTTTTTTAAAATTTATTTCTTTGTTTGCAACCCTGTCCTGTGCAACCTAAGTGATACAAACACTGAATACAAGTAGACTAAAGCAAACAACAGTAAACTGATCCTTACAGCGAGAAGACTGAGAAATTAAAATTGAGACAAATGAAATAAAGTGATGTATTTGCCCGATATTTCGGTTTGCAAAACAAACTTTCCTCTTAATACAAGTACCCTTCCCCTTTGAATTGGGAATTACTCCCCCTCCCCCCCCTCCATCCTGGAGCTTGCTACGTTACACCGGCTCGTTCTACCGTATCCGAGCGACTGTTTCACTTGGGCGAAGTTCAATGTATATATAACACATGTACGAAATGAATACAATGAAGTTGTTGTTGGGCCTCAGTTATCAACGAGTCAGGAAAAAGTGCAATATGCTGATGACGTAGAACTACTTAAAGGCTACTTATGATTGGTTCTTTTAAGAGAAATCACTTAAAAATAACTTATAGTCAATTTAACCAATCAAAAACGTCCTAGGTATTGATAACATTCGTCATAAGCATGGAAAGTAAGCTCGATACTTAGACGCCTTTTGAGGGTACTTTGAAGTCGGCGCAAAAAAAAAAAAAAAAAAAGCTGGGGACCACCGCGATGCTCAGTCTGCAGTATTAACTGTAGTAAGTGATAACTTCCTGGAGAGAATAAGGTACTTCTTCAAAACGCTTGCCCTCAGTATTTCGCACAGCAATTATTTTAGTCTGTTACTCAATCAATTATGATGAGTGGAGTGAAATGATCAAATCTATGTAGTTTCATAAAATACTCACTTTAGTTTTCAGAAATCTGATTGGTCCCTGTTCGAGATATAGGATGCAATGTATCGTCACTACCTATTTTGGAAAGCTGTGTTCATTTTTAAATAGTAGAAAAACTGAATTGCCCTTTCCTTCTCTTGTTTTCCCCTATTTTTTCTAAGTAACTGGACTTTTTTCCCTATGATTAAGTATTATTCCACTCGTCGCTGCAACCACTCGAACCAAACAGTGAAAGTTATCTATTTTTGACATTTTTGGCGGTGACGGTGGCGAGCGAATGACATCATAGGAAGTCTTTATTGACTTTTTGCACTCGCAACGGCAAATATTAATGTATCGCTCGGAAATTTTGGAATGAACATTTAAAAAGTATCACAATCTGGCCCCTCTTTTTTATCACTTCTGAAGCGCTTCCCGACAAAATTAATAGAAGACTTTTTAGACTGCTACACGGCGCTTACTCTAACGACGGTAAAATGGGAGGAACTCTGGAACTATTTATTCAGCTGGCTAAAGTTTAGGATGATGAACCTATTTAAAAATAACGTTTACCTTACTAAATATGACCTCGTGGGATAAACACAGGCAGTAAGCTAAGCCCGAAGAGACAGATCCGTCAGTGGAAAGTTTTGCAGCTTTTGCTATAGTTGTGATCAGTGCGGTTTAAGGGGATTTTAGATCAGCCGAGTTTTTCGGAAAAGCTTCAGAAACTTACATAACGTTCGATAAAATCCATGTCTCTCCAATATTCAGCTTTAAACAGTTACAACAATCAAAACAGCCGCGGAGAGAGCAGGAAACGGCATTCTACGTACATTTTCCGGTACTTCTGTTTGGACTGTACTAGCGGCGATATGAAAGCTGAGAATGCGCTTGGGACCTATTTGATAGCCAGTATAACCAAATTAAGAGGCATCAATACTGAATTGAAGTAGGCTTCAATGTGAGGAAACAGCAACATCGAACACTTATTTTGAGCAATGGCAAGTATTTACCGTATTAAGTCAGCTTGCTAGTCAGAAATACACCATTTCGATAATTTTATGTCCAGATAAACTTCCTCAATTTCGTTTCGTGTCGTTCTTGACTTTACCTACTCGCTTCTGAGGATTGAAGAAATTTGATCGGGCTACGTAGGTCAGGAGAGAAGTTGGGCTAGATAGAATTTCACCCAATAGCCTCAGCTTTTATCTCAGGGTCAAAATTCTTGTTTAAACTTAAAACTACGAGCATTTTCTGTGGGGGGGGGGGACAGGGGGGTGGGAGACCGGGAGAAAAGGGGGCGGGAGGTGTACGGGAGGCGGGAGAAGAGGGGGCGGGAAGCGGGATTCCCAAGGTGGCGGGAAGCGGGAGAAAAAGGGGAAAATTATGCAACATTGCGCAATATTTCGCAGTCGAAAAAATGCAAAGGGGCGGGAGCCAAAAAATATAGGGCGGGAACCGGGATTAAAGGGTACGGGAAGCGGGAGGTTCAAACCCCCCTATCCCCCCCCTTTCTGATGCACAGGAGTAGCGGAAGATTAGCCTGAAATGCCTGTGGATTGAGGGGAGGAGTCGTCCGACATGTCAGAGAAGATATGAAGTGAATTCTTGAAAGGAGAACAAAACATAATCAGTTTATAATGGTCTTTGCTAGATATGACTGAAGGAAAACAGGGAAAAAGGCGGCCCGATTTAAGTTTTCAACTGAAGTTGCAATCCGTTTCCATCTTGACCATTCGAGGACAAAGGCACTTATCTACAGTTTTAGTGCACTAGTAAAGCAGTCAGTTTAATAAAAACTGGACCAATTTTTTGGTTTCCCATCAATACAAACATGCCATTTGGCATCTTAATAGTTGATACTAAACATTGGCAACCTAGCCCCTTAAGTTCATGATTTCTCTTCTTAGTCACAAGTTCGAATTAAAGAGGATTGAAAAGAAAATTATTTTAAAATAAAGATAAGACAACATCGACAAAAGTTTTTTTTTAAATTGAATTTCATTGGGGCCGTGAAAACATCCCAGGGGGGGGGGGGACTCCCATATGAAGGTGACGGGGATGCTCGTCGTCTCGCTTAGGGGTGTAAGTCTAATAACAGAATACAGCATTCGATATAAACATCTTAAGCGCAATTTAAATCACCATAGCTCTTATTTGGTTGTCTGTTTTAGTATGGTTTCCTTTAGGGGTCAAATTAAGCCTGAGCCACGCCCAGATTGGTCTCCTTTAGGGTTTTAATTATAATTTTCCGACAAGCATCCCCGTCCCTTTCATGTGGGAGTCCCCCCCCCGCCGGGGGAAACATCGAAACGTTGTTCGTTAATTTTATCTCTCACCTGTACGTTACTTGTCACAAATTTATTGCAATGCGTCATGGATGACGCGTTGATGTTGGACAAGTGTTCGGACAGTTCTGCAAACATTCACATGCCAAGTTCATGTTCCGGTGTCAGACCGGATTTTGAAGGCTTTGAACCTAATTTACTAGCGAATTTCGAACTTTCTTCACTTCAAGTCATTCTTTTTACGACTTTCATATGACATTTAAAAGTACTGACACAGTCATGCCAAACAACCTCTAATGCAAAGTTTACAGAAAACCTAAGGGGTTCCATAAACCCATAGACCTCTTAAAAGAGAATATGAGAAACGGCACGTTTTCAGAACAAGGAAATGCTATTTTTGCTTTTAAGCGCGGCATGCTCAGTGACTTAATTAGTTCCTGCGTACCGAGTCGCCGGCAAAGCAGGTCTCGGTGTTTTTTGCACGAACACCAAGTCAATAATAAACCTCAAGTTTTATTACGGTTTTCACAGGGAGGTCCAAATTCATTAAAGGGGTCAAAATCAGGGGGTCCAATTCTGCCAGTGGATTTTGACAGCGAAGTCTAAATCCGCTACGATACCGAAAGAAAATGACGTTCGTAAGCGCGCACCCGCGTTCCGTCGTACCCAGGGGCCCGTTTCTCGAAAGTCCCGGTAACTTTTCGGGCCCGGAGCTTTAAAATCAAAATCTATAGAATGGTGGTGTGTAGCTTTTAGCCCGCAAACCAGCTCGACTTGTTTCGTCAACTTAAAATTTGACTTCTTTGCTTTCAGAACCAACAAAATTTGAATCTTTAGGTAAATTTTACGCGAGACTTTCGAGAAACGGGCCCCAGGTGTATAATGCATATCCTTTCGAAGTCAGGCCTCAATAATACACTATACTGCAATAAAGCACAATACTGCAGCATAATATTGTCGAAGGGTAGGGGATAGGAGAAGATAACCGTAGGACAGCCGACCCATAGCCTTGTAAGACGCGCCACACGAGCGCGCGAAATATTTCCTCGCGCGTCAAGCATCCACTCTAAAGAAAAGGCCGAACGCCAAACCAAACGAAAATTTAGCATGATGGCAGATTATCGTTGGCAATGTGTTTTTATATCTCTCAGCTCATAGGTTTTGTTTTATGTGGGGGGGGGGGGCAGGGGGGTGTCATTGGTGATGAAATTAGCCATTGAGTGTATAACGTGCTGATGAATACACAATCCATTTTACCTTTATTATATGTAATTGTTTACCTAAACACATCGATGAGCATGTGTTTTTTGGTTTTGTTTAAAATTAACGTTATTTAAATATCAACGCTATACTAGACTGCCAAACATTCCCTACTTTACACGAGTTCTAAATACAAATGCAGTCTTAGAATATAAGTTATGGAGCGAGTAAGGGACCAAAGAAAGACTGACAAAGGAAGGGATTGTACTATTCTCGGCCCCAGAGCCAGGTGTCACTTCTGGCTGGCGCAGCGAAAAGGGACAGATGGATCTGAGGACTAGGGCAGGACTATCCCTTTCCTATCTTCTTTTCCCTTCCGAGCCTCGGGCTGGATTCATGAAGCCCTCCTAAGCTAAAATGTGTCCAATGTACTGTCGGAAAACAAAAGGCTATTGTTCAGAAACAATACTTAGGACTCATCCGGACTTAGGACAGATATGTGAATCCTGCCCCTGGTTAGGGTTGCAATTTAGGCTTTAGTGAGGTCTGCCTTCTATGTTATTGAGTAACTGGGGTTTTTCTTTTCCGCTTTCATAGGTGCTACCTTGTCGAATTCTTCTAGATAAAGTATAGAGACTATTCTGCAGTCTTTGCTTCATTACCTTTGGGGCACTTAAATCTGTGTCCTGACAGAACAACTTCATATTCACTTCTTCCTTTCTCTGGCTGGTTTAATGTAACAACATCAAGCCGCAGCAATACTAGAGCAGCATTTGCTCATTAAAATAACTTACTACCAATTTTATAATTTTGTATTCCTTATTAAAAAGGCATTCATCTTCCAAGGTCACGCCACTATACACAACAACCTTCGATGCCCACTAGATGAGATCTTAACAACAACATTAAAACAATGTTCCCACTGTTAGAACTATGATAATGGTCTTGTTTCTTATCTCTGGTCCAATGCAGCTTCATAGGACTCGATAGGACCACCTAACGTGTTACATCTTCCACTTAGCAGTTTTCCATCATTTCTTCCCTTGAGTAACTATGTCTTTGTTATGTTGGTCATTTTCTGTTGTACTACAATCACTGTGGCTGGCACTATTGTATGCACCGCACGCTCGTTTTTGTTTCGTCTCGTTATTTTCATGAGTTCAGTGTACAATCCTCTCATGTCCAGAGGCACCACTCGTCTATAATCTTTGCAATGAGAGTCACTCCAGAATTCAGATTTCTTTCAGTCTGTCCTTGATTCCACTACTGATTCACTTCAATATGGCTTGGTACGTGTTGTCTTCCTCTAAGAAAAGACAAACGAAAAATTGTCAATTTCACAGTCATGGACTGTAATTTTTGGCCTCCAGTTAGGTCAGAACTTATAACAATATGAAAGCTAGTAACAACTACAAAGTGATCAAGGACCTTGGAAATTTCAATCAAATAATTGAAATTATCACTTAAGAAAACTCAGAAAAAATCCTCAGAGAAATAACAAAACACAGATTCTGGGATTCAACCATGCAAAACCACGATCCACAATGTTAAAAGATGCTTGCATGATCTCACCACTGTACCCTGCACCCGATCCCTATTGTAAATTACATGTATATACTAAATAATTTATTTTGTTTCTCGGCACGCTGACAATCTTAGGAGTTGACAATATTAAGTTTGGTGTCTGTAAAGAAAGGGACATGTACTCACCTCTTACAAGCTGTACGATAAAATGTCCTTCATCCACAAAATTTCTTACCATCTAAAACAGTAAGAAAGACATTGAAACAGTTAAACCTGAGATGAGAATACAGCCATTTAAGAACGAAACCCTGCTTTGCAAAACGTCCACCGTTTGATGATGTGCATCTGTTTTTCTTTCTTGAGGTAACTGAACGATTTTGAAAAGAAAGTCAGATGGTGTAATAAAACGTGAAAATGAAGAGCTCGAGGTGGCCAACATAACCTTGCAGGCGGCAAAACATTTTGTCATGAACAGATTGATATGGAATGGCATTGTTTAGGTATGCCAGCCAAAGCTCCACTCTGAACATACTGGCATGCATTATTCAATGTTAACAATATTTAGACCAGAGTACAAGTTCAGTACAAGATTTAGCGAGAGACGACTGTAGGTCTTTTCAAACCTAGTGAGCATGCTTTAGGTTGTCAGGTATTATTAAAATCTTATTCCTGGAGCACGTTTCACTACTGGTCAGCAACATTAGGTTAAGCGACGGCCCTTTGAACATGACCAGTTTGAAATTCCAAAGAGATTTTACTCCACTGTAAATGGTTTGAGCCCAGGAGTCATATCATAAGTGAGTAAATTATGATTGCCCAGGTGAGTGTAGTCCTGAGGTCTGTTTGTGATGACATTGACTGACGTTTCGACAACCTGAGGAGAAGTCACCAGTCAGTGACTCTGCTGATGACTTCCATTCAGGTTGTTGAAACGTCAGTTGATGTCATCACAAACAGTCCTTCTCAGGACTACACTCACCTGGACGATCGTAATTTACCGACTTATGAGGTTTTACTCCAGTACATAAATTACTAAGTGTTCCATTGAAAGGGTTTTTCAAAATTTAATTACAATGTTACACCAATGATTTACACCTAATTACAATAAATAAAATGACAGAATAGGGAATGGTATAGTGGCCAGAAATCTAATAAGAAGTAAATAAAAATTAAAAACAAAAATGTTTGCACACCTCATCATCCACCAGTACATATATTCCTGTTGGACCTTGTCTAAAAGTCGATGGAAATATACAAGTAAATAAACAAATAAATAAATAAATAAATAAATAAGTAAATAAGGTCAATCATGTGGGTCACAAACATATTTTTTAAAGTCTAAATCTACAGCTGTAACTGGTTGAGGGATACCTTTGACAGGTATATAATAATAATAACAATAATAATAATAATAATAATAATAACAATAATAATAATAATAATAATAATTAATACAAAGCTTATATAGCGCTTATTACAACGTCTCTAAGCGCTTTACAATTCTAAGAGCTAGGTAACAACTGAAACAAATATTACAAATAAAACGTAACATGTTTTTTTTTTTTAAGAAATCCAACTGGCAGGAGGCAAACCAGTTGGCCATTTACAAGTGCAGCCGAAGGATTTATAACTCAGGACTGCCGTGAAACAAATCCATGAAGTGCTCAGAGTGGGATTCGAACCCAGGACCCACGGACTCGAAGTCCAACACCCTGCCTCCTTAATACTTAATACTTTTTAATACTGATGTGGTGACCATATTGATTTTCTCATTACGATAATACTCATTGAAGTTGAATTATTCTTGTTTTGTGATAATAATTCACTGATTCTGATGAGCACTAAGGGATGCCCAGGGGGCAGATAATTTTCAATATAGCTCCTGTATCACTCAGTAAAAAGAGCAGTTGAAAGACAACAACTTAAATTAAGTCCATTGTAATCCCAAAGTTGTGTCGCTGTTCACCATAACATAATTTGTCAGCTGCACAAAGTTTTTGATTAGTTTTAACAACTTCATAATGGTTTTGATATCAATTGACCTATTAAAATGAAAGGAATCTGAGAGACAGAATTGTCAAGTATGTTCATGCTCGAAACTCCTTGTCTCAAAAATCTCGGATTTGATTGGTGACTTGAAACACAAGACATTAAGAAATTGTTACAAAGTTGTCAAACAGATGTCAAAAGTGTAAAAAACCAATCATTTTACTTCTGCAAGTCGCAATGCTATGGCACATAGCAATGAATATAATATTGACACTTAAATATTACAATTTACAGAGGAAAAGTTTGCATGAATTTGTTAAGGGGCCGACCATTTAACTCTTGAGGGGGGGGTATGGATGATTTCGAAAAATAAAAATTTCCTGCAAGCCCTTGTCGGAAGAAAAAAATTGCATGCAGCACAAATGAAATAGAAAAAAATTCTTGCACTGCTGCAAGCAAGAAAAAAAATGTTGCAAAGCTATAATTTCTTCATTCCAGGGGGACTTTACAAAATCCCAGCAAAACTGCAACCATTCTTCCCTTGCTCCCTTTAAACTCTAGAGTTGGTCATGCTTCAGAATGTGCAATTGCATTCTTAGCTTTATAGGGTCCGACAATCTGTGAGCCAGCGAGCCACTCCAGTTAGCCTAAATCACACTCTGGTTTAGCCAAAACAACATCCCAGTTAGCCTACAGTTATTAGCTTTAATAGGTAGCTTGCGGTTAGCCCTATATAATGGGATATAAAGGGATTTCTGGCTTGCACGGTTCACAAGGCTCGCCAGTCATAGGAGTCATGCAAGCCATTATGGTTAGCCTAAATTACACATTGGCTAGCCTAGTTAGCACTGCAGTTAGCCTACAGTTCCTTTATAGGTAGCTTGCGGTTAGCCTTTTTATTGGGATTAGGGATTTCTGGCTCGCTGGCTCGTACTGTATCCAAACTCGTTAGCTTTATAATGATCAACTAACTTCAATTCTGCTTTCACATTTGTTTTTGAGATTTCAGTCCACTTTTAAATTTTAACTTATGATTCTAGCAGTAATTACCATGCTATGAGCATTTCTGAACTGCTTTTTGCTTTTTTTTAAAATAAGAAACTAAACATTTCAAATCTACCTGTGGAGCATCACTAATATTATGACGTAATATTAAATGAGTGTAAAGAATGACTTTCCGAAAACATGTTTTTGTATAGCATGATTTTGTATGGCTTACAACATTTTAAGGCTTTGCAGCTCCATATTGAACTATTACTGACAACAATAACCACAATGTAAATGCAAATACATTCTGTAAATGTAAACACGACACTTTTTTGAGGAAAAAAAAATCCTGCAGAGATTAATGAAGAGGAAAAAAAATACTCTGCAGAGCATTTAGAAGGAAAAAAATATCCTGCCCACCAAGTTTGCTAGAAAAAAAAGCTTGCTGACCAGAAATCATCCACCCCCCCCCCCCCCCTTCAAGAGTTAAATGGTCGGCCCCTAAGGTATACTACATTCAGTAATTTGACAATTAGGCATTGGTGAAAACAACAGGGCAAAAGAAATTTCATTCTTAAAGTAGCAGTATAAGTGGCACGAAGAAAAGGACAAAAAAAAAAGAAACTAGAAAAAGAGAAAACTTCCCAAGTCGTGTAAGTACAATTTAGAACTGAAAGATTACATATCCCATTACCACAGTACTTAGTTGGCTGTTCTCACAATACGTTTGAATGCAAACTGATAAGATTTACCTGTAAATAGCAACGATCTGTTCCACACTAAGGTTACATTTAAGAGCCAGCTTTTTCCGAAGTTCACCAAGATTTAAGGCTTCAAGATACATGGCGTAGTATTCTTTCATCCCTGAGTTCTGCTGTGCAGAATCCAGGCAAATATACATTGTTAAAAGTGGACGAGCAGCTCTGAACACAAGGGAAAATTAAAGGCAGCATTTAATACATGTATGAAATTCAATAGATTTGACCATCTCAGTTGTAATTGCAATTTAAGCCCTGAAAATCTTTAACGGGATTCAAACCTATGGCCTCTGTATTCGCGCTGCAATGCCCTACATGTACCAACTGAGCTATGAAGACCCATATATACACTGGGAGCAGGCCAGTTTACTGAGTTCATCTTAACTTCTTTTTTCGGGCTTAATTTGCAATTGCTTAAATTGTGATTACAACTGCAGTGGTCATGTCTTCATTTCATTATTTCGTATTTCTGCAGTTTACATCATTTCATTTTATATTGATATTATATAATTTATGTATGTAAGTTAGAATAACCCAAATGGGGGCTGTCTGTCCAATTTTGTAAAATGCTCAATCAACATTCCAGAAGGACACATCGTACATGTACCAAGAAAAATTATTTATTTTTCAAAGCTTGACATTAGTACCTGGCTTGAAGGGAGTTATGTAAGCGTATCCCATCAGCAGGACCTAAAATCTGTATCATGTCCTGCTTAGTTAGTCTAAGGAGATCTCCACCTAACGAGTGAATGATAAATAAATAAAAGTCAAATTATTACTCAAGATTTGCGCCAGTCTGACACAAAAATAATGCATGCTCTGTTTTAACAGAGTGAACATGGCAGCTGTATTCTACAGTTATACCACATTTCCCCAAGCAGGAGGCCACTGTACATTTAAGAGAAAACTTAGGGTTGAAAGTCAGCATTCCAGCTTAGAATTTAAAATTAGTGTTTTTAACTTATTTCTCTACAAAATGGGTAGTTTACAGTGGAGGGTGTGGAATAGGCATGGCCATAAAATATGGTATTCAGGGCAAGGCTAGATGTGACTTCTCTGCTACACCATATTAATTTTTGGCCAGGTAGCAAAAAAAAGATAATTTTATTATTAAAAAACCCACTGTCTTTGAGTTAGCCTATATTTAACCAACCTGTATAATTAGCAAACATGGAGAGGTAGTTTTGAAATCTGTTATTCTGCAACCAAGCTCTTGTTTCATCAACAGTTGATTCAGATGTTAGTTCCTGAAAGGATTCAAACAACATTTATTGGTTCAAGGCCACACATATAAACATGTCAATAAGCTCAAACGTCTGATTCTCCCTATAGTGATTCCAGGACCCTTGTTTCAATTCTAGCCATGAGAAAAAGGTGACACATTTTGTATGTGCAGAAACTGAGGTCCATGTAGAGTCTGTCAGCTTAGAGTAAAAAAATTGGTGGAAAGAGCTAGACTGATTTTGCTTCACTAGGGATTGAATTTAAAAGCCAGTTAGGTTTTATTTGGAAATATTGAGCCCTCTCAAAATGCTTTTTTATTGTTTTATAGGTATGTTTAAATCAACCACTGGTTCCAACCTGTGTATTTATTCACTAGTCCTTTAAGTCAAGTAGCGTATACACATATGATGTTCGAAATCCGATGGTTGTCTTCAGTGTTTGATGTGCTTTCTGATTATTCAGTTAGGGCTCGTTAGTGATTGTTGTGTCTTATGATCATTTCATTATAGTTAATTAGTGATTGTTGTGCTTTTGCGTATATTTAATTAATTTAGGGTGAAACAGCTTTGTAGTATGAAAAGGAGGAATAGCAGCTGGTAAGGATTGAAGCCCTTGCCTACCAGGGGGTCTGCTATCAGTAAGTGGTGAATAGTTGACTGTAGGTGGAAATATTGCTGATGGTTGAGATATTTTGTGAGAACTGACAGATGTTCTTTTAACACAAATCATTCTGTCACTTCTGACTTACTGTGCAACAAGTTATTCCTGTGGGTGGTGGACTGGACAATACGGCAGGGCTGGATAAAATGCTGTTGGGTGTTGACATCACTTGGAGAGCTGAAGGAGGCGAAGACATGGATCCAGCTACTGACCTGAATATATTACACTACACTTAAGATGAAATGCCTTGCGAGATATTATAAAGTACTAAGGGACCATCCATTTTTTATAGGGTGGGGGGGCTGGTGGGATTTGATGGGTAGTACCTGTAAAATATAATGACCCCCCCTCTACGTGAGAATTTTTTTTACCTGGCCCCCCTTATAGTCCTAAATATTTGAGATGACTCCCCCCCCCCAAAAAAAAAGAAAGATAAAGTAAATCTACAATTTATCAAGCTTAAATAAAATAGTCAATTTTAACACTCAAGTCCTGTAGAAGTAAATGTCTTTGTTGACAAGTACTAAAGGTAATTTTCTTGTAGAGGTTCCAGGGGTATCTTCCTCTGGAAAAAATTGAAAATCTAGAGATGCTCTAATGCAATTTGCTGCATTCTGAAGTACAAAAACAGAAAATTAATGCCGGTTTAAAGCATTATTTTGGACACTGTTATCAGTTGTTCAGTTGTTTAAGAATCAGACAAGCAGATGCCAAAAGAGTTGACATTCCCCTGGCTGTATTTTGTAATGAAGCAGTTGGTGGGGTAAAGTTGCCGTTGGGTGTATAATAAAGTAGGGGGGTCCGGGGCATTCTCCCCTGGGAAATTTTGAATTTTCAGAACCTTCGAAATGCTATTTTTGGCCTTCCGGGATTGATGTTTGCATTATTACAGATGCTGTCACTACTAAACTTAAAGGCAATTTTTTGGTGACCCCCCCCCCCATTTACACACCGTATTTTTTTGGCTGGCCCCCCCTTTGAAGCCATATTTTTTTACATGCCCCCCCCTCAAATCCCACCACCCCCCCTACCTCACAAAAAATGAACGGTCCCTAAGAGGAACAACCATGGTTACTTTTGGACTTAACAACCTTAATAGTCACTCAATACAGGAAGACATCACTGTTGGGTAACTAAGATGTGTGCTACATATGGGGCAATCCACCATACAAAATTGTAACAAGAATTGTAAGGGTTGCTCTCTGCTCTCCATCCACAAAAACAAATATTTCTACATTCTGACTGACTGACTGACTGACTGACTGACTGACTGACTGACTGACTGGACTGAACAAATGGCTGACTGACTAACCGACTGAAAGACAGTCAGATTGATTGACTGATTATAGACATATTAACTAACTGAATCAGTGATTGACTAAGTGAGTGAATGACCAACTAACTGAGTGACTGACAGACAGACTAACTGACCTACTGATAGAAAGGCTGACTGACTGACTGACCAACCAACTGACTAACTAACTGACTGACTGACTGACTAGCTGACTGACTGACTACCCGGATGACTACTGACTGACTGATTGACTTGCTGACTGTCTGATGGATGAACTAACTGACTGGCCGCCTGAACAAATGGCTGAGTGACTAACCGACTGAAAGACAGTCAGATTGATTGACTGATTATAGACAGATTGACTAACTGAATCACTGATTGACTGACTAAGTGAGTGAATGACCAACTGACCGAGTGACTTACTGACAGACTAATTGACTGACTGATAGACAGACTGACAGACAAGCTGACTAACTGCCTGACTGACCGACCAACCGACTGACAAGCTGACTGACTAACTGGCTAGCTGATTGACTAGCTGACTGGCTGACTGACTACAGACTGACGACTGACTGACTAGCCGACTGACTACTGACTGACAACTGTCTGACTCACTGTCTGACTACTGACTGACTGACTGACTGACTGACTACTGACTAATGGCTGACTGACTACTGACTGACTGACTGACTGTCTGACTATCGCCTGACTGACTGACAACTTACTGACCACTGACTGACTGACTAGTGACTGACGGCTGACTGACTACTGACTGAATACTGATTGACTTGCTGACTGTCTGATGGATGGACTGACTGACTGACTGACTGACTCACTCACTGACTGACTGACTACTGACTGACGACTGACGACTGTCTGACTACTGACTGATGATTGACTAGCTGACTGACCACTGACTGACTTGCTGACTGTCTGATGGATGTGCTGACTGACTGACTGACTGACTAATTGATTGATTTTTCACACTTGAACAGCAGACTTTTTAATATGGTAAAATGAACTTATAAGACGCCATCCTCACAGTTGGCATTTACTCAACCAACTGAAGCCAAAATCTCAGAGTACGGCAAAGTTTGCCACTTAAAGACGACCTAGGAGTGAAAATGTATTTGGTACGGCCCATGAGAGGACTGTATGGCGTCTGAACTATGCCTAAAATAACCTGCGATCAGGCTCTATTTTCGTTTCGCTCGGTGAAACATTCAGGCGGGACGGGCGAAACGAAAAATAGGGCCTGATACAATTCTTCTACGGAACGTCTGCCGCCCACTTTTTTTGATTGATTGACGTTCAACAAAACAGCCAATCAAAATTTCTTCTGCTTGCAAGTTCCTCGGTATGCAAATTTTCCATAACAGCAATTCGCAGAAAGTCACGTAAATGTCGGCAAAATAAGAAAATCATAGGCTACGATATATCTTCTCGGCACAAGTACTCAAATTTACACGATTGCTAACTTGAAGGTTCCGATACTGTACATGGTTGCTCTGTCTGAGCTGAAACTGAATGAAAATTCAAAACACGACGAGGTTGTCATGTACCAAAATATGCTGCATGCTTGAATCATTTCCCATTTCAGGTGGTATCCGGAAATATTCTCTTCCCATTTGTCACCGATTTTCTGCGTAAAAAACCTTGGGCAATTAAGAGAAATACCTTTAGTGTCATTCTTTAGAATAAAGATATAAATAAAACCGTTTATAAGCAAAGGAGTATTTTGTAATTTAATTCGAGAAGTGATAAATATTTGAAATTAGCAGCGAATTTTATCTCTAAGCAGCAGCGAATTTTAAAACGAAGAACATTTATTATAAAACTAGTCAGATCCTTTGATGTCAATGTCAGAGATCAATAAAACGACATAAGTATTAAACAATGAATGAATAAACTGACAATCGTTATTGCGACTTGATTGCGGTTCTCGTCAAACATCAGTTTACCGTTAAGTTTACCGAATTATCGGTTAACTTGTTGATCATTCTTGGCGAAAGATACTTGCTCGTCTGCTGTTTGTTTTGTTTCGTAAAACGCGGAAACAGCCACTACTCTGTTCATGTTATCAATACTAGTTGAAAGCCGTCAAATGAAAATTCCGCGACACGATGCGATAAAACGGAATACATACTTCACTGTTGCTGTACTTCTCTGCTCCAGGTGAGAGACAGCTTGCGTCAAAACGAATGCCATTCTCAGGAGAGAAAGAAATGGTGACAATTCTCCTAGAACGACGAGAATTTATTAGAGCAACACATTTTACTTCGGCAGACTTGTTCCTTAGTTGTTCCTTGGCGATGGCGGTCGGATCGAAATTACTTCCGTTGACAGCTCTATTGTTAAAGGGCCAATCAGATTGCGAGATTCCCGCGGCCAAAATTTGGCCGCTGACACGAACTCTTGTGAGAGATTGTATCAGGCCCTATTTTAGCGAGCGACCAACATAAGAGAATATGAGAGCGATGCTAAAATTCGGCCTGATCGCAGGTTATGCCTAAAACAGCTTTTTCGTTTACTCAGCAATACCCTTGGAATGCAAAAAAACATCCCGCTAAAAACCCAGTTGGACCAAAATTGGAGATAGAGCAACCATCGGGCTAGTAGGCTACAGGCTAAAAAGTCAAACGTCTGACACTTTCTAGAACAAAACGACTGCATAAAAACTTCAAATTAAATTTAAAACTGAAACCTCAGTTAAGGTCAACTAATGATTGTCTGCATATTACTGAAGAATATAAATCCAGCTCACAACAAGATGTGAAAGAAATAAGTGTAGTAGATAATAATTTGAGGAGAGGACAGTCATTGCGGTCATGTTAAAATGTAGCCTGCAGACTGCAGACCATGCAGACTACGCAGACTGGTATTTTGTTTTCTTTAAGTAAACTGTGATTTGTTGCACTTTTTAGGACTTTTCACTTTTTGTCGTGTTAAGATGACATGGCCAGCAGCTGGCCGAGTTCTCCAAAAAATGCCCCGCTGTAAGGAATTCTCGAACAATTTCGACAGAAAGATTCGCACCTTCTGGGAGTATTTCATATTCCTTTGCCAGATGATTCAAAAGTACATTTTGGTTTTGCAGTTAACGAAGTTTCCGAGCTTGAGCGTACCGTGAACTCGCTATGTTACCGTATACATTACAGGTTTATAAACCTACAGACACGCTTGAACAAGCTAATCTATGCAAATTGCTATCTTAAACACGTCGCTAAAAAAATTCAAAAACCATATGTTCCCGTATATGATAAAACCAAGAAAGAAATCATTTCTATGTCGGCTGGAAAATCTGTGGATGTGACTGATATAAATCATGGTCACAACATCGTAAACTAAAACTAAACCGCATTTTGGGAAGAGAAAACAGGTTTAAAAACCTACTGACACGCTTGAATAAACAAGCTAATTTATGCAAATTGCAATCTTATAAACACGTCGCTATAAATTTCAAATTACCAAACAAAGCGGTTTCAAAAACCTTGCAAAGTACAGTCAAAATTATCCGTATCAAGCACAGATACAATCTTTTCAATCAACATCTTGCTAAAAGATACATAACCAAAACAGCTGTTTCATAACACAAATCATAAAAGAACAAACTAAATTACAGTTTCTTGTCAACAAGTCTATTTTTGGAACGCCGCCGATGTTACATGTAATTGTTTTTGTCAAGTACTCACGTTCCACCGTTGGCCACGACAAAGTTCAATTTTACCTGCCCTTACAATAGCTTTAGGAAATTACCATCAATTCCACCACACCAAGCCTTTACTGAAAATATAATATTCGAGAGGTAAAAGTAGAAAAGCACATTTGCGCTGATCGTTTCCGTCCCCATATGTACATTCGATATGGCCGGTAAGCTTAACCTTGTCTGACCTTCAGCTTCAGTAAGCGAATTCTAACCAGCTCTTTCATTGGTAGAATGTACTCTTAGCTTAGTAGCCTCAATCTGATTGGTGCCACATAGTGCCACATAAATTCCCCCGGGGGGTGTACTCCCATGTGAAAGGTGCATGGATGCACGTCGTCTCGCGTTCTCCGTCTGTTTTAGCATAGCTTTAATTTAAATTTTCCGACGAGCATTCCCGCCCGTCTCACATGAGATTTCCCCCCGGATCAAAAATACATACATACATACATACATACATACATACATACATACATACATACATACATACATACATACATACATACATACATACATACATACATACATACATACATACATACATACATACATACATACATACATACATACATACATACATACATACATACATACATACATACATACATACATACATACATACATACATACATACATACATACATACATACATACATACATACATACATACATACATACATACATACATACATACATACATACATACATACATACATACATACATACATA